>JAVIWB010003318.1:0-463144 GCA_031893035.1 Dermolepida albohirtum
TGTTTTATCTAACTAAAATGATAGAAGTTATCTTATGTACTTATTCTAATGGGAGTATATTAAGACAAAAATAACCATCGACTCCAATCGGTAACTGGGAAAGATCACAGCATCACTTACACAATCTCTATGACTTTGTCGTAAAATTGGCATAGAAGGAAATAAAACCCAGAACAATAGTTATTGATTGTGTTGTCGGTGTTGCAATGAATTAGCTTTTTTAGTATATGTCACAACACTGCAGATAGAGATGTTCATTTATGATACAATTTATTTCATACAGGTTGGTAGAAAAGTTTTGAAACCAAAATGAAACAATGTGAATTTTTAAATGAAATTAGTTTTTTATTCAATGTAATCTCCCTCAACTTCAATACATTTATTCCAATGATCCTCCAATAATTTTATACCATCTCTGTAATGATTTTCTGGAAGCTCTGCAAAATATTGTTCCACGGCATTCGATGAAAAACGCTTTCCACGAACGAATTGTTTCAAGTTTCTGAAGAGGTAGTAATCACTCAGAGCCAAATCTGGTGAATACAGTGGTTGTTCAAGCAATTCGTACTTTAATTCATTCAATTTAACCATCGTCAAAACACTTTTGTGTGAAAGCGCATTATCTTGATGAAAAATGATTTTTTTTTCGCTAAACCAGGTCCTTTTTACGAATTTTTGCATCCAGTTTGATCTAAAAGGTTACAATAATACTCTGAGTTAATTGTTTTACATTTTTGAAGATAATCAATCAATAAAATTCCTTTCGCATCCCAAAACACTGATGCCATAACCTTTTTTTGCCGATCGTCCTAACTTCACCTCTTTTGGAGTTGAACAACCAACCGTGGTCCACTGTAATCGTTCTTGTTTTGATTTGGAATCATGTTGGTAGATCCAAGTCTCATCCATAGTTATAAAACGACGCAAGAAATCGGTTTTATTCCGCTTGAAACGCACCAAGTTACGCTGAGAAATTTGTTTTCGATCCAGTTTTTGTTGAATTGTTAACGAATGCGGCACTAACTTTCCAAACAGCTTTTTCATATGTAATTCTTCATGTAAAATATGGAGTACTCATTTGTCTGAGATGCCTATGGTATTAGCAATTTGACGCTTAGTCAAATTCGGATCTTCACTAACCTTATTATGTACTTGCTCAATGATTTCTGCTGTTGTTGCAGTTTTTGGTCGTCCACTACGTGGTTCATCTTCAACGCTTGTACGACCACGGTTAAACTCTAAAACCCACCGATGTACTGTTGGAAATGAAGGAACACATTCCTTTAACACGTTCACCATTTTTGTATAAATCTCTGTTGCTGATAAATCTTCCAAAACAAAGAATTTTATCACAACGCGATATTTAGTGTTTTCCATTGTTAAAAAATACACCGACACGTCTAATTCAAATGGATTGCTAACAATGAATGAATTGACAGATGAGATAAAATTTTTAGTGTGTTCATATGATACATGAAATATTAAAATGGCGTATGAATTTTGATTCCTCTACTGCTTAATAGGTGTCGCTTTCAAAACTTTTCTACCAACTTGTATATGCCATTGCGATATATTGTATTACCTATCTGTTTCTGAACATCTACGCAATCTGCCACTCTGTTGACTTCTCAAAGTGTTTTCAAACCAGTTAGGTTAACTGTAACAAATAAACAGCTGTTAATAGTGAAGATTATGACTGCCATGATTTAAACCCGCTTTTAGCATTTTAAATAGTACGAAAGATCCCATTGATTTCGCTAAAAACTTTATTTCTATAATATTTAATATTGAAATGTAAAAAATTGATGGATTACACGGCTTTTTGATTGTCACAGTCGAGTTCAACACACAGAAAACCACAAGAATAAGACAAATTCATTCAAGTTTTTCCATCGTTGGTCTGCAGTACATACTGTGCACATATGGTATATATCAGAGTTCGTGCGTCCTAATGATTAATCATGAACAGATATTATGAGGGCGAAGAAGAAGGGAAGAGAAATGGGGACGTAGAAGGAGAGAGAAAGACCTTTGATATACCACATGTGATTAAAGGCATCATTAGTTTGTTCAATAATTAATTAATATTTATTAAAAGTAAAGCTTACCTAAACGTCTTCGTCACGATTTATGTATTATAAATAATTTCTTTAACGGCTTCGTGTAATAGCATTAATTCCAAGTACATATTATGTGGTATTTTGTTGTCATTAAGTTGTTCTTCAAGGTGTGCACTCGACATCAAGGCTTTGTCAATTTTTTTTCTCATTAGTGTGCAATTTGTTATTGATATAAAGTTCGTGAAACAATCGTTATACTACTGTGGGCAAAAAATAGTAAGACTTTTTAATTTAAATTTCGCGCAAAAACCCATTCGTCGAAATATTTTTTTTCTAGGTTGGTATGACTGAAAATATCACATCTCCCTCTCTCGACCAATACATAAATGTATTGACCGACAAAGCAAGAACGCTTCTATCTTACAGATCGGAGACTATGTTTCCAGTGTATAATAGACAGAAACTTACATCTCGGCTTTATGCCAATTAAAGAATGTTAAAAGGAATCATTCTATTATTAATAACACCCTATCAACTACATATGTTTCATCGAATACACGAATCGTCAGGTTGATTTGTGTTATTAATGAATAATTCCTTCAGAGTGTATTATCATATCTTTCGATACAGAAAATAATGAAAATATCACATCTCCCTCTCTCGACCAATACATAAATGTATTGACCGACAAAGCAAGAACGCTTCTATCTTACAGATCGGAGACTATGTTTCCAGTGTATAATAGACAGAAACTTACATCTCGGCTTTATGCCAATTAAAGAATGTTAAAAGGAATCATTCTATTATTAATAACACCCTATCAACTACATATGTTTCATCGAATACACGAATCGTCAGGTTGATTTGTGTTATTAATGAATAATTCCTTCAGAGTGTATTATCATATCTTTCGATACAGAAAATAATGAAAATATCACATCTCCCTCTCTCGACCAATACATAAATGTATTGACCGACAAAGCAAGAACGCTTCTATCTTACAGATCGGAGACTATGTTTCCAGTGTATAATAGACAGAAACTTACATCTCGGCTTTATGCCAATTAAAGAATGTTAAAAGGAATCATTCTATTATTAATAACACCCTATCAACTACATATGTTTCATCGAATACACGAATCGTCAGGTTGATTTGTGTTATTAATGAATAATTCCTTCAGAGTGTATTATCATATCTTTCGATACAGAAAATAATGAAAATATCACATCTCCCTCTCTCGACCAATACATAAATGTATTGACCGACAAAGCAAGAACGCTTCTATCTTACAGATCGGAGACTATGTTTCCAGTGTATAATAGACAGAAACTTACATCTCGGCTTTATGCCAATTAAAGAATGTTAAAAGGAATCATTCTATTATTAATAACACCCTATCAACTACATATGTTTCATCGAATACACGAATCGTCAGGTTGATTTGTGTTATTAATGAATAATTCCTTCAGAGTGTATTATCATATCTTTCGATACAGAAAATAATGAAAATATCACATCTCCCTCTCTCGACCAATACATAAATGTATTGACCGACAAAGCAAGAACGCTTCTATCTTACAGATCGGAGACTATGTTTCCAGTGTATAATAGACAGAAACTTACATCTCGGCTTTATGCCAATTAAAGAATGTTAAAAGGAATCATTCTATTATTAATAACACCCTATCAACTACATATGTTTCATCGAATACACGAATCGTCAGGTTGATTTGTGTTATTAATGAATAATTCCTTCAGAGTGTATTATAAATTTATGTATTCGATACAGAAAATAGAGGAAAATGTGATATCTCGACCAATACATTATTTTCTGTATCGAAAGATATGATAATACACTCTGAAGGAATTATTCATTAATAACACAAATCAACCTGACGATTCGTGTATTCGATGAAACATATGTAGTTGATAGGGTGTTATTAATAATAGAATGATTCCTTTTAACATTCTTTAATTGGCATAAAGCCGAGATGTAAGTTTCTGTCTATTATACACTGGAAACATAGTCTCCGATCTGTAAGATAGAAGCGTTCTTGCTTTGTCGGTCAATACATTTATGTATTGGTCGAGAGAGGGAGATGTGATATTTTCATTATTTTCTGTATCGAAAGATATGATAATACACTCTGAAGGAATTATTCATTAATAACACAAATCAACCTGACGATTCGTGTATTCGATGAAACATATGTAGTTGATAGGGTGTTATTAATAATAGAATGATTCCTTTTAACATTCTTTAATTGGCATAAAGCCGAGATGTAAGTTTCTTTCTATTATACACTGGAAACATAGTCTCCGATCTGTAAGATAGAAGCGTTCTTGCTTTGTCGGTCAATACATTTATGTATTGGTCGAGAGAGGGAGATGTGATATTTTCATTATTTTCTGTATCGAAAGATATGATAATACACTCTGAAGGAATTATTCATTAATAACACAAATCAACCTGACGATTCGTGTATTCGATGAAACATATGTAGTTGATAGGGTGTTATTAATAATAGAATGATTCCTTTTAACATTCTTTAATTGGCATAAAGCCGAGATGTAAGTTTCTGTCTATTATACACTGGAAACATAGTCTCCGATCTGTAAGATAGAAGCGTTCTTGCTTTGTCGGTCAATACATTTATGTATTGGTCGAGAGAGGGAGATGTGATATTTTCATTATTTTCTGTATCGAAAGATATGATAATACACTCTGAAGGAATTATTCATTAATAACACAAATCAACCTGACGATTCGTGTATTCGATGAAACATATGTAGTTGATAGGGTGTTATTAATAATAGAATGATTCCTTTTAACATTCTTTAATTGGCATAAAGCCGAGATGTAAGTTTCTGTCTATTATACACTGGAAACATAGTCTCCGATCTGTAAGATAGAAGCGTTCTTGCTTTGTCGGTCAATACATTTATGTATTGGTCGAGAGAGGGAGATGTGATATTTTCATTATTTTCTGTATCGAAAGATATGATAATACACTCTGAAGGAATTATTCATTAATAACACAAATCAACCTGACGATTCGTGTATTCGATGAAACATATGTAGTTGATAGGGTGTTATTAATAATAGAATGATTCCTTTTAACATTCTTTAATTGGCATAAAGCCGAGATGTAAGTTTCTGTCTATTATACACTGGAAACATAGTCTCCGATCTGTAAGATAGAAGCGTTCTTGCTTTGTCGGTCAATACATTTATGTATTGGTCGAGAGAGGGAGATGTGATATTTTCATTATTTTCTGTATCGAAAGATATGATAATACACTCTGAAGGAATTATTCATTAATAACACAAATCAACCTGACGATTCGTGTATTCGATGAAACATATGTAGTTGATAGGGTGTTATTAATAATAGAATGATTCCTTTTAACATTCTTTAATTGGCATAAAGCCGAGATGTAAGTTTCTGTCTATTATACACTGGAAACATAGTCTCCGATCTGTAAGATAGAAGCGTTCTTGCTTTGTCGGTCAATACATTTATGTATTGGTCGAGAGAGGGAGATGTGATATTTTCATTATTTTCTGTATCGAAAGATATGATAATACACTCTGAAGGAATTATTCATTAATAACACAAATCAACCTGACGATTCGTGTATTCGATGAAACATATGTAGTTGATAGGGTGTTATTAATAATAGAATGATTCCTTTTAACATTCTTTAATTGGCATAAAGCCGAGATGTAAGTTTCTGTCTATTATACACTGGAAACATAGTCTCCGATCTGTAAGATAGAAGCGTTCTTGCTTTGTCGGTCAATACATTTATGTATTGGTCGAGAGAGGGAGATGTGATATTTTCATTATTTTCTGTATCGAAAGATATGATAATACACTCTGAAGGAATTATTCATTAATAACACAAATCAACCTGACGATTCGTGTATTCGATGAAACATATGTAGTTGATAGGGTGTTATTAATAATAGAATGATTCCTTTTAACATTCTTTAATTGGCATAAAGCCGAGATGTAAGTTTCTGTCTATTATACACTGGAAACATAGTCTCCGATCTGTAAGATAGAAGCGTTCTTGCTTTGTCGGTCAATACATTTATGTATTGGTCGAGAGAGGGAGATGTGATATTTTCATTATTTTCTGTATCGAAAGATATGATAATACACTCTGAAGGAATTATTCATTAATAACACAAATCAACCTGACGATTCGTGTATTCGATGAAACATATGTAGTTGATAGGGTGTTATTAATAATAGAATGATTCCTTTTAACATTCTTTAATTGGCATAAAGCCGAGATGTAAGTTTCTGTCTATTATACACTGGAAACATAGTCTCCGATCTGTAAGATAGAAGCGTTCTTGCTTTGTCGGTCAATACATTTATGTATTGGTCGAGAGAGGGAGATGTGATATTTTCATTATTTTCTGTATCGAAAGATATGATAATACACTCTGAAGGAATTATTCATTAATAACACAAATCAACCTGACGATTCGTGTATTCGATGAAACATATGTAGTTGATAGGGTGTTATTAATAATAGAATGATTCCTTTTAACATTCTTTAATTGGCATAAAGCCGAGATGTAAGTTTCTGTCTATTATACACTGGAAACATAGTCTCCGATCTGTAAGATAGAAGCGTTCTTGCTTTGTCGGTCAATACATTTATGTATTGGTCGAGAGAGGGAGATGTGATATTTTCATTATTTTCTGTATCGAAAGATATGATAATACACTCTGAAGGAATTATTCATTAATAACACAAATCAACCTGACGATTCGTGTATTCGATGAAACATATGTAGTTGATAGGGTGTTATTAATAATAGAATGATTCCTTTTAACATTCTTTAATTGGCATAAAGCCGAGATGTAAGTTTCTGTCTATTATACACTGGAAACATAGTCTCCGATCTGTAAGATAGAAGCGTTCTTGCTTTGTCGGTCAATACATTTATGTATTGGTCGAGAGAGGGAGATGTGATATTTTCATTATTTTCTGTATCGAAAGATATGATAATACACTCTGAAGGAATTATTCATTAATAACACAAATCAACCTGACGATTCGTGTATTCGATGAAACATATGTAGTTGATAGGGTGTTATTAATAATAGAATGATTCCTTTTAACATTCTTTAATTGGCATAAAGCCGAGATGTAAGTTTCTGTCTATTATACACTGGAAACATAGTCTCCGATCTGTAAGATAGAAGCGTTCTTGCTTTGTCGGTCAATACATTTATGTATTGGTCGAGAGAGGGAGATGTGATATTTTCATTATTTTCTGTATCGAAAGATATGATAATACACTCTGAAGGAATTATTCATTAATAACACAAATCAACCTGACGATTCGTGTATTCGATGAAACATATGTAGTTGATAGGGTGTTATTAATAATAGAATGATTCCTTTTAACATTCTTTAATTGGCATAAAGCCGAGATGTAAGTTTCTGTCTATTATACACTGGAAACATAGTCTCCGATCTGTAAGATAGAAGCGTTCTTGCTTTGTCGGTCAATACATTTATGTATTGGTCGAGAGAGGGAGATGTGATATTTTCATTATTTTCTGTATCGAAAGATATGATAATACACTCTGAAGGAATTATTCATTAATAACACAAATCAACCTGACGATTCGTGTATTCGATGAAACATATGTAGTTGATAGGGTGTTATTAATAATAGAATGATTCCTTTTAACATTCTTTAATTGGCATAAAGCCGAGATGTAAGTTTCTGTCTATTATACACTGGAAACATAGTCTCCGATCTGTAAGATAGAAGCGTTCTTGCTTTGTCGGTCAATACATTTATGTATTGGTCGAGAGAGGGAGATGTGATATTTTCATTATTTTCTGTATCGAAAGATATGATAATACACTCTGAAGGAATTATTCATTAATAACACAAATCAACCTGACGATTCGTGTATTCGATGAAACATATGTAGTTGATAGGGTGTTATTAATAATAGAATGATTCCTTTTAACATTCTTTAATTGGCATAAAGCCGAGATGTAAGTTTCTGTCTATTATACACTGGAAACATAGTCTCCGATCTGTAAGATAGAAGCGTTCTTGCTTTGTCGGTCAATACATTTATGTATTGGTCGAGAGAGGGAGATGTGATATTTTCATTATTTTCTGTATCGAAAGATATGATAATACACTCTGAAGGAATTATTCATTAATAACACAAATCAACCTGACGATTCGTGTATTCGATGAAACATATGTAGTTGATAGGGTGTTATTAATAATAGAATGATTCCTTTTAACATTCTTTAATTGGCATAAAGCCGAGATGTAAGTTTCTGTCTATTATACACTGGAAACATAGTCTCCGATCTGTAAGATAGAAGCGTTCTTGCTTTGTCGGTCAATACATTTATGTATTGGTCGAGAGAGGGAGATTTTCTGTATCGAAAGATATGATAATACACTCTGAAGGAATTATTCATTAATAACACAAATCAACCTGACGATTCGTGTATTCGATGAAACATATGTAGTTGATAGGGTGTTATTAATAATAGAATGATTCCTTTTAACATTCTTGGTATGACTGTCAGTGACATCTGTGCCAAATGTCACATCAAAATAATCATTAGTGTTTAGTATACGCTTGTCTTTCTGAAGTACAAAAAGTGCATTCGGTGATTTTTACAATGAGTGAAATTATTCAACAAAGAAGTTCCATTAAATTTTGTGTACGGAATCAAATTTCTGGTGCCGAAACGTTCAGAATGTGGCAAAAGGCCTCCGGTGATAACTGTTTGTCGCGAGCAAGTGTTTTTGATTGGTACAAATTATTCAAAGAGGGTCGAGAACGCGTTGATGACGAACCACGTCCAGGACGGCCATCAGCATCAACTGATGATCAACACGTCAATAGAATCAAGGAATTGGTGCTTGACCTTACCGGCATCGTTGGAATATCGGAAGGATCAGTGAAAACCATTTTGAAAGATCATTTGGGCCCAAGAAAAGTGAAAGCACGATTTGTTCCAAAATCACTCAATTTTTTCGAAAAACAGCGTCACGTTGACGTCTGTGAAACAATGCTTTCCGACTATCAAGACAAAATAAAAGGCATCATAACTGGAGATGAGACTTGGATCTACGCTTATGACCCGGAAACAGATGATCAATCGGCCGAATATCGTATCAAAGGTTAGCCGAAGCCCAAAAAACCACGTCAAAGCAAGTCAAAAATCAAGGATATGTTGACAGTTTTCTTCGATTATCGAGGTGTGGTGCATTCCGAATTCCTTCCGACTGGCCAAACTGTTAACAAAGAATACTATTTGAGTGTTATGCGTGGTTTGGGCAATGCTATTCGTAAAAGAGGCCAGAATTATGGGCCGACAACTCTTGATTTTTGCACCACGATAATGCACCGTCGCATACTGCATTAATTCTTCGTGAGTTTTTCGCCAAATTTTCAACCAATATCGTGCCGCAACCACCGTATTCGCCTGATTTAGCTCCATGTGACTTCTGGCTATTCAGCAAACTCAAACGACCGCTCCGGGGAAACCGTTTTGAGTCAACTGAAGACATTAAACGTGAATCGCTACGCGCATTGAATGCTATTCCTGAAATTGACTTTAACAACTGTTTCGAGAATTGGAAGAAACGTTGACACAAGTGTATTGGGGCCAGGGGGATTACTTTGAGGAGGACGAAATAGATTTGGAAGAATAAATTAAGAATTTAAAAATTATGAACAAAGTCTTACTATTTTTTGCCCACAGTAGTATACTATAATATAATATGTTTGTAACAATTATATTCATTAATAATTAAATAGAATTTCGAATTAATTTATAAGATAAAATGTTTTTAATATTAATGAAATTTATTTAAAAGATAATTTTATGGCATTCATGTTTGAATATAATTCCGGGCATGTGACCGTCGCAACTAGCGCGTACATGGCGTAATGTGGAGGTCTAATTTTCACACACTCTTCGCAGTAAATCAGGCTGTAACGCGTGCAATAACGCGTCGAATGTTAGCTTCCAAGTGCTCAATTGTTTCAGGTTTATCGGTGTAGACATGCGACTTTACATATTCCTAGAGAAAATAACCTAATGGTGTCAAATTACACGAACGAGGTAGCCAGTTAGCAGATCCATTTCGTGAAATTAATCGTTCGTCAAACGTTTCTTTCAGTAAAAATTATCGCGCGCTGTGTACAATTGAGGCACGAAAAAGTTAGTAATCATGTCTCTGTACCGTTAACCATTGACTGTAACGTTCTGACCATCGTCAACACTACGCTGCACACCATCAATGGGTTGTTGTGTGCGCACTGTACGACGTCTTACGGGATACGTATTATCGTCTAAAGTAAACGTATCGCGAAAACGATCCATAGTTTCTCGAATTAATCGCTCTGATGGACGATTATGAGCATCATAAAATGCACGTAATGGCCGATGAGTTTCTCGAGTTGAATCATCTTTTTCAAAATAAACTTGAACAATTTGCAAACATTGCTCCGGCGTCAGTCGATTCATAATGAATTTCCAAACCAAACTAAAACAAAACAACCGAGAACTGTCAAGTCGGCTGTCACAGAAAAGGGAATTGCTAATTTAAAGTTCTCCGCCTCCAAAAAAAAAAAAACACTCTTTAGATATATAGTATGTTTTTGGAAAATTTTAAATTTTATGTTGATAATAATATTAATACTGCATTGAATCTGTTGACATGATCGACTGGTTTTGCACTAAATCTTGACATTAACTCATCGCCATCTTCATCAAGCGTCCTAAACTGGCATTTGTTTATAAAAATCAAAAGGTATTTCGCCGAAACTTTGACTTAAAATATCAAATCTTGGAATTAAAATTAGGAATAAATAAAATCAAAGAAAAGAATTATTCCTACGTTACGCGCATTACTATATTTACACGAATACAAATCATATCAAAATAATGTGTTTTTGTACTACTATGTTGTGAATCAGACATGCTTCGAATACCAAAGTTTTTTTTTTACATAACAAGTTATAATGACCATTGTACATAAATTCGGCAGATATATTTTTGTTTACATCGTAAACCTTTTTTGTGATACTTCTTTTTTGCTTTTCTGTCTCTTTTGCGATTTGTTTTTAATAAAATATTTTTATCTATGCGGAATAACATATTTTATATTGCATTATAGTGTATTTTATATTATTATGTGCATTGTTTTTCCATTTTTTGTTTTAGTTTTGCAAGTGCAGTGGTACCTCGACATACGAGTTTAATTCGTTCCGTAGTCTCGCTCCTATGTCAATTTGCTCGTATCTCAAAGCAATTTTCCCCATTGAAATTAATGGAAATGTCATAAATCCGTTCCAGCCCCAAAAATGCTAAAATTCTAGCCCTAATTGTTTATGTTACGTATTTTTGAATAAGAAAAATGTATTTATAAATGACAAATATTGTATAAAAAAATAATAAAAGAGAAGGTAAAGCAATGGGGTTTTCCGAATGGTATACAAGCAGAGGCTTTATCTTGCAGTCGCCATTCGCATTGGCTCACAATGCGAGAGTTAGTCTATCCTTCATGGGTTTGTGGCCTGGCATTATCTTCTCCTCTGTCGTTATGTAAGTCCTATTCGGCATCTTCTTCCAGAAAAGCCCTGTTTCGTCACAGTTGAAGACTAGCTGGGGGATGTATCCATTGGCTTCTATCAGCTCGGAAAAAGTTTTGAGATAATCCTCAGCTGCCTTCACATCGGAACCTGCTGCCTCATCATGCCTGACAACGGAGTGGATGCCGGTCCTTTTCCTAAAATTGTCACACCAGCCTCGACTGGCTTTAAACGAGTCTTCCGATGCCTCATTCATGGAAGCGCGCAGGGTCTGATTCAGCAAATTACCGTAAAACGCTTGTGCCTTCTCGCATATGATACCCTGTGTTACGGTATCGCCTTTAAGCTGCTTCTCCGTCACCCAAACCATCAACAGTTTCTCCATCTTTTCATAGAGAGAGCTCCCGAGCTTAAAAATTATTGTAACGCCCTTAGCTGGCGTTATATCCTTTATCAACTCCTTCTGTTTAAGCACAGTGCATATGTCTGAAGTACTACGCCCGTACTGCGTCGCCAAGTCAGCTACTCGCACACCTTGTTCATTTTTTTCTATGATTTCACGCTTTAATTTAATAGACATCATCTTCTTCTGAGCAGTAACCTTTCCACTCACTTTCTTCGGACCCATGGTTATAGAAAGAAATGTGATAAAGTATGCAAATGCACAAAAAGCGCAAAGCCCTAGAAAAACAGCAAAGATGCTTCGACAGCGAGGTAAACAAGCACACTGGGGGAATACGTGGGCCGTTCCCCGTATCTCAAATATCGCTCGTATTTCAAAACAAAACTTCGCTTGCTCGACAGCTCGTATCTCAAATAACTCGTATCTCGAGGTACCACTGTATTTTAAAATTAAAATTGATAAGTGTGAATACTTTTGTATGTTACTACATTATGTTAATTATTATTGTAGTATCCGTAATAATTTCTCGATACAAATAAAAGCTAAATATTTAACGCTTACATCACATCAACGCCTTTCAACATTTACATTCGTAATCTTATACTGCATTGTAAACACTCAAACTTAAACTCCAACGCATGCATACATTATTTTCATTATCAACTTGACTCGTCAATCATCGAAGCGGAACAGTTTTACGATGGATGAACGTACAAAAGTGTATTGTATTTACAAAGTGACATCTGCAATACATATTGTGGGTTTTTTAACAGCTTAATAAAAGACATTGTTTGTTCTGATTTTAAAAAGGACGTGTGGGCAAGACTTTACAACTTATTGATGTGAGTGCAAACAAGAACATTATTCAAATAAATTTAATTGTGAATTTATAATTATCTTTTGTTACTGTTACTTTTTATTATAGTTTGTGGTGCGTTATTGATACATTGATGAACTTTCTCCATTGTTGTCTATTCTTAATTTTATTTTTACTATCGGCAATATATAATTTTATATTTTTCTTGTATTTTAAGACTTTCTTCTTTCAATACCTATTCTGTTATGGTTTCTATCAACACTTGTATCTCTTTGGTGTCAGGACCCTTCTGTCCTCTATTACTTGCAAAATCTTACAATGTTGTTACTCTTAATAAATGGTTTGGTTTCTTTTTTATGTTAACATCATTTAACTCTTTGTAACATCCATAATTTTCAAATGTCTTCACCCTACACAAATGTCCATTAACTAATTATTAAATACTTAACTCGTTGGTCTTATAACTCCTTATCGAACATTTTCTTAATTACCAGTATGCCTCTGATGATCTTTTTTCAAACGCTTTTAATTGTTATTTCTCTTTTGTTATCGAATTTATTGTATCGATCAAGTAAATTAGTAAAAGGATCAAATATTAAACGTCAAAAGCCGGTTAATACTTGACGGTTGCCTTCATGGAGAATACTACGAAAAACAATGAAGTCTCTAAAAACAATCTACTGTTTTATTTTAGTTTTATATGCTAAACTTAAAAAGAAAGCCAAGACGCACACTCAGTGTGCCTTAGTGATTAAGAAACGTTGTTAAATATTTAATTCAATATATAACACGCAAATAACATATTGTACATCAATTTTCATTTTGTACAAAGGGTACTAGGAAAGTTTTGCAATATGATGCAACAATGAATCGTCGGAAGCTGCTCGTTGCTGCATACTGAGACGTGTTCACACGTGCACAGTAGCCGCCGCGCCATGTCGATAGACTCAGTTATTCATTAGCAGTGAGAGTGTAAAGTGCTTGCGATGGCATCGTGGTCACGGAATGAGATAAGGGCAGTTTTGCGTTATAATTTCGTGCGTGGTTTAAACATAGACCAGTGCTTCGAAGAAATGACTCTTGCACTAGGTGATGTTTGTCCACATCGCACAACGATATTCAGATAGTAAAGAGAATTCCAAAGGGGAAATTTAACTGTGGAGGATGCTGAGAGGCCTGGAGGACCACGAACGTCAGTTACGGAGGAAAACGTTACTACTGTGAGGAAAATGCTTGGCGAGGACAGGCGAGTGACCTACCAACAGATAGAGGGTACTTCAGGCCTAAATGCACCGGCAGTTCTTTTGATTCTGCATAATCATTCACACGTGAAGAGACTTTGTTTTCTCTGGGTGTCGCATCGACTGACTGAAGAGCAGATGACGCGACGTGTGACTTGGTACCGGGAGATGCCAAAAAAGTTTAATAAGGGACAATCTCGGTATGTGAACAACATCGTGACAAGTGACGAGGCTGTACTATTACGATGTGCCGACCAAAGCTCAAAACAAAGTTTGGGTCTTTGATGATGAGGACACACTCGTAGTTGTCAGAAAATCCCGATCTGTAAAGAAGAAAATGATAACTGTATTTTTCAAATCGAGTGGAATTGTGGAGCGCGTCGTTTTGGGCACACAGAAGATAGTCACAGCTAAGTGTTATACTGAACAATGCCTGCCTAAAGTCATTGGATCTATGAAGAACCTGCGGCCAAAGTCAAGAATGGACACCTGATTCCTCCATCACGATAATGCTCCAGCTCACCGCGTCAAAGCCTGCACCGAATATTTGACCACGACAGAATTGAAACTTCTCGAGCACCCTGCCTACAGTCCAGATCTTGCCCCCGCGACTTTGCACTGTTCCCGCATATGAAAATGAAGCTAAAAGGGAGGCGGTTTTCCAGTGATGAGGACCTTCTGCGGGCTTGGGACAACGAGTGTGCTTTACTCGCTAGCGAAACTTAGCAGAACTGATTTAAAGATTGGTTTCGGAGGATGGAGAGGTGTATTGAGTGTACAGGAAATTACTTTGAAAAAAAACGAAGCTGTATTGCAAAACTTTCCTAGTACCCTTTGTATTAGGTGTGATTTAAGTCTCGCACCATATCTTCTGTACATTTAAGTGCTGCTACATGTTCTATGATTATTTCCCATAAATACTTAGTGTAAAGTACACATCGATATGTTTGAGTCATGATAACAGTATAAACACATTTATTGAGTCTCCGTAAAAAAGTTAAGGAACGCTGCTAAATATTTAATTCAATATATAACACGCAAATAACATAATGTGCATCAATTTTCCTTTTGTACATTTTAGATGTTGGAAAATTAGATGTATGTATGTAGCCACAACAAATTATTTTCATTGGTCACCCATCCAGCTACTATTCACTGTGTGACTGTTAATAATAACACCATTACTATTACCCTCACTGCCGTTCTGTGAACTATTTCATAAATAAATTAATTGAAATAATTTGTCTGTTTTAGCACAAGTTTTTTTAGCGAAGTTCCAAAAATACCCGTTAATATCTAATATAAAGCCTTTATATAATTAGTTGAATTTGATGGAGCCTCTGGTTGATTAACTTAATCACTAAGGTTGATATATAACCCCTTGGTAAGGTTGATATATAACTCCTTGGGGTCTCAACGGTGCGTATCGCGTACGGAGTTTGTTTTCGTACAGGTATTTTTCACCGTGGTTTTGCAATTATCTGCTGATGATGACAACTTGGTTGTCGAAATGCGTATACAGAATTACGAAAGTTAATGTGGAAAGGGGTTATATATCAACCTTAGTGATTAACTTTACATAATTATTTTCACAATAGAACATATTTTTAAATAAATAGTTGCCATCTTTATTTCTTCATATACTCATTTATTTTATGTTTTGTCTTTACATAATACCTGCTTGATATTTTCACTTTAATTATATGCCAGTTTAATTACCATTTTAGTAAACATTTAAAAAATGCTTAAAATATAGGCAAGTCGCCAAGAAACCTGTTACTTGGACTCTCCAATCTTCGTTCCCAACAATCGTCTGAATCACCTCCGCTAATGGCATGACTTCCCAGAATTTTTTCATCGTCGACACATTGTACATACAGTTCTTGTGCCGCGTTCTGTCGCTCGATTTGACTCAACAAAGCCGAAAAACAACAGCAATTAATGTAAAAGAATGAGAAATGCGTCGTTACTATTTCTTTTTTGCAGGGCATTTTTGCGGTTGGAACAACTCCAAATCTGTCATAAATTACATTTATTGGTGCCTAGTTATTAAAGGGCAATTTATGGTAACCAAGGGACCAGAAAGGCGAATTAAATTAGTGCTTAAATGGCGTGTTTTGGCAGCTAAGATATATTAAAAAATAAATTCGTAATATTTAGATAATGTAGTGGGCTAGTTTTATAAAAATAATATGCTGAACTACGGTGTTATGTATTTTCATATGCACATATATTAGCTAAAAGTTTGACATAATTAAATACGTACTTTTTATCATTTTTATTCCAACAAACTCTTTTAAAAGATGAAAAGTTAAGCATAAATACGAAAACTAAAATCCTACTCAACCAAATAGTTGTTAAACATAATAATATAAACTTTGCTTGCGTTAGATGTCTACTGATGTAATACTTGGATAGTTAAAATTTTAAAATGATCTTTGAACTGAGTTGTATGTGGAAGAAATGTTACTGTAAATATCTTAATCTAGCAATTGCTTTTGCAATACGCGTGCTTCAGTATTAGTTCGTAACTTCTAGGGACTATAATACTGTGGCGCCCTTTTAAGATCTGTTAACACAGAGAAACCTCCCCAACTCTCTGATATACTGGCTAGTTGTAACCGTAGAAGGAGCTGAGGATATTTCACAGGGAAGAAATACGAGTTTTTGTTAGTGTATATACACTAGTGTGTAAGAGCGTAACAGATTTGGCGTCCAACGTGTCTTGGGAAAATATCTTCATTAAGAAACTCTCAAGCCTATGAATACAAAAACAAAATATTCTTTGAACTAATGCATCTGTGAAAAAAGAGACTGGAAATGTCTCTTCGAGCCATTTTCTAACTTCTCCCATTGACGCGAAAAGGTCATAGTCGGAGGGGGCAAGGCCTGGAGATTGCAGCGGGTGCGATATTATGTCCCATCCTAGTGCTTTTAGCGCTTCTTTTACCCTTTTTGCTGTATGAAACGGCGCGTTATTGTGCTGTAAAATCACTTTACCGTGTCTTCGAGACCATTCTGGACGTTCTTCTATCAATGCATAGTTCAAGTTGATAATTTGTTGTCGGTAGCGATCCGTATTAACTGTTTCATCAGGTTTCAACAGTTCGTAATACACCACGCCACTCTGGTCCCAGCAAACACAGAGTATTGTCTTGCCACCAGAACGATTTGGTCTTGGAGTCGATAGGCCGGCTTCGCCAGGTGATAACCATGATTTCTTGCGCTTAGAGTTTTCGAAATAAGTCAATTTTTCACCACCCGTCACTATTCTATGCAGAAATGACTTCCGATCATACCTTTGAAGCAGAATTTCACAGACGATTTTTCGATTTTCCGTTTGCCTATCATGCAATTGATGTGGCATCCATTTTCGCATCTTTTGGATTTTCCCCATTACTCGTAATCGGTCGCTAATCGTTTCTTGGGCCACATTTAACGCTTCTGCTAATTGTTTTTGAATTTGGATTGGGTCTTCATCCAATAACCCTTGCAGTTTCGCATCTTCAAACATTTTCGGTCTACCAGAACGTTCTTCGTCTTGCACATCGAAATCACCACTTTTGAATTGCCGAAACCGCGCTTCACATGTTTTTATGGTTAGGGAATGCTCACCGTAAGTTTCTACCAGTAAACGATGACTTTCAACGGCTTTTTTTCTTGTATTAAATAAGAAAAGTAATATGTGCCGCGAATGCACTTTTTCGGGCACGAAACTCGACATTTTCAAAGAGGTATGAATCTATGATAGTTTTACTTTCGCAAAATATAACATGTATGGCTTTGAAGCTTGATGTTAGTAGAATAAAATGATGTATGTGTCAAATCATAACATTGCATACTTAGGCCTAGCGACGTCTGTTAGGAAAGCCAATAATTACTTTCCGGTAGACCACATGATTATTTTATAAAATAAGAAAAATATTAGCATTTGTTAGAGAAAGAAGTAAATTCGCAATTTCTGTATTCACATAGTAGTATTTTTTGTAAGGGAAAAAGCGTAAACGTCAAGCAGATATCTTGAAAATTGGAGAAATATCCCAGACATTATTTCCTTATTTTCCGCCAACAGCTTCGGTACTTTTACAAACCCGCCAACTAATCTACTACTCCATATAAACATATATATAAGGGGGGAAAAAACAAAGAATTATAGTCAACACTCTAGAAATTCGGATATCATAAACAAGAACGCGTTCGCGTTTTCGCATGAAAAATTGCAAATCTCAATTTCACATTGTAAGGATTCGAACGGAGGAAAAAAGGGACAGAGAATGCTAGGTCCGAATTATATAAAGAAATAAAAGCCAGCAGAAAAGATAATAACACAAATCATAACCCCCGGGACTGTTGAGCTGACATTTTTTGGTTCTGAAGGAAGAGGAAAAACCCAACGGCCGAGAATATATTGCTTCTTGATTTCGGCATTGTTTCATTTCGATAATGTTTTTTCTGCCCTTTTTTTGTACATATGCCATTGTCATACATATATTTTCATTTTTGGATATTGTACGAACGAACCCCTGGTCATATGAAGGGCAAATATTTTTACGCAGAAGTTATCATTTGTTCATAAGTATTGGAAAAAGAGGATATTGAAGTAATATTTTTTGTGTAACATATACAGCCATCCGCATTTAGACATCCTTCCGAAATTTGCATTTAAAAAAAGAAATAAACAAATATTTATTTAGAAGGTGCTCAAATAACAGTAACTATGAATTAAATCCCTATTTGCATTTCAAAAATTGAAGTAAGTAAATATACAATGCATTTACATTGGAAATTGTAGTTGAATAAGTATTTAAACGGGTGACAAAAATTCCTTAAAATACTGGCAACCGCGTAACTATAGTGTAACTCCATGTGTCAACGCTGTGTCCTAACTACTCAAGATGTCAACTTAGTTGTCGAAATACGTCTCCAGTATACAACTAATAATGTAGTAAACGATTTCTATTACTTCTTACACTTGTTAAAACAGACATAACAACAGTTCCATCATTTTATTACTTCAACGGTTGTATTGAATGTCAATAAGTTCTCTACATTTAATGTAAAATTATATGCAGTAACTCAATTCCAAAATTAATACGTCAATTCGACTTAAATTTGTACAAGACTTTAGATATAGCATAGCAATCAATGTATCTCTAGAAGTAAGATGTTTGGATAATCAGAAATTTTTTAAGAGAGATGGGGAAATGCAAGTAGAAAACAAATCGAAGTCGCAATTTAAATTACGAAATTACCAAAAAAAAAGTTTGTACCTTTATTAAACAATGGAAAAGAATAATTCTATTATTCATGAGATACTGATTGAAACGCATTTCGAATAATAAATACTCATCAGTCAACCTGTGATCTCATCAACGATTTATTCTTCTGTAGGTTATCGTATCTTTATGATACAGCTAAATTGCTAAAAAGAACAATGCTTCCATTACACGAATCTAAATAAAATTATTCAAGAGAAGGAAACGTATAATCTGGCTCGTAGATTTCCGCGGTCGTTTTTCATACTTTCTTCATCGTAGCTTCCGAGCTGGCATCGCGTCTTCGATAATTCTGCTACCATTTGGTCACCATTTGTATGGGATATCTTCAGGGCTTAACTGCTGCTATCGCTTGCGGTGCACTGAGATTGGCGTAAGCCTGTGGTGGATGTGTTCATATAGAGATATTGGTCACAGGTCAATAGAGCATTATGGTTACGGTTGAGTTGTATGGTTTCAGTGCAACAACGAAAGCAATAGCAGCAGTTGTTTTTGTCCTTCCGCCTTTTACTGCTGCCTCGTGAATTTATTGAGCAGAACATTTTTCTTTCCCATCTTTCCAAAAAAGTCTCCATATCTTTATGTAGTACCCAGATTTCGCTGGGTATTAATATATATCACTACTAGTCTTTTAACAGTCCTATATATTCTAACTTTTTTTTTTTTCGATACATATTCTATTCTCATTCTTAGCCATCCATATTTTTTATTTCCTGTTGCGAGCCCGCCTCTCGGTTCCTGTTATCCATGTCCTTTTCTTTCTCTCTTCACTCTTAAGCATATTCACATTTTCTCGAATGTGTACTGTCTGTTGTTCTTCAGCTTCCTGTCCTGAATCATCACCATATATCTTTTCTCCTGATTTATTCTTAAGGCATATGTCTTTCCATCGTGTTCCAATTGTCATGATTTTTACTAATTCTCTTTTTAATTTTATTATTATTGTTTTGTCATTAGCGAATGTTAGATATTAAGCTTATCATATATAACGGGATATGTTCAATATTTGAAGACAACTTCGTGTATGCATAGACCTAGATCTTGCCGGTAACTGATGCGGTCGTCATCAAATAAATTCCGAGCAGTTGATGATTGTAATAACCTCTCCAGTCCAGTGAATCCCGTCTCTTAATGTTTTTTCATCTTCTGCCTGATTCAATTGTTAATTTGGTCGAATAATCAACGCTTTTACCTTTGTTTATCTAATACAAGACAAACGTTCCACCTTTTTTTCAATTAGTATTGATTGAAATTATAGTTTTTTTAGTAAAATTTGTTGACGTAACACATATTTGATTGCCCTTCCATTTCTTTATGAGATAATAAAATAACTTCCTGTAATACGAAATTGTTCTATTGTGTTTTTTTTAATACAAATTTATCAGTAACCACTCTAAATGCTTATCTGAGATACTCGATTCGATTAATTCCTATTTTGACGCGTAAATATGATAAAAACACCGATAGGTCATTAATTAAATCTACCGAAATACGGTTGTTAAAATATTCAATACAGAATGCGTCATTTCCAATTATATTACATATGTTTCTTATCATGTAATATGTATGTTAACATCTTTTTTTATTATTATATGAAAAATCGTAGCTTAAAGAAAGAGCGAAAGAATAACGAGCATCTTTAATCGTGAAGCTAGGATTTACTACTGTGGGCAAAAAATAGTAAGACTTTGTATTTTTAAATTCTTAATTTATTCTTCCAAACCTATTTCGTCCCCCTCAAAGTAATCCCCCTGGCCCCAATACACTTGTGTCAACGTTTCTTCCAATTCTCGAAACAGTTGTTAAAGTCAATTTCAGGAATAGCATTCAATGCGCGTAGCGATTCACGTTTAATGTCTTCAGTTGACTCAAAACGGTTTCCCCGGAGCGGTCGTTTGAGTTTGCTGAATAGCCAGACGTCACACGGAGCTAAATCAGGCGAATACGGTGGTTGCGGTACGATATTGGTTGAAAATTTGGCGAAAAACTAACGAAGAATTAATGCAGTATGCGACGGTGCATTATCGTGGTGCAAAAACCAGGAGTTGTCGGCCCGTAATTCTGGCCTCTTTTTACGAATAGCATTGCGCAAACGACGCATAATACTCAAATAGTACCCACTTTGAATAATTTGTACCAATCAAAAGCACTTGCTAGCGACAAACAATTATCACCGAAGACCTTTTGCAACATTCTGAACGTTTCGGAACCAGAAATTTAATTCCGTACACAAAATTTAATGGAACTTCTTTGTTGAATAATTTCACTCATTATAATAATCGCCGAAAGCACTTTTTGTACTTCAGAAAGACATGAATATACTAAACACTAATAATTATTTTGATGTGACATTTGGCACAGATGTCACTGACAGTCATACCAACCTAGAAAAAATATTTCGACGAATGGGTTTTCGCGCGAAATTTAAATTAAAAAGTCTTACTATTTTTTGCGCACAGTAGTATATCATCACTCGAAGTGAATTTTTTTGGCAAAAGAATCCATAATATGAATGAGGGTTGCTTCATGAACTGGATTAATCCAGAAAGTGTGTAGATCTATAGAAATATTAATAGGATCATACGTAAGAGAGGGGGACAGAGTACACCTGTGAAAAATAACGTGCAAATGAATTAACAACGTCCTGCAAATTGTCTTGTTCTCTCGAGTCGTCGTACATTACTCTAGGTTAGGGTGGAGCGAAAATTTTTTTTTTCAAATTTAGTTTTTCCTGTATTAAAAATCGATGCTCTAAATACTTAAAGGTGCACAGAAAAAATCTTATCTTCCTAGGTCAACATCTTGAGGTGGCGCACAAGATTTTAATTTGTGGAACTTTATCATTTATAAAAAGTAAACAGTGCGATTTAAAATTGTTTTTTATTCAATTTTTATTCAAACAGTTTCAGTTTTTTATTTTCTCACATAAAACATATTTAATACAAAAACAAAAATCATTCACTTGACGAGGTTTTTACCAATAGCTCCAGAGAAGCTATTAGGACCTGCTGTGTTTCCATCAAGACTTAAAAAGAAATGGCGCAGTAACAATTCATTTGCGTGTAATAAGCACACGAACCATTGCAATGGTCTTTTTAAATGTTTCCAATAAAGCAATGACTCCATTTTTATACCCTGTGTTGTGGGCCAAACTTTAATGTGCAAATACGTTCACGGGCCGCGTTTAAAAGTAGTGCATTTTAAAGTAGTGTTCATAATTTATTGCGATAGATATCAGACATGAAATAATACGACAATGTCTCGCGGGCCAGATCAAATCTTACAGCGGGCCGGTTGTTGCCCACATATGTTCTAGAATAACGTTTCTTTCCTGTATAATGTTCTCTAGTCTTTTTGCATAAATCTTTTAAAATGCTCTTAACAGCATTGGCAAAAGATGTACATACTTATATGAATGAGAATTAAGATTCCAATGTTCTGTTAATAACATTTCAATTTTTCACTTTGTGAGTAGATATATCAACTTTTTATCTACATATGTATATTTTGATGATCTAACACCCGTCCAAAATAAACATTATACTACGCTAAATAAAGTATATTTCCTTCATATTTCAAAGTCGTCTATTATTACATGGTAATTCACTTGTCGATAGCATTATTAAGTTTCCAAAATACTTTACAGTTCGTAACTTCCATTTTTATTAAATATTTTTTAAATTAATCACTCAACCCTTTGCCACATTAATTTTCGAATTCTGTATACGTATTTCGACAACTAAGTTGTCATCATCAGCTGATAATTAAAAAGTGTCGAAAAAAAGTGTCGTACGAAAACACACTCCGTACGCGATCCGTGCCGTTGAGAATCAAAATGTGTATACAGAATTCGAAAATTAATGTGGCAAGGGGTTACGTGGGCAAGGTGAAAAGTTCTCGGCCTGACACAGAGATGGCGTTACAATTAACAGAAATTTATGTTTCCTGCGTGGCTGCATGTGTCTTTAGTTCATATGAAAACTTTCAACTTGTTCTCTCAAGTAATTTGTTTGCAAGAATTTTTATGTAGACGTCGTGCGTGTTATTTTTTTAAATGGATAAATTTGAATATCGTGCTGTTATAAAATTCTTTATTTTGGATGGTTTAACCCCTATCGAAATTCATCCGAAGTTGACAAAAGTGTACGGGGACTCTGCTCGTTCGATGTCAACCTTTAAAAAGTGGGCAGCTGAATTTAAACGTGGTCATACATCCCTCGAAGATGACCCAAGTGAAGGACGGCTAAAAACCGCAGCCACACCAGAAATTATCGAAAAAGTACATGATATTGTGTTCGACGATAGGCGAGTGAGAGTGAGTGAGATAGCTGAGGCTGTGGGGATATCGGAAGAAAGGGTGCCAAACATTTTGCACAAAGAATTAGAGATGAGAAAGCTCTGCGTAAGATGGGTGCCGCATTTGCTGAATGTCGATCAAAAGCAAATGCGCAAACGATTTTCGGAGCATTCTTTGGACCGATTTAACAAGAATCCGACCAATTTTTTACGGCGATTTGTCACCATGGATGAGACATGGGTCCACCACTACACGCCAGAAACGAAGCAGCAGTCGAAGCAGTGGGTGGAAGCCGGTGGTTCAGCGCCAAAGAAAGCGAAGTCGATCGCATCTGCCGGAAAAGTCGTGGTCAGCGTGTTTTTGGGATGCAAAAGGAATCTTGTTAATTGATTACCTTGAAAAAGACAGAACAATTACAAGCGCATATTACTCTAATCTTCTTGACCAGCCCGATGCCAAAATTCGCTAAAAGAGGCCTGGTTTGAAGAAGAAAAAATCATTTTTCATCAGGACAACGCACACAAGGATGCGTTGGCGATGGGAAAATTGCGGGATTTGAGGTTCGATTTGCTCGGCCATCCTCCCTATTCCCCTGATTTGGCACCGTCATACTTCCATCTATTCCCAAATTTGAAAAAATTTGTTTCTGAAGAGCGATTCACATCCAGCGAAGAAGTTGAAAGGACCGTAGAAGAATATTTTGACAGTCTTCCAGACTCTCACTTCCGGGAAGGAATATTGATGTTAGAGAAACGCTGGACCAAGTGTGTTCAACTCAAGGGAGATTATGTAGAAAAATAAAATCGTTTTTTAAATTTAAATCGCTGTCTTTCATTGTAAGGCCGAGAACTTTTCACCCTGCCCACGTATATATCAACCTTCAGTGATTAAGTGAATCAATCACAGGCTCCATCAAAATTACATTATTTAAATGTTTGATGAATGTGAAAGTATAGAGTTGGTACTTTGTTTTCTTAATTTCAAATATCATAGATTGCTAATCTATGTATAACATAATAATTTACTAATTACTAATAATTCTAATAGACTTTATATTTTTGTAATATTTCTAGATTATAATTCAAAAGAGTACAGATATTAAACGACCAGCTTTAAGAATTCTCATACTGATTTTATAGGAGCTTCTGTCTTCCTGTTTTTCAACATTTTTATTAATTATAGGAAACTCATTACCCTTTAGATAAAATCCAAATGGATTTTAATTATATTCACTTTTCTGATAGCCATAACATCTTTCAACTTTGTAGATTATTACATCAACGAAACAAAATCTAGTATTAATGAAAATTTTTCATATGTCGACCAGAGAACATCTAATTAATGCACTCCAGTTTTGAAGAACGAAACATCATCGAGATATCGTGATAAAGGCAATATAGAATCAAGCACGCCATTATAGGACGTCCCTGGTGTGTTCCTATGCTGCATGTACGGGAGGGGAAAATTAAAACCATTTCGGAACTCGTTGCAACAATACTCCACGCATACATTAGAAGCGTCACCGTGTTAATCTATAAAGCAGCTCACGTGCAATTTCTGCGGAGAAAAAAAAGGGTGACGTTTCTTGATGAATAGCGTGGATTCTAACGTACCGTCACGTGTTTCTTGTCCCATTTCCTCTTGTTGTGACTAAAAATGTACATTATTTGAATATAGCGGCGAGGCATAAATTAGTGTATGACATCTAACAATAAATCCAAGCCATTATGAATTACAAATTGAGGTCAACTGTACTCGAACGACCTCCGAAAATGTCAATCGTAGACGTTCTGTTATTCGCCAACGTTTACAGTTATACAAGCGATCTTATATAATTATAAGTAATTGCTACTACAGTAATGTTGGCATCGTCAAAATAATCACGGATTATTTAAATGGGGAGAGGAAAATGTATTGTTTGTTAATCGTTTCTATTTACCTGGAAATATCAAGTTGTCTATTACAAAATATTCTGAACATCATAGACTTGAAGCACCTAATTTTGTGGGGACTAACGCATTATTTATGCATTCTAAGTATTATTCAATAATAGATATTAAAAATGAACTTTCCCATGTGGCAATGTACTTGTATTCCCTTTACAACTTTAGTCAAATTTGTTGCGGGAATTATAAGACAAGTGAAATGCATTTTAAAGTAAAAAAGAAAAGCAATTTGAAAACTCCAAATACATTTAGAATTTCTTTTAATGTATTAAAATGTAAAATAAAATGTTACTCTCTACATTTTCGACATCCTCGTAATGACTAATGAAAAAACAATACCTCGCTTTTTCGTCCAAACATACGAATGTACGAACAAAAGAATAATGACGTGTCATCTCACTAAAATCGTTATCAAAGTTACCAGTGCGTTAATAGACGAACATTTTAAAATCTCGGCGAATTACTATTAGACGAACGATAAAAGAGTCATTCAAGTGTTAATAACACCCTGTTTATTACGCGTTTCAAGGAATTCACTTCTCATCAGGTAAATTTGTGTTATTAACGAACATTTCTTTGCGGGCTTATCGTATCTTTTCAATACAACTTTCATCTAATGACAATTCGCCAATATTTTCAAGTGTTTACCCACTGATAGTTTCGTTACCGATTCTAGCGAGATAATACGTCCTTGTTCGTTCGGTCGTACATTCGTATATTTCAAAGAAAGAGGGGGTATTGTTTTTTCATTATTTTCTTGTTTCGAAAAGGCACGATAAGTCCGCAGAGAATCGTTAGTTAATAACAAGTTTACCTGATGAGAGGTGATTTCATTGAAACGCATAGTAAACAGGAGTATTATCGTGATGGGGGAACCAGGTGTCCATTCTTTACTTTGGCCGCAGGTTCTTCATGGATCCAATGACTTTAGGCAGGCACTGTTCAGTATACCACTTAGCTGTGGCTGTCTGCTGTGTGTCCAAAACACGCTCCACAATTCCACTCGATTTGAAAAATACAGCTATCATTTTATTCTTTACAGATCGGGATTTTCTGACAACTACGGGTGTGTCATCATCTAAGACCCAAACTTTGTTTTGAGCTTTGGTCGGCACATCGTAATAGTACAGCCAAGTCTTGTCACCTGTCACGATGTTGTTCACATACCGAGATTGTCCTTTATTAAACTTTTTTAGCATTTCCCGGCACCAAGTCACACGTCGTGTCATCTGCTCTTCAGTCATTCGTTGCGGCAACCAGAGAAGACAAAATTTCTTCACATGCAAATGATCATGCATAATCGAACAAATTGCTGGTGCATTAAGGCCTGAAATACCCTATATCTATTAATAGGTCACTCGCCCGGCTTCGCTAAGCATTTTGTTCACAGTAGTAACGTTTTCCTCCATAACTGAGGTTCGTGGCCTTCCCGGCCTCTCAGCATCCTCCACAGTTAAATTTCCCCTTTGGAATTCTCTATATCACCTGAATATCGTTGTGCGATGTGGACAAACATCACCTAGTGCAAGAGTCATTTCTTCGAAGCACTGGTCTATGTTTACACCACAAACGAAATTATACCACGATGCCATCGCAAACACTTTACACTCTCACTGCCAATGAATAACTGAGCCCATCGACATGGCGCGGCGGCTGCTGTGCACGTATGAACATGTCTCAAAATGTAACAACAAGCAGCTTCCTACGATTCATTGTTGCGTCATATTGCAAAACTTTCCTAGTACCCTTTGTATATAAACATATTTTGTATACATCGCCATATTGGATAGATATAATTTCGACAAGTTATTTACATATGTAAGTACGCTCCATTTCATATTTTTGAAATGGAATAGAAAATACAGGAGTCATACTGAAAATAAGTAAAACATCGAAACTAAGTTATATGAATACGTAATTAAAATATCCACTAAGGTCTTGTTTTCTATTTTTATTTCTGGTGTCAGATATTATTTATTAAAAATGTAAATTACCTTATTTCTCAAAAAGGAAAAGAAAAAAAGTGTCTATAATTACGAGAAGCCTTAACCACAAAGTTTAATAACATAAGTACTACTTCAAGCCACGATAGTATTCGAGAGTTAATACTTATAAAGGCCTTAATAACGTACATGCACTCCAAGTTACGAAGTTATTTAAAAATTCACCACTTCTATATAATAACAAGAACTCGCATCGAAGAAATAGGGATCCGTATTGACAGAAAGTTTTTAATTTAATGGAAACGATCCGCGTACGCAAACGCTTTATTCCATTCCTTAGGATTTTCAGCGGCCTCTGAGATTTCAATTTGAAAGCGGTTCACTCTCTTTTAATAGACATATTTCAGAATATAATTACAGTTTGCGAGGTTCGTCTTTTCGAAATAATTCATCGAACTAAATTACTTTATAATTGGTGCAGTTTATTCGACTTTCCGTAATTCCACGTCGGAAACGCTTTTAATTGAGAGACTTGTTCGGTTTTGATGGAAAGCCTGCAGCGGTTTTACTATGTTTTCGTTTGAATGATATTTGTTTTAATACCTGTACTCAAATTCAATCGCAAAAACAATCTCGACGAAAAACGAGAGTGCTTTAACTTCATGTAATTTAAATCTATGGTGCATGTGTGCAGTGAATAATTGCGCTGCGTTGAAACGTGCTACTCTCTCATCGCATGTTGAATTTTTTATTGACCTGTTTTAACCGTTATTCTGTCGATAAACGCGCGAACGATCGATCGAATATGTAATATTTTGAAAAGAAACATTGGATGAACTCTACACCAACTAAAACTGTACTTTCACACGATGTTGGGCGTTATAAATTTATTTAGAAAATGTTGAAATGTATACGATACTAGGAAAGTTTCGCCGCATATTGAAGGAATAGTAACTTACGGTACATTTTTTAAATAGAAAAGCATTTATATTTTATATTACCTTTCTTACAGGCTGTATATCTGCAGAAAAAGTAATATGTATTCCTCACCACAGCTAAATATCAATACTACCTTCCAAGACTGCTTCAACTATCGTTTACAAATATTCAAACTCTTTACATTAATTGAGTGAATGTCATAATAATATTTATAATAATTTATTTTTGTAATAATGATTACAACAAAATTAAAAATGACCTTACAATATCTGTTAACTTTTGAAAGACATAAATAAAACACTTAGTTTAGATCTGTTCCATAATACGATTTATGGCGTGTTAAAGGACTCGAAGTTACACTGCCTGATGGCTTAATTGGTAAAGCAGTCGTCTAGAAAACGGCGGATAGAGGTTCGAGTCCTTCTTCAGCGTAGAAATTTTTAATTAATTTCTGTGTATTTAATTAACGATAGAATAGCAGAAAATAATATAACTTAGTATAAAGTACATAAGAAAAAAAAATTTCATAAAAGAGTTAAAAATTTTTAAGATGACATATACGAATATATATATATATATATATATATATATATATATATATATATATATATATATATATATATATATTTTTTTTTTTTTTTTTTTTTTTTTTTTTTTTTTTTTTTTTTTTTTTTTTTATATAGACACACACACACACACACACACACACACACACACATATATATATATATATATATATATAATATATATATATATATATATATATATATATATATATATATATATATATATATATATATATTATAACGTAGCAGCACCTCCTTGCTACAACGATGTGTAAAAATAAAATACATGCAGAATATACAAGACAATAATATAGTATAATTAATCATCTCCAAAACATGAAAAAGAAAATAAATTTTTATATATATAACACACTTTCAGACAATATTGGGGATGTTTTGAAGTTTGGTGAGGCAGGTATGATACTGAATAAATTCTGAAGAAGGCAGTATGTACGAGGGCAGCCGTTTATATTTCGGGAACTGGCAACACTGTTAGTGTTGTCCCAGATCTGATGATTGCGATTTTTGACAATATATTTACCCTGACGACGTTCTTTGGTTGATGAATTTCGTGAAGGTCGTCCCAATGTCGGAAAATAGTAATACGTGTGTCTGATTTGATAATGCAAGACCGTCATGTGACATACCGTGAGATCGAGACATCTCTAGGTATTAGCCACACCAGCGTGCATAAGATCCTGCATGAATATTTAGCCGTTAAGAAGATATGTTCACATTGGGTACCACATAATTTGACAACCGTTCAAAAAAGGACACGCGTCGATTGGTGTCAAGAAATGCACAAAAAATACAGTGGCGGTGCTTCAAAGAACATTTATAAAGTCGTCACAGGTGATGAATCTTGGATCTATACGTATAAACTCCATAGTAAACAGCAGTCGACTGTGTGGGTATTCCAAGATGAGCCAAAACCAACAGAAGTTGTGCGCGCTCGAAGCACGTCAAAACAAATGGTCGCCTGTTTTTTTTTCGGAAAAACCGGTCACATTGCAACCGTGCCTTTAGAGAGTTGTAGAACGGTCAATTCCGAATGGTACACAACTATGTGTTTGCCACAAGTTTTTGAAGAAATAAGGAAAAGAAACCGAAAACGACAGATCATCTTCAACCACACAATGCGAGCTCTCACAGCGCGGTTCAAACAATTGAATATTTGACCGGGCAAAACATTGAATTGATGAGCCATCCACCGTACAGCCCTGGTCTAGCACCCTATGATTTCTTTTTCTTCTACACGTTTTGTTTTTTGTTTGCTATTCCCGAAATATAAACGACTACCCTCGTATATTGCTGAAACATTAATAAATTGAATAATTTCTCAAATAACACTGCCGCAAAAAACACAAAAAAAGCATTTCGTTATTACGGCAAGGAACATGCTAATGAATATACGTACACTACCGGTCATATTTATTTGCCCACCCCAATTTTATGTGTTTCCGGAAATACGGATTATCTTTCGAAAAATCTGTATTATAATTATTCAACAATTTTATTAGTGGAAGTAATTCCATATGAATTTCTACGAAAATCTTAAATTGTTTATGATATATCGTAAAGGTGTCATAAATTGGAAAACTACCATAAATATTATATAGGCTAATCCCTACAGTATTAACAGTTTTACCTGCATTTTCGAAAGGTATTACCAATATTGTATTATTGTACTAACTAATTACAATATTAGGATGTGTTATTCAAAAAAGAAAATAAATTTTATGTCAGTCATCGTTCATCTTTTGTTATGAAAACAGTGAAATAGAGAGTTATTGTGAATATTTTAAAGCAATGCCGAAGACGAAGGAATTATCTGTTGAAGTGCGTGCTATGATAATTGCTTATCATCGTACGGGTAAAAGTAATCGCGAAATTGCAAAAGAATTACGATTAAATCGCAGAACCGTTGATTATAACGTTAAAAAATTTGAAGAAAGTGGTACATTTTCCAACAAAAGAAGATCTGGACGACGCAAAGCGACAACATCTGCAGATGACCGGCATCTAATACAGATAAGTAGACGCGATAAACGAAAAACAGCACCAGAAATTGCTGCTGAAATGAATAGAGCGCGCGCTAAACCAATTAGTGTGTCCACGGTACAGAGAAGGTTAAGGCAAGCGGGTTTATACGGAAGAATTGCTCTGCGAAAACCACTACTACGAAAGCAAAACAAGATAAAACGACTAAATTGGGCTAAAGAACATAAGAATTGGACGATTGATCAGTGGAATAATGTGTTGTGGACAGACGAATCGAAGTTTGACCTTTTCGTTAGTAAAAGGCGAATATTCGTAAGAAGATCCGCAGGAGAAAGAGTACTGCCAGAATGTATTGCGCCTACCGTAAAACATGGAGGAGGTTCAGTAATGATTTGGGGGTGTTTTGGTGGAAGATCTGTAGGCGATCTCGTCAAAATTGAGGGAATCCTAAGAAAAGAAGGCTACAAGGAAATTTTAGAAAATAACGCTGTTCCTTCAGGACTAAGAATTCTTGGCGAAAACTTTGTATTTCAACAGGACAACGATCTGAAACACACTTCTAGATTGTGTGGCGATTACTTGCGTCAACTAGAAGAGCAAAGGCAAATCTCTATAATGGCATGGCTAGCTCAAAGTCCTGATCTGAACCCAATAGAGCTTCTTTGGGAAGAATTGGACCGGAAGGTTCGAGAACGTGCTCTATCATCCACCACTGTACTGTGGGAACAACTTCAAGAAGCCTGGGCACAAATTACAGAAGATACACTGCAAAAATTAATTGAAAGGATGCCGCGGTTATGTGCCGCAATTATCAAAAATATAGGTGGGCACATTGATGAGAGCAAAATTTAATAATAATCAATGATAAAGTTTTTATATAAGAGAAATGTAACTATTTTATGTTTATTATTGTATTAGTACAATAAATAAATTTTCAGTACACATTTGATAGTTTAATAATTTTGGCTAAAACTAAGGACGGGCAAATAAATATGACCGGTAGTGTATATATAAATGTTTTTTTACTTTGTAAACACAGAAATTTTTTAAATAAAAGCAATTAAAATTAGAATTTTTCAATAAAAACCAATATTTCATTAAAGATAATTTAAAAGAAAAAACTATTAGAATTCAACTCCAAATTCAACTATTAGAATTGATTTTATTTTTATCTTTATTTTCTTAAACTCGCTTAATACAAACTGTATTTCCGCTTCTTGTACAAGATCAGCGAAATTTAAAATTATATTTACTCCCACAAAAATTCGTACCAGGCAATGAAGTATGTTTGAAATACATCTAATTAAAGCAAATATTTAATTTTATCTATGAAAGACCCAGTCGTGACTACAACCCGAAATCAAGCTGACATTTAATTCAAAATCTCCTTTCCTACTTGATGAGTCTATTTCGAATCATATCATCCCCATTCCGAATTAAAAGTGGACTAACATCTCGGCGCCTCGATATTATGAAATTAATTTCACCGTACATTTAATTAGAACTGGCAATCTGTAGAATTTCTGTTCACGTAATGCAACTGCATTTATTGGAACAAACTTGAAACGTAGTAAAGATAAATACATATGTTGGGAAACGCAAGTTTCCACGTTAGGTAAGTCAAACAAATGAGTTTGCGTTTTGAAGTCTTTGATCTTTTAAAAAAACAGTTCATGCGATTCAGTACTAATTTTAAGTACTAGTAATAGGCAAGGCGACTTGTGTGAGGAATACGACTAATTGGCTCTGGATATGTGTAACGATGCGTTCCAATAAGACGGTTCAATTGAGCCATGCAGATCTCATATATTTACATTAACAGTGCCAGGCGATTGAATTGGAGCCATTGGTATTTTTTTAAAGATATCAGAAATAAAATGTAAATAGACGCATATTACTAATAAGTGTCTATTTCTGTGTATTACTAATTAATATTTTGTTAATTCTCTTTTGGATAATAACTATACTGATTCCATCTATTAGGTGTACAACTAAGTTCTCGCTGTTTTTTTGATGAAAATGCAACTTTATTGTGAAAAAATGTTTACAAATGAATCATTAAAAAAATTTCCCATCGCTGGCGACAACTTTTTCCCATCTTTCTGGCAGAGATCGAATACCGTCACGGTAGAAGTGTTTGTCTTTTGAGGCTATCCACGAATCAAGCCATTTTGAGATGTCTTCATATGAGCGGAACTGCTGATTAGCCAGACCATGGGCCATCTAACGGAACAAGTAACAATCGGACGGCGCAATATTTGGAGAAAATGGCGGGTGGGGTAGGACCTCCCATTTAAGCGTTTCTAAGTAGGTTTTAACGGGTTTAGCAACGTGAGGTCGAGCGTTGTCATGCTGTAGAATCACTTTTTCGTGCCTTAGCCCGTATTGTGGCCGCTTTTCGCGCAGTGCTCGGCTCAATCGCATCAATTGAGTTCGATACCGTTCCCCAGTGTTAGTTTCGTTCGGTTTCAACAGCTTATAATAAATAACACCGCCCTGGTCCCACCAAATACACAGCAAAACCTTCACAACGTGAATATTCGGCCGAACTGACGACATAGAAGCATGACCGGGTAGTCCCCATGATTTTGTTCTCTTTCGGTTGCTGTAATGAATCCATTTTTCATCACCCGTAACGATGCGATGAAGAAAACCCTTCCTATTTTCCGCTGGAGCAGTTGTTCACAGGCGAAAAAACGACGCTCAACGAACCTTGGCTTCAAATCATAAGGAACCCAAGTTCCTTGTTTTTGAATTATTCCCAACGCATGCAATCGCTGGGAAATGGCTTGGCGGCCAACTCCTAATGCTGAAGCAAGCTCTTTTTGCCTCCAATTCAGCGTCTTCGAAGGTTTTTGGTCTTCCTTCACGCGAACGGTCGTCAACATCGAAATCACCATCTTTGAAGCGACGGAACCAATCACGGCACGTTGTTTCACTTGGAGCAGCATCTCCGTAAACTTTTTGGAGTTCTCGATGCGCTTCAGCCGCTGTTTTCAGAAGAAAAATGACGCAAATGACGATTATTTGGCACGAAATCAGACATTTTCACACAACCAAAAGTATATGACGCAAAAACAAAATCACTAATGTGTCAAAGCGGTTTGTTTACCATATGTCTAAGCTTGGTTCATAACGTTTTGGTTATGTCACAATCGACTGGGCGAGTATCCGTGCTAGGGCAAAAGGGGTACGTTACGCTCTTAAAACAAATTTTCTTATTTTCGATTTATGGCACGGTGCTCTGCTTTACATGAAGGTGAATGGTCCTTCTTCTTCTTTTAACAAGTTTATAAAAAACTAAAATATAATTTCGACAATCATTTTATATTGTACTTCATTTATGGTGCTCTTCCCAAAATAGGTCCGGTTCCATTCGAGGTTACGAATGATAACAATATGACTGATGTTAAGGTAATTAATTTGTTTCTGTACACCTTCATCACTATAACGCACCTTGAATGTTCCCCTAACGAAATTAACAGTCTCCATCATTGCTTCAACTCGGGTTTCATCGCTGAAGATCACCTGTTGAAAAGAGAATATGACTTAAACAAATAAAATTTGTTATAATTGTTAGAATGGGCAAGAAAAAACAGTAAGACCGAAGAAGATAAGAACGGATTTGAAGAAGTGGATGTAAGACGAGGAAAAAAGCAGTCAACAATATGAATATGGTGGAAATTAAAAGCAAAAGAAGGAAAGAATAGACTTCAAAACAATCTGATGCCGCAAAAGCCAATGGAAATGCGAAAAGAGGAAATGAATCAAAAGACGCAAATAAAGAAACGGAGACTAGCCTCTACTCTTGTTAAGGATGAACAAATTAAATAATTTATTGGAAAACGATAATAATCAAAACGTTCGAGTAAGCTCATTTAACTTGCTTCTCAAATTTATTACAACTTAAATCAGATCTAAAAATATATGTAGCACAGATACAAAGAATTCTCTATACTTCTAGTTTAAATCAACAAATTAATAACAATTCGTTAATTCGAGTATCCAAAAGCTCACGTATCGTAAGCACTGCCCGAGAGATTCACGTACAAAAGTTTTGCCTCACATTAAACATGCAAACTCGAATTTAATATTTCATGGAAGAGCAAAATTTTAACTATTCTAAACAATGGTAAATAACAATTACACACAGATAATAACATTAAACTTTTAAAATGACTTCGGTTAGTCCGGTGCTGCCCCTTCTTCTTTCGTTTTCAGATAGTACTATGGGGTAGGGTTAAACAAATACTATATATAACCTGTCAGAGCCTCAACTGGGGCATACCATGAAAATTTCCAGACGGTTGTGAATTAAAATTAGTTATAACTTATTTATTGTAATTATGAATGTAGTCAAGCACCATATTTGCTTGATAACTTTCATATATTATGTGAAATGTCTAAATAAAAAGTTTCGCCATTTCATTAACATAAATATTATAATAAAAGGTCTTGCATGAATGTAATTTCCCACCAACAAATGTTTATTTTGCAAATGATATTTCATCTAATGAAAATTAAAACATTTTGCTGTAATAAGTAATTCACTACTTCATACAATAAATATTTTACCAAATTTTGCTCAAGTTTTTGAACAAATTTTATTTTAAAAAATCTACGGACTGGTTAAACCATTCTCATTTTGTTACCAACATGAATTCATACCTAAGCGATCAACAACCACAAACCACAAATGTAGTGAGCATCACTCAACTTCTTTCATCTGCAATTAATAGTCGACAAGTCAACTTCATATATACGCCTAAAGCCTTTGATTCCATAGATCACAATATTCTCCTTGCACAGTGGAATTGCTTCGGTTTTTGTCCTGCACTGGTTCGTTTGATGCCATCGTACATCACTAATCGATCCGGCTATGTGTTTTATAATGGATTTTCATCTAAAATTTTTCCAATATCTTCTAGTGTGCCTCAGGGTTCAAATTTCGGGCCACTTCTTTTTAACATCTTTATCAATGATTTTTGATTTGGTATGCTCTTTAAAGTAGAGTTCTGAAATAGCTCTTCGGCCCAAAAGTGCTATCAACTCCAATCAGTTCCAATATAGCTCGTCGATTGAAAACCCATAAATTTCAGTTTATTACTGACTTAGTCTTTCAATCGACAAGTGCTTCAGATCGCAGATCTCAAGCGAGAAGTACCGTCAACTTTCAATAAACTATTTTTTAAAATTTCATATGCTCACAATTTCTTCTTAGTTCTAAACTTTTCCTACCTTTTAGATGTAAGACTAGGTTTTTGTCTTCACTATTTTCTATCTCTCGTTAGCTTTCGTATTCTATCCAATGTCATTCCGTTTTTCTTTACTTTTTTTCTATCGATTCATCTTGTCTTTGGATTTCCCCTCTTATTTCTCCCCGACATTTGCGTTTCAAACACTGTTCTGGAAAGTCTATCCCTCGACATTTATGTTCGATTTGTGGGCTTTGTCGGCATAATTCACTTCTTATTTTGTCTCCCTTTGGTTTTCTATTCTTCTCAGAAATCTCAAACTGGCAGTATTTGTTTCAAAAAAGTGGCCAAAATATCGGATTTAGTACCATAAAGTACTCTCATTCCCACGACTTTACAATCGTCATCTGAACCAGTCTCCACAGATTTAGAACCCATGGCCTAATTCAGTTTCCAAGAAGATACCGTGGGAAAATTTGCGAGCATTCACAACTCGCAGCCTGATTTAATGTCCACTGTTTCAAAACAAGTAATTAGATTTATAACACGTTGTCCAATTAGCTCCCGTCCCCAACTCGTGATCCAAAGAAACACCAAAATTTTAATACCAAATTTCTGCCAATTATTCTATTTATAACATGCCAATTATGAAACTACTTGCACTACAGGCCATAAGTGAGGGATCAGTAGATGAAATTTAAAAAAAACATGCACGCTTAGTGAAAGAAAACGTATATTTTTACAAAACTATATCTACGAGACAAATGAACAGTTTTCCTTATAAAATAAAATAATTTCAACATATTCTGTAGAATTTCTTATCATATTCGACTTTCGTCGAAGTATCCACCTCTGCGCTTAATGATTTCTTTGCAAATATTAGGCAACCCCGATACAAGTTTCTGGAGCGTATCCATTGGTAAATTATTCCACACCCTCGTAAGTTGCTCCCAAAGCTGTTTCTGCGATTGTGGACAGCTTTCTTTCACGTTTCTATCTAATTCATCCCACAGTAATTCGATAGGGTTGAGATCGGGTGATTGTGGTGGCCAAACCATATTTATCAGCACCCCTTCATCCTCTTTTTAATTCACATAGTTTTTACAAAGTTGGGAAGTGTGTTTGGTTTCATTATCTTGTTGTAGGTGAAAACCTTTACCAATTAACCTTAATCCAGACGGAATTGCATGTTCCTTCAAAATTTACAGGTACCCCTCTTTTTTTAAAATGCATTCAATGCGGTACAAGTCTCCGACACCATCAAAGGAAAAGGATCCCCAAACAAGCACAGAACCTCCCCCGTGTTTAACAGTTGGCACTACACATTCGGGTAACATCCCTTCACCCACTTGTCTTCGAACGAAAACTCATCGATTACTACTAAACACTTGGAACTTTGACTCATCTGTCCATAACACCTGCTTCCACATTTCCATGTCCCAGTGTTGATGGTCCTGGGCCCATTGTAACAGTTTTTTACGATTTCGTGGATTCAATAATGATTTTCGAGCTGCAATACGCCCATGTAGTCCCGCCTTTGTCAAACTTCGTTTTACAGTTGTCAGTGACACCGGCTTTCGACGGCCTTCATTCAGCTCTGCTCGAAGCTGAAAAGCTGTGAGGCGCCCATTTCGTTTTGATAGTATTTTTAGGCGCAAATCCTCTTGTCTGGTAATTACCCTTTGCCTTCCGCAACGTTTTATTGGTTGTAATGATCCACTTTGTGAATATCGATTCACTGTTCCTTTCACCGCGTGATAAGATAAATTTAACTTTTGGGCTATTTGCCGCAGTGAAAATTTTTCACCATGTAGCGTTATTATACACTCCGCGCAACATGAATAGGACCACCCGACTTGTTGCAAGCTTTCGGTGTTTTGAAAAACAATTCATTTACTAAAAATACAATGCAAGTTTGTAATGGTATGATATGGCAAATAATACGCATTATTGCGCAATAGTGCCTAACGTTATGCATTGGGTGACGTAAGTACCACATACATATAAAATGCACCGCGCCGGTTGGATACGACCAGTATTTAATAGTAAGCTACCGGATGAGTGTCGAGTTACAACGTGTATCCGGATAAACAAACATCTGTAATTAAGGGTATTGTGCAACGATGGGACGACAGAAGTGCTTAAGTATAGAAGAAATTGGAAAAATTAAAGCGTTCCATCAAGAAGGGTATTCCTCAAGGGCTACTGCAAAGAAAATAAGTCGATCACACCAGGTTGTGAACAATTTTATTAGGGATCCCGAGAATTATGGAAAACGTTTTAAAGGGCGAACAACATCCGTTACAACTAAGAGAGAACGTCGAGCCATATTACGCGAAGCATCGAATTCGGCATTAACGGCAAGACAAATCGCGAATAACGTTGGAACGAATGCATCGGTAAGAACTGTACAGAAGTTACTGAAGACCTGTCCGCATTTAAAACGTTTGAAAATTAAACGACGGCCTCCTTTAAGGGAATTTCAGCGCACTGCACGTCTTCAGTTTGCTCAAGCAAAAATGGGGTGGACAAGAGAATGGCAAACTGTTATTTTCAGTGACGAGAAGAAGTTTAATTTAGATGGCCCGGATGGGTTTTCTTATTATTTCCACGATTTACGTAAAGATGAAGTGATTCAGTCACGAAGGCGAGCCGATGTTGGTTCAGTCATGGTATGGGGAGCTGTTTCCTATAACGGACCTGTTGATTTAGTAATAGTGAAGGGCAGACAGAATTCGGAAAAGTACGTCCAGCTGCTGCAACAGGTGAAAGACAAATTTTCCAACGTTATGGCAGGTGGGCCATTTATTTTCCAACAGGATAATGCGAGTATTCTCACCGCGCGCATTGTTCGACGCTGGTTTCAAGAACAAGGCATGGAGGTTCTCGATTGGCCATCGCTCTCCCCCGACCTGAACATCATAGAAAATGTTTGGGGATGGTTGTCGCGTAAATTGTACTCCAATGCTACCCAATTCAGTTGCGCTGACGAACTAGAGCAGGCGCTGAAACGAAGTTGGGCGGAACTTCCCGTTGACTACTTGAGAACCCTGTATAATTCCATTCCATCCCGACTATTTGAGGTTATAAGAAATAATGGCAAAAGTACTCATTATTGAACAATAAAGTATTTTGTTATTGCAAACGAATCTTTTATTTTGTAGATTGGTCGTATTCAAGTGGCGTTTAATTACTCTACTTATTGTCATTAGTAACGTACATTTGCACTGACTTTTACAAAAATTATATTTGGTACCTACATACATCTTTTTATCAACCCTCTTATTTTCGAAAATAACAATTCCAGCGCGCTACCATGTTTATACCAACTACAAATGTCATATATGCAGTTGGTCCTATTCATGTTGCGCGGAGTGTAGAACTACGAGTTTCTGCGCTACGTTCCTTTCTTTTCGGCATTTTTATAAGTTACTTTTACGTCTGTTCTCAAATACTCGTATTGCAACTTACTCGGACAAATGCTGCACGAAAACTAATATTTAAATTGCTAAATAGTTTACTATGAAATCCTAATACCTTTATAATAATATTGCGTTGTTAACCCTATTAAATTTATTGGGGTATATAAAATATTTCTATTAAATAGACGCCATAAAACTATTAAAAGGATTTACAATATTTCTCAGAAACAAATATATTTATCTAATTTATGATAATAATCCGAATAATCCTTCTCAGAATTACATTTACAACTGTTATTTCAATTATTCTCACGAAAACAGGTAAAAGTCTAAGGGATGTGTCTAAAATACAAGTGTTTTGTTATTTATGATAAGTGATCCCTCACTTATTGCCTGTAGTGTACATAAAGAGCAAATTTAGATTTTCCAAATATGGTTGAAAGGTTTTTTTCCCCTCAAACATATGTCATTCTATTGGATTTAATAAAAACAATCTGTAAATGTCGTTTTTATTAACATTTTGCTACGTTAACGCGTACGTTTTGAAATCGAAATGTAATTCTTTTGACATTCGACTATTGTTACTTTGCATGAATTATGGTTTCTTAATCGTCAGGGTATCTTTAAACGAACAAACAAAATTTAATACCTTGACATTTGAAAAAAAAATGGTATTTCATATGAGATTCATGATGATCTCATTTTAGGACTCTCCAGTGATTGTAATTCATAGATGACTAAGCGAATATATTGACCAGTTGACATAAACAATCGAACGATATTTTGTATATAAACATCAAGTATCGGGCAACCTTCCGTTATAAAGACGAAATCTCCACACGTAAAGTGATTAAACTAATAAATTATCGAACTAAGCGAATTACTCCACGCTTTCGCAAATTTTGGTCTACGTCACATGTTAGCACAAATAACGGTCTCGATCTGCCTCCCTAATGAAGTTCTCCGGAGTTTCCGGTTGACCGGATTTGGAAGTTTCCAAGATGTTTATAGCACGAACAACGGCGCCCATGTTATCAATTGCTTTTTTGCGGCCTCTCGGACCGCATCTCCTGCATTCAAGTAACCTTATGGCGAGCATGTAACAAAACAACGACTGTTAATTAAATTTACGTTCAAATTGCATTCACCAAGTTCGTCGGGCCCATGCTAAAGCTTCGACCGTCAAGTACAGATTATCAAGCGAAGAGACTAAAACTATCAAGCTTACAATATGTTGTGGAACACAGTGTTACGGGTTAAATACGAAACTTGTAATTAAGTGTGGGTTTATATATAATTATCGACACTTAAACTACACGAATAATTGTGGATCCCAAGTGTTTCGTTCTTTGAATTGGTTTAGCTTTTATTTTTATAGAGTTAAAAATGAATTTTAGATACGTATTTCGACAATTAAGTTGTCGTCGTCAGCGACAATTAAACACAACGCCACGCATGAACAAGTAGTGGAGCTACTCGGAATAAACCGCGAAATATTTTGCGTGAAGACCAAATAAACACTCTTTTTTACCTTTTCGATCATGTAATGTTATTAAATAAGCTTTAAGCGCAAAACTATTAATTAGAAATTGGAAAAAATTGAACTGATCATCAATAACGTTGTAATGTGAGGTATTACAAATAATGTTATGTATATCTGACAATAAAAGGAGTTAATTGAGTTCCAGTCTAACTCCAGCAAAACAAAGTGTAATAAATTAATTTTAAAAAATTTTCAATAAGCACTGAAAGTCCAAGAGGTATGGAAAGTTGAAAAAAACAATTGTCAGAAATAAAACAACAATATTTGCCTAAAAATTTTACTTAAATATTTTAAATAAAAGTAACTATTAAGGCTTTGAATATATATTTAAAGAATAATTTGCGAAAGCAATACATAACAAAAAACGAGTATTTTTAAGGGAAATCATCGGATGTATAGAGATGGTATAGAGAACGTTATGCCATTAATAATGGAAAACAATGTCAGCCACGGCTACTCTTGCAGGACCATATTCTTTTCATGAAAATTTCCATCAACAATTCGCATATTTGCGGCTACATGTCCTCGATAACTTCACGAATTCCATCTTGAGGTCTTGAATCGATTATGGGCCATTGGCATAGATCTCTGTGGCTAATTGTGATCGCCTCTTCGAGAACTCACACGGTCAGGAAACTTTTCACGCAAAAGAGTGATGGTATCGTTACTTGCGTGGCACGTAGCGTAGTCTTCTTGAAAATAAACGCCGTCCACATCAATATCTTCCAATTCCGGCCATACAAAATCATTAATCATCGATCGATAGCGCAATCCATTCACCGTTCAATGACTCCGCCAGACCAAAAACCGCATCAGTTACATGTTGAGGATAGAGCGGCATTTTAACAATAATCTTGGGTTTTCCGAGACCCAAATGCGACAATTCTACTTGTTAACGTAGTCTCCGAGATGAAAATGGGCCTCATCACTCAAGATGATTTTTCGATGAAATTCCGGATCAGTTTGATGCATTTCAAGCTCGGTCTTCGTAAGTTCTTGTGTTAACTGAACTTTAAAAGCCTTCAGACCTAAGTCTTTTTGCAAAATACGGTGTAACGTCGTTTGTGGATGCCCAATTCCAAAGATCGACGAGAAATGGACAAACTTAGGTTTTCCTCAACACTATGGGCTACAACAGCAATATCCTGAGTTGTTCTTGAGCGACGTGGACGAGTTCGATTCTTCGCGTCACTAACTTGTCCCAACAGCTCAAATTTTACCACCAGTTTCACAATTGCTGGCCGAGAAGATGCTTCACGACGATCCAAAAATGCTTTAGCTTTGCGAACTGCGACCGCGAAATTTTCAACATTTTCGTAGTGAATTTTAATAACATCAGTGCGTTGTTGAAGCATATATCATTCCATTTTTATTAATGGCGTAATTTTTACTTGTTCTCTGTCAAGTAGTTACAGGTTGAGTTATGACAACTGTCAAAATGGTGGACTATAGAAAATGAAATGTCTTATTAGAACACCTTTTATACAGGGAATAAATAAAATCAAAGGAAAGGACTATTGGTATGTTACACATTACTATATCTAATCCAATACAAGTCTAATTACAGTAAGAAAATAAAATAAGAAATGTCTTTCCAAGAACCCGGTCTGACAAGACTCTAACAATATACATAGTGCGTATATGTATGCCACTAACGTACACGATTAGTGAGGACCCCGGAACATGGATCCTCCTTGCATAATTCAGTTCAGTAAGTGATTAGCACATGAGCGGTCGAGTAGAGTGCAAGCAGCAAGTAAAGATCGGTCTTCGTCATGCAAGATGCTCACTCGACATACGATCCCTCAAATCGTTCTTTTAAATGACAATTCGATTTGTCTTCTATTAATGCTCTAGCTGCAGTAACCTAGTACAAGAGGAACCGTCCGCTATTGCGCATAGTGTTCAGATATTGCACGTCGAGGGGGAAAGGCGAGGTACGTGGTCTGAAATAGTTCTAGTACCAGATTTAACTGAACAACAACGATAAATATTGCATGTTCGCATCGATGTTATGTATTGATGAACATGTGTACGGGCAACGTTACGAACTACGGCGTTAAGCGAACGCTATGAATCTATTCGGTTGAATTATCGTTAACATTTTAGATACGTACATTATAATACAGTATTGTGCAAATTAATGGAATCATGACTATTTTTTTTAGTTTTCTGCTTGTGGCAACATGGTTAGGTCAGTTCTGACAGTAGTTTTATGTAAAAAAACATAACCTATATCACTGGGAACACATTACACAGTTATTCAGTGCGTTTTAGAGAGTTTGTTCACGTATTCTCTTTCAAAGTTCAAAATTTGATTTATATTGTGCTTTTACCGGTTGTTCGCGATATGGATACCACGCCCAGAAAACGTGAGAAGATTGTGACATTAAGTGAGCACACTTCAATGACAAACAGAGATATTGCTCAGGAATATGGTGTTAGTCAAGCAGCAGTAAGCAAGATCCTAAAGCAAAAAAAAAATACCGGAATAGTTGAAGTGAAACGAGCGGGAAAATGTGGGAGACAGAGGAAGATGACACCCCGGGATGCCACTTTTTTGGTCAGTAATAGCAAGCTGAACCCAAGAAAAACTAGTTTTGAACTACAAAAAGATTTAGCCGACGCTGGAGTGAAAGTGCGTGATTCGACAGTTCGTGGGAGATTTTTAGAGTCTGGAAGAAAACCCATTCGACTATAGAAGAAGCAACTCCTCACTCAGCGAGTGATGAAGCAGAGGCTTATTTGGGCCAAGAAATATGCCGGATGGAATGAGGAAGACTAGAGAAAGGTGCTGTTCTCAGACGAGTCCCATTTTTTGGTGCAGGGGCAGCGATGAAAATTCGTGAGAAAAAGTGGAGATGAAAAACTCACTGCAGCTCATATCGATCAGACTGTCAAACATCTTGTAAAGAAGGTGTTTTGGGGATGTTTATCGTACATGGGGACTGGATCGCTGGTGCCTATAGAAGGCATGATGAACTGCCAGAAATATAAAGAGCTACTGGATAAGTATTTGGGAAAAGATCTAAAGAAATGTGAACCAAACGGAGGTGCAGCAGGACTCAGCTCCATGCCACAAATCGAAGGTTACGGTCAAATATTTCAAGGAAAAAGGAATAACTCTCCTGGCCTGGCAATTCTCCAGACTTAAACCCAATTGAAAATCTGTGGGCCATTTGTAAGGCTAGGTTACATAAAATGGACTGTACAACGAAGACAAAATTGATAGAAGCAGTAATTCAGGTGTGGTTTCGAGACGAGAAAATAAAGAAAAACTGCCAAAAATTAATAGAATCCATGCCGAAAAGAGTTCAGGCTGTCATCGCAGCCAAGCGAGGGCATATCTCTTATTAAATTACTAGTAATTTATAATTTTATACCATCTCATCGTGATAATATGATAAATAAACGGTTTTCTTAGTTATATTGTATATGATTCCATTAATTTGCACAATACAGTAAATCAATAAAATAAACATAAGAAGATATGTGCGTGCGAAATTAATAAAACTAAATATAAATTATGAAGAAATACTTAAAGTTGTTAACAATATACGACTGTTTACTGGATATTCGTTTATTTATGGCGATTATATACATCGGGAAGCTTTGCTTAAAATAACCAGCTTTTACTACTACGTGTTTATAAAAAACAAGTAGTAATTAACTTTGCTATCGTAGTCTCATGTTCTAGTACGCGAACTACATGTACCGATAGAATTTATTGCAAGAGCATGTACTTAAATACATAAATAACTTTACACCTAAATTCATATTTCAACAAATTTGTCCAATACATTCGCGATGCCATCGCACGATGTGTAAGTCTTCGTGCCGCTGCGATATTCTTCTTGGTCTTAGCATGTCGCCAAGAAACTCCCCGCTGTCGCAATTAATAAAGATAACATACCTCTGACGCTTCGCTTAATTCTAACATTACACGAAAGCACCATTTTTTATTTTAATTTATCTGTACGCTTTTTTTTGTATAAATTAAATGGTCGTCTTTCGTAATTTATATTCGCGTGCTATTTCCCCAAAAGAATATTATGAAATATAACAAGCAAACGTTAAATACGGTTGGAGTCGTATAAAATATATCGATTTTGGCCTGTTACGGCTTTGGAAAAGACATTTCTGAGGTTACGTTATATTAAAAATATTATTTTTATCAACTCGTGTTCAGAAAAATAGATCTAGAGCCTAAAATGATTGGTGTTTGATATAAAAAAATGTTAAAAACCGCTGTAGGTGTACATATAATCAGTTTCCTTTTAAACGAGACAGCAACCGAGTTTAGGCGGTTCAGTAAAAAAACTGTCTGTTGCCCAAGAGATAATATATTGTAACAGGACACCTACACCGTAATTAATTATATTATTGCTAATTAATCTTATTAAACACATTATTGTCGAAATATATAGGTACACAAGCATAAATGTTAATTTCCTAATACGTATAAAATACCTATCAAACGTTATTTGTATAAAACATTGATTTATTTTGAAGAATTCTACTTTGCAATTTAATTTTTTTAACCTCTTCTTATATCGTAGATGTATATATATACAGGTTGGTAGAAAAGTTTTGAAAGCGACACCTATTAAGCAGTAGAGGAATCAAAATTCATACGCCATTTTAATATTTCATGTGTCATATGAACGCACTAAAAATTTTATCCCAATCTGTCAATTCATTCATTGTGAGCAATCCATTTGAATTAGACGTGTCGGTGTATTTTTTAACAATGGAAAAAACCGAATATCGCGCTGTGATAAAATTCTTTGTTTTGGAAGGTTTATCAGCAACAGAGATTCATACAAAAATGGCGAACGTGTTAAAGGAATGTGCTCCTTCATTTCCAACAGTACGTCGATGGGTTTTAGAGTTTAAACGTGGTCGTACAAGCATTGAAGATGAACCACGTAGTGGACGACCAAAAACTGCAACACCAGCAGAAATCATTGAGCAAGTACATAATATGGTTAGTGAAGATCCGAATTTGACTAAGCGTGAAACTGCTGATACCATAGGCATCTCAGAGTACTCCATATTTTGCATGAAGAATTACATATGAAAAAGCTGTTTGGAAAGATAGTGCCGCATTCGTTAACAATTCAACAAAAACTGGATCGAAAACAAATTTTATAATTATGGATGAGACTTGGATCTACCACCATGATTCTAAATTGAAACAAGAACGATTACAGTGGACTACGGTTGGTTGTTCAACTCCAAAAGAGGTGAAGTCAGGACGATCGGCAAAAAAGGTTATAGCATCAGTGTTTTGGGATGCAAAAGGAATTTTATTGATTGATTATCTTGAAAAAGGTAAAACAACTAACTCAGAGTATTATTGTAACTTTTTAGATCAACTGAATGAAAAAATTCGTGAAAAAAGACCTGGTTTAGCGAAAAAAAAATAATTTTTCATCAAGACAATGCGCGTTCACACAAAAATGTTGTGACGATGGCTAAATTGAATGAATTAAAATACGAATTGCTTGAACAACCACCGTATTCACCAGATTTGGCTCCGAGTGATTACTACCTCTTCAGAAACTTGAAACAATTCGTTCGTGGAAAGCGTTTTTCATCGAATGAAGAAGCTATTTCAGCCGTGGAACAGTATTTTGCAATTTCCAGAAAATCATTGCAGAGATGGTATAAAATTATTGGAGGATCATTGAAATAACTGTATTGAAGTTGAGGGAGATTACATTGAATAAAAAAAACTAATTTCATTTGAAAATTCACATTGTTTCATTTTTGCTTTCAAAACTTTTCTACTACCAACCTGTATAATATATATATATATATATATATATATATATATATATATATATATATATAAATACAGAAACTTTTGCCGGAAATTCCTGTTTGCCGATGAGATTCGAACTAATGATCTCATGCTGACCGGGGATTTGTCTTTTGCATATAATTATGCGCCTTTACAATGTGAATCTGAAAAATTCTAATTTGAAAAATTTCTACATTATATGTACGATTTAAGAAGCGGTAACAATTATAATTTGACAGTTTCACATAGTAAAACTGCATATATGCAATTGAATTATTTTCTTCGTTTGAAAGTAATCTCTAAGAACTTTCAAATGTCTCCGGTCATCTACACAGTTTGTCTCAGAGAAAACGGAACTTTTTTAAAATAAAAAACAAAAGCTTACTATTTTGGTAAAGTTCATTTATTTTTTTCAAAATAGTCGCCTTCGGGTTCAATACAACGTTTTGCACAGTCAATTAATATTTCGAATAAATTTTTAAGTTCATCTTTAGAGATGTCCTTCAAGATCGCTGTCGACGCCTTTCTAATGGCTTCGACGTCGGCATAACCCTGTCCTTTCATCGGCAATGAAAATGCATTATTTTTTCGTGAAGCACTCCACTTTGAATAACCCTGAACTGTCCAGCTGTCACCCTGTCTTTTTTTCCTTGGCAAACAATTTCCATCATCAATGTTTTTACTAGGAAAAGAAACAACTCGAGTATATACTTTTGTACATTTGACAATTTGAACGAATACATGTTCCAGAAACGCTCGGAGCTCATTGTTTGTAAAGGCTTGGGATTTCATTACGACTAAACTAAGCCACATACAAGGTTAATCGCCCGTCAAAAATTATTGGGTCTCGGATGAGATGTGCTGCCACACACATCATATTGGCCAGATCTTGCGCGTTTAGATTCCCACTTATTTCGTTTTCTTCAAAACACATTGCATGGTATAATGTTCGATGAAGTTCATCGAAGGATTGCAAGAATTTCTCGAAGAAAACGGGCAATAACTTTTTCGCCTTTGTATGAATTTTGAATAAATATTTACGACTGTTAAAGTTCCATCTGTTTACAAAAAATTGTCTACTATTTAAATACTTTGAGTCAGTGTAACTTATCATTTCTCAAGTTGTTTTAATTCAACATTTACTGACGGTCATTATACAAAAAATATGAATTCTCTGCCCAAACATTCTCAGATAATGGCTTTCATTATTATACTGCGCGTGTATTTTAGTTAATAAAGAGCGAACATTATTAAACGAAAGCAAAAATAGTTCCGTAATTTTTATGTACAATCTGTACACTTTGTACAAAGCTCGACAGCCTTAGCTCTGCGAGGGTTATTAATTTTCCTTATTATCGTTGCCTGGCAAGTTCACTGAACAATCGTAAATTTTTATGACATGCATATCGATCGTTAAGCACGAAGTTTCTCTATAAACGTAAATACAGAATTGTTTAATATTTGTAATAGAACGTTAAAATGTACCAATCAATATTTTGTAATGCATCGTTCGCAATGTATTTTACGTGTATTTTATTTTGAAAATAATCTATATATGTATATATATATATATATAGAAGAATGAAAATTATGTAGCAATTAGTTCATACGACTTAAAATGTTCTCGTTTTAGTAGTTTATGCACGGAAGATTTGCTTGTTTGTTATATATGATGCTAATAGTAATAATAAAATCTTTATTCAACAATAGATTACAAAAATTTAAAATAAATGATAAATATTAATAAGAGGGGCTACATAACTAATTCAAATTCAAAACTGAAATAACACACATTTAATACCAAAAAATAAAAAAATACTATGAGAAAGTAAGAACATTAGCAGTTCCCGAGCATATGTACATACTTATAAGCCATAGGAATCGAACGCGGTCATCATTAGTGATACCGGCTTTGGTACGTAAAGATCGATATTTGCAATCAGTGTTAATTAGAGGTATTTGCAATTATTATTTTGAGATTATTTGTTGCCAGAGTTGTGTGTAAGAGAAGTTACAATAAATTATTAGAAAGCTTCTATTATTTCGACCTTTTACTGTCGTCAAAGAAACATTCCGAGGAATACGTAACAATTGATGTTAAAAGTGGAATAGAAGCGACAGAGAAGTGAAATAAGCAAAATAACTATTTATGAAGTCATAGAACTTTGTTAAGGGTTTCAAAAGTGCACAGTAACTTCTAGTTTTTGATAGTAGCGTTGATATAGTGCCTAAATAAAAGATTTAGAAAGAGGTTTCTAGAATAATTTCGAAAGTTTATGGAATGTCGAAATTTGTAATAAAAGAATTTATTAAGTGTTGATTAAAGTTTTAAATACGGAAACAATGGATGTAACACACAAACAAAAAATAGAAAAATATGGAAAAATACCGGATGAGAACCCCCACGCCAGAACAGATTGAAATTTTGGAAAAATATTTTAAAGAAGTGTTAGATGAAGAGCATCTTTATTGTGAAAAAATGTTTACAAATGAATCATTCAAAATATTGCCCATCGCTAGCGACAACTTTTTCACATCTTTCTGGCAGAGCTCGAATACCGTCAAGGTATAAGTGTTCGTCTTTTGTGGCTATCCACGAATCAAGCCATTTTGAGATGTCTTCATATGAGCGGAACTGCTGATTAGCCAGACCATGTGCCATCGAACGGAACCAGTAATAATAGGACGGCGCAATATCTGGGGAATGTGGCGGGTGGGGTAGGACCTCCCATTTGAGCGTTTCTAAGTAGGTTTCAACGGGTTTGGTAACGTGAGGCCGAGCGTTGTCATGCTGTAGAATCACTTTTTCGTGCCTCTGCTCGTATTGTGGTCGCTTTTCGCGCAGTGCTCAGCTCAATAGCATCAATTGAGTTCGATACCGTTCCCCAGTGATGGTTTCGTTCGGTTTCAACAGCTTGTAATAAATAATACCGCCCTGGTCCCACCATTACACAGCAAAACCTTCGCAGCGTGAATATTCAGCCAAACCGACGACGTAGAAGCATGACCGGGCAGTTCCCATGATTTTATTCTCTTTGGGTTGCTGTAATGAATCCATTTTTCACCACCCGTAATGATGCGATGAAGAAAACTCTTCCTTTTTTGCCGCTGGAGCAGTTGTTCACAGGCGAAAAAACGACGCTCAACGTCTCTTGGCTTCAAATCATAAGGAACCCAAGTTCCTTGTTTTTGAATCATTCCCAACGCATGCAATCGCTGGGAAATATAACTTGGCGGGTAACTTCTAATGCTAAAGCAAGCTGTTTTTGCGTTTGGCACGGATCCTCATCGAGCAATGCCTCCAATTCAGCGTCTTCGAAGGTTTTTGGTCTTCCTTCACGCGAACGGTCGTCAACATCGAAGTCGCCGTCTTTGAAGCGACGGAACCAATCACGGCACGTTGTTTCACTTAGACCAGCATCTCCGTAAACTTTTTAGAGTTCTCGATGCGCTTCAGCCGCCGTTTTCTTCGAATGAAAGAAGAAAAGCACTTCCCGCAAATGACGATTATTTGGCACAAAATCAGATATGTTCATACAACCAAAAGTATATGACGCAAAAACAAAATCACTAATATGTCAAAACGGTTTGTTTATCATATGTCTAAACTTGATTTATGACGTTGTGGTTATGTCACAATCGACCAGTACTTACTACTGGAGCCATCTCTTGAAAAACAGCTAGAACTTAATTGCGCACCTAATATTTTTCTACATCAAATTAACCACTTCCAACACCATTTACAGTTATGTTGCTGCTACAAGTTCGACTAAGTAAATAATTTTACAATATTTTTTGTGCGTACGGTTTAAAAAATAGTATGAGTATGAAACAGAACGGAGTTACAGAAAAAAAATAAAAAATAATAGAGAAAAGTTTTGACAAAGAATATGTGACCTTACTAAGAGACTATGGAGAAAGAAGAAAATGGCGAACGATTGGAGAAATGCCATTGTTTGCCCAGTATTTAGCAAAGGAAACAAACGCATGTGTAACAACTTTAGACGCATTCCTTTACTCAAAGAATCTAAAATAGAGTAAACAAATGTTATTAAATGGCACCAAATTTTTGCGCTGAAGGTCATAAAAAATCAGAGTTACAATAAGAAACTCGAGTTATGGACGAAGATTTACGTTACACCTCCTTTTCATTTATTTGAAACTATTCATTATTTTATTCATTACCAGAATGAAGTTGTATGACGAAATGTGTAGATTGGAAGGTCTGACAGAATCAATTAACCTAACGAGAGATGCAATGACGTACACATATAACAGGAGTAGCTGGGGAAGAAAGTCTGTCTATAAATCTAACTTGTAGACTTCCGCGGTCATTTTGCATGGTCATTTCATCTTGGCGAAAGTACCGAGAACACGATTCCAACCAGGAATCCAAGATGAAATAATGTCAATGTCGTTTTGCATTATTTTGGAGTTGGTATGAGATAGAGAGATAGAGGCATAAGATAGAAAGACAGAGAGAGGCATACGTACTGAGTTAAAAGCGTTATGCAAAGGACCAAGTATGACAACTAAAATTGTAAGACGCCAATGAGCAAATTGGTCAAGATACACCGACCGAATACCCATTAATCACTGGTTAGAGGCGGTAATAAATCAAGGATTGGCTAATGGTAGAAGAAAGGGCAGACCAAATTGATGGAAATACCAGGATAGTTTGACAAGTAGTGAGAATGGCACATAGGTGGCGCTCTAATTGGTAAAACAAATGCACTGTAATTTAGGTTGCCTATTTTTATGTTTACATTCCGATATTTAGTTTATTTTTGACAGCTGATTGAAAAAGAAGCAACACGTCGTTTTGTTAAAATGGAAAAAGCAGAGTATCGTGCGGTGATTAAACACTTCGTAATTAAGATGGGTGCCGCGATTGCTTACGACTGATCAAAAGTTCACTCGTTTGCGCATTTCCAATGAGTGTTTGGACGTTTATAAGCGGAATCCGGTTGATTTTTGTAGGCGATTTGTTACTTGTGATGAAACTTGGATACACTACAGTACACTCGAAACTAAACAACAGTCGAAACAATGGTTAGAACGTGATTCTGCACCTTCATAGAAAGCGAAAACCACTTTATCGTCAAACAAGGTGATGGAATCAATTTTTTGGGATTCAAAGGGCATTTTGCTCACTGATTACTTTCAGAAAGGTGCCACAATAAACGGACAATATTATGCAGAACTTCTACAAAAATTAAATGTTGAGATTCGTGCTAAACGGCCAGGAATGGCAAAGAAAAAGATTCTGTTTCACCAAGACAACACTCCCTCGCATACCAGCACAGTTGCGATATCCAATATCCACGAGTTGCATTTCCAATTAGTACCGCATGCGCTTTATTCGCCGGATCTAGCCCCTTCCGACTTCTACCTTTCTCCAAAATTGAAAACAGCACTAGGTGGAAAGAAATTTTCGTCTAACGACGAGCTTATCATCTTCCTAAATGAGTATTTTGCAAGCTTTCCGGAATCGCATTTTAGAGATAGCATAAGGGCATTGGAGCACCGTTGGAATAAATGTATTGCTCTTTTAGGAGAATATTTCGTAAAATAAAAATTATTTTGTATTGAAAAATTCGTTTTTCTTTTCCATTTTCACTACTTGTCAAACCACCCTCGCAATTAAGATAGACTTGAAGAATATGAACATAAAGGATTTGACAGTGAATGCATATGGTCACAGGGTCTGAGAAAGAAAAAGTGGAGTAAGTAGAAATAAAAGGAAATAGTTCAATATAAGCCAACAATGCGTATAGCATGGTTCTGGGAAGGACTTTATTCCACCTGACATTTCAGTGAGAACGTCTTTATTAGATTCTTATTACTGTAGTGCTTATGTCGATTAAAATAATGTTCGTATTTAGGTTTAATTAAAACACTGAAAATTTATTTTACTTATTTATATCAATTTAAACTAGATTAGAGTGAGTACTTTCCCATATTATCTTTAGTTTTTTTTTTAATTTTCTTTTTAGTATAGTCTATATCAACATTTATAACAATTTCATACATGTATAATTACATACATTTTATTAGAAATGCAAAACATCGTAAGGAATAAGTAATTGAAAAAGATAAATCGCTTTCGATTCCGCTTTTATTTCCCCCAAGCAAACAAACGGTAAACAGTAATTTTGTCACCGACAAAAGTCACTTCGTGTGATTCAACGAAATCATGCACACATGACAAGAGACTACCAAACAAATCCAATAAAATCCATATCCCGACGGGGCATCTCTTCAGGAAGCGGCACACGAAACAATAACAACCCCCGTCGCGCCGCCAGTTTCAATTATTTTCCCAAATTCACCGTCTGCCGGCAACAATGAACGCCGCCACCTACGAGAGAGAAGGGACACACATACACAGCCGACAATATTCATCATCTGAATACGTATGTTCGGACATACCATGATAAATGGTATCATTATGCGACAAATGTGAAATATGGTGACCGGTGGAGAGTTGACAGGCGGAGTGGTCGAGTTTTCGGGAAATTGGTCGGGAAGAGGGGGAAGGGGAGGCAGAGAAAGATTTGAAAAAAAAGTAGGATTTGGTGGATGACCGATAACACACAGCCGACACTTCACGCTTCGTTTTTTTAATAGAGAGTATCACGTACAACCTGGTGATGATAATGAAGTGAATTGTATTCATTATGCGGGCAACTGATTGAACTCAGGAACAATTCTCGTCTTTACTTGGTGGCGGTGAATTTATGGAGAATCAATATTCGAATCCTTACATAAATTATGGAGAATTTTGACATATATTAAATCGGATAGAACATATTTTCATGTAAAATTACTACATTTGGTTGATCTCATTCGATATCAATTAGATATACAAGGGTAGTTTAACAAGTAGTGAGAATGGAAAAGAAAAACGAATTTTTTAAATACAAAATAATTTTTATTTTTCAATATATTCTTCTAAACGAGCAATACATTTTTTCCAACGGTGCTCCAATGACCTTATGCCATCTCTAAAATGCGATTCCGGAAGGCTTGCAAAATACTCATTTACGAAGATGATAAGCTCGTAGTAAGACGAAGATTTCTTTCCACCTAGTGCCGTTTTCAATTTTGGAGAAAGGTGGTGCCATTCCTGACCGTTTAGCACGAATCTCAACATTTAATTATTGTAGAAATTCTGCATAATATTGTTCATTTATTGTAGCACCTTTCTAAAGGTAATCAATGAGCAAAATGCCCTTTGAATTCCCAAACAATTGATGCCATCACCTTGTTTGCCGATAAAGTGGTTGTCGCTTTCCTCGGAGGTGCAGAACCACGTTCTAACCATTGTTTCGACTGTTGTTTAGTTTCAGGTGTACTGTAGTGTATCCAAGTTTCATCGCAAGTAACAAATCGCCTACAAAAATCAAGCGGATTCCGCTTATAAAGGTCCAAACACTCATTGGAAATGCGCAAACGAGTGAACTTTTGATCAGTCGTAAGCAATTGCGGCACCCATCTTGCCGAAAGCTTGGAAAGCCCCAATTCTTTCGTTAAAATGTGGTGTACGCGTTCTGTTGAAATGTTTACCATGTCTGCTATCTCTCTCACTTTGAGTCGTCGGTCTTGCGTAATCATATTATGGATTTTTATAATCATTTCCTTAGAAGTCACGATTTTGGGTGCTCCAGAGCGCGCTTCATCAACACAGCTTGTTCTACCACGTTTAAATTCATTTACCCATCTACTTATTGTGGCGGCTGATGGAGCAGATTCACCTAATGTTTCCCGTATCTCATCTTTAATTTCGGTAGCTTTCCTATCCTTAATTACGATGTGTTAATTCATCGCACGATACTCTGCTTTTTCCATTTTAACAAAACGACGTGTTGCTTCTTTTTCAATCAGCTGTCAAAAATAAACTAATCAACCTATTTATCTAAATATCGGAATGTAAACATATAAATAGGCAACCTAAATTACAGTGCATTTGTTTTACCAATTAGAGCGCCACCTATATGTCATTCTTATTACTTGTCAAACTATCCTCGTATTGATATTGGAATATACTAATTTTTATGGAACACATAGACACATTTATTTTAATAAAAAATAAAAATAGGGTCAAGTTAGTTCCAATTCTGTTTGAATTTTATTTAAAAAAATTTTTTGTTTTGTAACATACTTTAATGTATATTTCACATTCTTACAATTAGAAATGTGATGAAATATTCCATTATTCTTCTCAAACAACATTCACAGCCTCTTTTCCGAACGTCCAATAGACATGTTCTAACATTAGAGAATTATTTGCCCTGATACTATTCTCCTATCCCCAAAAGCTCTTTCTAACGTCGCCCATATTTTCCGGATAAAAGTCTAAATGAGTATCTATAATGTGCACTTTAAGGAACTTGTTTTCACTCAACGGATTGCTGAGGTATTAGATTCGCGAAGTCAGTCGGATGCAATTTACACCGATTTCTTGAACGCCTTCGATAATATAGACCAAGGAATTCTTCCATTCAAACTCAGGGGATTCGATTTCAGCGATTCGCTAATTGCATTCTTTAGATCGTATCTGAGTAATAGAGATCAATGCGATTTGTTCAATAGCTTCTCGTCCATTCCTTATTTCCCCTTATCTGGTGTGCCTCAGGGGTCTATCTAACTTGGGACCTCTCCCTTTTACTATCTGCTTTAATGACCTCACCAGCGAAATACTGATAACTTGCTATTTGCTGACGATCTAAAGGATTATCGTCCCGTGTATACTTTGGAACATTGTGGACAACTTCAAGTAGACTTAATTAGTATATCGAATTGGTACAAAACTAATAATCTACCTCTAAATCCTCACAAATGTAAAATGATAAGCTTTTCTAGAAGATCGAATACGCTTCATTTCAATTGTGAGCTTAAACTTTTTTAACACGCACTGAGTGCATAAAAGGTTTGGGTGTGTGTTTTGATTCTCGTTTTACTTTCTCTTTATATATTCAAAATATCGTTAAGCGGGCAAGGCGGAATCTGTGTTTTATTATTCGTAATTGTAGGTCATTTTCCAATATACTAGGCTTGAAATTTCTATATTATTTGCCGGTGAGATCCCGACTTGAATATGCTTGCATCATTTGGTATCCATATTACGAGGTGCAGAGGCGGGAACTGGAAATGATCCAAAGGCGTTTTGTCGAATTCTTATGATCTCAAGTTGATTTATTATATCCTTCTTGCAACTTTGACCACAACAACTACTTATGTTACTAATACTTGAATGGTTCAATAAATATGTAATCTAACAAAGAAAATACAATTTTTTTGGCCAAAAATATATTTTATTAATTCGTTCAACACACTTATTCCAACGATACTCCAAATTATCAATGTCTTTATTGTAAGTCAACGAATCCTGTTTCGAAATAGTTATGTACAAAATTGAATAGAAGTCTCTTCCCAACTAACCAGGTTTTCAATTTTAGTAATAGATGATAACAGTTCGGAGTTAAGTCTGAAGAGTGGAGCGAATGAAGAACTAATTTAAAGTTCAATTCATAAATTTTGACTACAGCGATCGAAGAATCGTGAGCAAGTATGTCATCCAGATGAAGAAACACTTTCTTTTGGGTTAAATGAGGTCGTTTCTATTTAATTTTGCCGTTCAACTGTTGCAAAAGATAATACCAGACACTTACTGTTTTACTAGACGAAGATATTTTCATAAGAATCCTCAAACATAGTTGCCATAACCTTTCCTGCTGACAAAACCGTTTTTGCCACGTTTAAATTCGGAAACCCAGTTTCTAATCATTGAAAACGAAAGGGTGGCTTCTAATAATACCGAATTCAACTCTTCTTTGATTTCGATTGAGGTTAAGCCTTTCAAATGAAAGTATCACTATGCACAACTTAATTTCTTACGTTGTCTTTTAAAATCATATGAAACGTGCAATTTGTCGTACTGTCAAGTACAGACCGATTAGCAGATCGCTTTGTACTGTCACATTTAATCTAATAAAGGGTGATTCTATAGAATGATAATGGAGATTCCATCGCAATCGCGCCATCTTTGCATTAGGCTACGTATGTACTTATAAAACCTCGTGTAATATCTCGTACGTAGACTTCCGCGGTCGCGGTCTGCCGTCTGTCGCACTGAAATGACGTTTCAGTGGGACAGACAGTAGCAGTAGTTGAGCCCTTAAGATGACCCATACGAGTGGGTACGAAACGTCGGCAGTTATACCAGTGACGCGGTTCCAGCCCGGAAGCCCAAAAGCAGACCTCGTGTAATATTCCTATTCATTGATATTCCTTCGCTTAAAGTGCTTATCTTGTTCATTCAAAAATATATTGTTTTTTTTCATAGTGGCAATTCGAAAACTATATTTTCAAACATTTTAAACTCAAAATTGAAGACGCTCTGCATCACAAGACTTCTTTCTGTATGTAGCACGTGTGAAACAAAAATTTATAGCCCTGAAATAGAGAATACCACCTAGAACAATTTTCTTTCTTTATTGTGTTCGCTTCGTTCCTAAATCATAAAGTAATTTCCTTCATTTTCCACTTCCCAAAGAAGAGATAACATTAAGACGTAAGTTACGGCCCACGGGCGTATTTATTGTTTTGACTAATTTACGACACTCCTCGGGAAACCCCTTCTTGTAACCTGTTCAAGAACCTCTCCCTATCCTAAATCTTTCTTTTCGTTGGAGATTTCTTTTCCGAGAGGTAATTAGTTCAAAGTTATGAAAGTGTTTAAGAAGTGCTTAGGAGGACCAGCATGAGCTTTTATTGTAATTGGTGATGAATTATGTCGAAAAAGCAGTTAAGAGAACAACTTTAATTCCCGTAACAACAGTATTAATAAATTTCTTGGAGATAGATTGTACAAAACTCGATGCGTTTTGTGCTTGATACAATAAAAATCAGTGTTATCAGTATTTTTATGTTTTGAAAACACTAAAAATATGTATAAAATATACTAAAACATGCCAAGGATACGTATTTTATGTATCGGTATTTTCAATAAGGACACAACAATTTTGTATTCAAAGAAAACACAGAGTAATTGAAATATTGGGCTGAAACTTATTCCAGGTACAGTACACATGTTACATTTAACTATGGAAATCGATCTCGTTCATACGACCACAGCGAGCACGTCTGCAGCGATCGATCCTTTGGAGCCAATTTTCCACCACCCTTTCACACATATCGGCCGAAACGGTGGCAATTTCGTGTTCGATATTATCCCTGAGATCCCCTAATGTTTTTGGCCTGTTGGCATAAATCAGCGACTTAACGTAACCCCATAAAAACAAATCTGGCAGCGTTAAATCACATGAACAAAGTGGCCACTCGACCGGAATATTCCTCGAGGTAACGGTAACAGTTACCGAACTTCCCTTCAATAGACCAATTGTTCGATCAGCTGCGCGGTATGGGGCACCATCTTGTTGGAACCACATATCACTGATGTCAAGTCTATTCAATTCAGGTCAAAAATGGTCTTCCAACATGGCATGATAGTGAACTTCATTGAACGTAACATGGTGATCATTTTCATCGACGAAAAAATATGGTCCAATCACACACCCGGTATGTAATCCACACCACACGGTCGCTTTTGTGGTTGTAATGGAGTCTCTTGATGGACATGTGGGTTTGTTGCTGCCTAATAACGCACACTTTGCTTATTGACAAAGCTATTAAGCCAAAAATGAGTTTCATCGTTGAAGATGATTTTCTTCAAATTTCAGCAGAGCTCAATCAGAGAAGTTTCGGTGCTCAAGAAGGCTTCAGTTCTTAAGTTAGTTTCTTGTAATGTGTAAGCCAAAATCTTCACGCAAAATTCGCCACAATGTCATTTGAGAGATTCCCAGTTCCTGTGAATAGAGTGAAATTGATTGATTAACTCGTTTTGAACTGAAGCACTTATGGCTGCGATATTTTCGGTACTTCGACCAGTATTTTGTCCCACTGGCACAGAAATATTCAATCATAAATATTTTGACTCGAAGTTATCCACCATAGCACGCACAGTCTGTCTTGTGAGACAATTATTACGACTCAGAATTGTAGTAATTTTTAATAATTTCCAAACGTTGCTCATTCATGGACTTTACCATGATGAAAATGATAACCTTCGCCGATAATTTGATATAGACAGATCATGAAAAACGTTCAAGAGTGCGTTTTTATTAAAAGACAAAAGCATTATGCTCCTGTTGGAAAGTCTGTTATATGTATGTATATTGTCGTGTTTTAAAACATGTGAGAATTGTTAATTACTTTAATCACTAATTTAATAAGCATTTATCTTAAATTCAATGAACCTCGCATACATAGGTGCATATTGTACATTATACATGCAATGTATTAAATTTATATTAACCCTAAGTACTTACTGTTAAACACTTTAATAATCTTATCTGATAGTATATTCATGGACAGACATTTAAGTTTGCATAAATTCAAAACATTTAAACTATATATTATTTAAGTATATTTTGTAAATATTGTATATTATTGCTGAAATACTTTATTCTGTCCTTATAAAGGGTTTTCCAATAAGGACTTGACAACTTTTTTTCAAAATAAAATACAGACCATTTGAGATATTTCAAAAACTTTATTATCGAGTTAAAGTACAATCAAAACATTTATGAATTGAACTCGACTTAGTTAATATGGCCACCGCGGGCACGTTTGCAGCGGTCGATTAGTTGGACCCAATTTTCGATGACTCGGCCGAAACGGCTGCTATTTCGCGTTCAATGTTGGCTCTGAGCTCTTCCAACGTTGTCGGCTTGTGGACATAGACCAATGACTTGACGTAGCCCCAAACAAAAAAGTCTAGAGGCGTTAAATCGCACGAACGAGGCGGTCAATCGACTGGTCCATTTCTTGAGATAACACGCTCATCAAACTTACTCTTCAATAAATCGATTGTAACGTGTGCTGTGTGGCTTGTGGCACCGTCCTGCTGAAACCACATGTTGTCCAAGTCCATATCTTCCAATTCGGGCCAAAAATAAACGGTAATCATGGCGCGATAACGATTACCATTCACAGTAACGTGACGATTATTATCGTCGACGAAAAAATATGGCCCTATGACGCCGCTGGCATGCAAACCGCACCAAACAGTTATTTTTGTGGATGAAGTGGTGTTTCATGAAGTACATGTGGATTTTCACCCGCCCAGTAACGTATATTCTGCTTATTGACGAACCCATTGAGCCAAAAATGAGCTTCGTCACTGAAAATGATTTTGCGATGAAATTGATCATCTTGGCGCATCTTTGTCAGAGCCCAATCGGAGAACGTACGTCGCTTCAAATGGTCCATCGGCTTCAATCCTTGATTCAGCTTGATCTTGTATGGGTGTAAACCAAGATCCTTACGCAAAATTCACCATAAATTGGTCTGGGCGATGCCCAACTCTTGAGAACGCCGTGGAATTGACTGATTTGGATCATTTGCTACGGACGTTTCAACAGCACCGATATTTTCGACACTTTGACCAACCAGTTGTCTCACTGGCACGGCAACATCACACAACGAATATGTAGACTCAAATTTTTGCACTAAACTTGTTACTGCCTGTCTACTAGGGCGAGAATTACGACCGAAAATCGGAGTTAACGCTCTTAAAGTAGCGGTCGCCGACTCCGAATTTCTGTAGTAAATTTTTATAATTTGCAGACGTTGTTCGTTCGTGTACTTTACCATGATGAAAATGTTGTGTTTACTGAATAACTTGACAGTGACATTTCGATGATTAGTGAAAGGGTGCGTTCACAAATTGAATTAAAAGTTGTCAAGTCTCTATTGGAAAACCCTTTATGTGATAACAGAATTCGTGAGCCTAAAAAAGAATGTATTTAGAATCAATTCATATGCACAATAACAGTAAGTTTATGTCAACAAAAGGTTGTAAAGTTCATCTTCGGTTTGTGTTGGAAGAATTAATATATTTAGGTATAGAAATTTAAAAGTAAGGCAAGTATTGTTATAATAGTGAATTGATTTTAAACAAATAAAACAGTTTTAGAAAACGCATAACTTAAATCAAACAAACGAAAATGTCAATTATATCGAATACGTTTGTTACTGAGATTTAATCACTTAATGTCGATACCCCTTTCCACATTAATTCTCGTATTCTGTATACGTATTTCGATGGATACCAAGTTGTCATCATCAGCAGATAATTAAACAGTGTCGCACCTGGAAAACTACAGCAAAAACCCGTACGAAACATAAATCCGTACACGATTTGTACCGTTGAAAGCCAAAACGCACACGGAAATAAATCGTAACAACACGATCACACGAACCGAATGCTGAACTCCCGCACGGCAAATAGCAACAGTAGTAGCTACCACCCAGTATGCAGGACGCATAAAAGATAACCTTATCGAAATATGATCAACACCTGCTCCCGAAGATGTCAGTGATATCATTGAAACATCGAGCAAATAACGGTTCGTATCAGAATCAAAAAACTACTATATGTATTGATAGTCCATCCCACGGTTATGAAAAACGAGAAACATTGGGAGTGACTTTATGTTAATTTATCGAAAAATATTTAAGTTTGGTTCTTCATGTAATGAACGTGTGATAGGTTTACAAGCTTTATTTATAAGTACAAGAACATATCTTTCAAAAAGGATAGTACAGTCATTTATTCTTTACAAAGCAAATTCATCAAACCAGATTAACGTAACACGCGTTTTAAAATAAAGTATTTCGTATTCGAAACAAAGAATTCTATTTCATTTGTTACATTGTTTGCAGCAAAATAATATGACACGGTCAATAATCTATAAAAAGAAAACGTCGTCTGCATTCAATAAACTTAAATGTTTTAAAACTTCGCCTGAGCGACGAACCTGTTTCTTTTCGATCCCTATTATGATTCAGACAGGGAATCGTTCAGGAACATTTGACGACGACTCGAATTGAAAAGTTGTTTTAAAAAAGTTTGTTTGAAAGTGTTGCCTAACATTAAGGGCGCTTTTTTCTTCCGCTCCTCTTTTATCTCTTGACAAAACAAGCAACACCCGCTTCGCAAATCTCTCTTGATGTTCCTTTCAGGGCTTCCCGTAATGCCTAGTTACGATACTCGAAGATTGTACACCGAAGGACTTTAGAAGTCGTAAAATCTGTCAGTAGAAAGGACTCAAAAAGAGATCTTCTCGATGGTTCTTACAAGTTTTATTGGAAAGTCGTTCTTTTTCATCGCACGTTTACATACCATAGACATATGTATATCGGTGTAAAAGTATGGAAAAATTTTAATTTTCTCTTTATATTGTTAAATTATCTTACGTACTATAATCAGTGACTCCTCAGTCTTATATTGTTTATGTTTTAAATAAAATTACATTTGGTTTTTATTCAAATTACGTTTGGTTTTTATTCAGAGGGTAGAGTTACAGCACGCTAAAATAGTTTTAATTCTGACAAGAAGGAAAAACATAAAAGTATATAAAAGACGAATCGTAACAATGGAACCAAAGAAAATAGGTGAAAACGAATATAAATAGTTAACAAATGGCGAAATTAAAGAGATAATTGCAGAAGAAAATCCAGTAAGAATGTTTAAATCGATGAAAATTAGACGGTACCTTCGATTTAGCGGTTCCCTATAAAATATCCTGTAATTCATTTTTCGCTTTTCTTAATCCTTTTGTGTATTTTCAATTTTAGGAGTTTCTTAGGAATATTTCTTTTGGAGTTTGTTTAGTCGGTTTTTTTATTATAAAATAAAGGGTGTTTCAAATTTCGCAGTTTTTTAAAGAATAAATAAAACGCATAATTTGCATTCACTTTCAAAAACTTTTTATTGGTAATTGAAGTATGACTTATGACATTTATATGCGAAAAATAATATCTGCCAAATGGCCTCCTCTTGCAGCTCCACAGACGTCCACTCTTTTGTTAAAATTTTCAATGAAATTTTGACATAATTGTGGCTCTATCTCACCAATGACACGAATAATTTCATCTTTCAAAGCAGGAATTGATTATGGATTGTTTTTATAAACCTGACTTTTCACATAACCCCAAAGAAAATAGTCTAACAGTGTCAAATCACATGATCTTGGTGGCCAATTAACATCACCGTTTCTTGAGATTACATGTCCAGGAAATTTTTCTCTCAATAAATCAATTGATTCGTGTGCAAAGTGAGGTGTAGTGCCATCTTGTTGAAACCACATATCCTCTAGATCAATATTCATTAATTCAGGCCACAAAAATTCGGTTATCATCCGACAATATCGATCACCATTGACAGTTACAGCTTCACCAGCAGCATTTTCGAAGAAGTAAGGTCCAATTACACCACCTGACCATAATGCACACCAAACAGTAACTCGTTTAGGATGCATAAGTTTCTCATGAATAATTCGTGGATTTTCCGCACCCCAGATATGCCAATTTTGTTTATTTACATAGCCACCAAGTTCAAAATGTGTCTCCTCGGAATACATTATTTTTTGAGAAAAATCAGCTGGTTGTTCATTGATGAATTTGACAAATGAACGATGTTTTAAATGATCTAATGGCTTCAGTTCCTGTGTTATTAGAACCGTATAAGCCTTCAGAGCTAAATCCTTGTGTAAAATACGCCATGTTGTTGATCCACTAAGTCCAAGTTGTTGTGAACGGCGTCTAATGGACATTTCAGTTTCACGAACCAAACCAATATTTTCTTGTGAACGACCGCTACGACTGTATTTTCGGAACTGGTCTCTTGAAATTTTTTAATAATTCGACCAATAGTGCTTTCAAATGGACGATTATGTGAACCATAAAATTCACGTAATTTTCTAAAAACTCTTTTCACGAACGCTGATTTTCATAAAATTATTCAACAATTTGAACACGTTGTTGTACCGTGTACGAAGCTATTTTTATAAATGTCATACATCACACTTTTTAAATGCCCACATACTCAAACAAATTTAGTGCGCCATCTATATTTTACATATTTTTAAAAAAATCGCGCAATTTGAAACACCTTTTAGTATGTAGAATTTGTATTTGAACATTTATCCGTTCAGTATCTTTCACTCTATCGATAATAACAAAAAGAGAAAATATTTTCTCTGTTAAAAAAAGAAAAGAAATAACAGGAAACAACGTATTTCCATTGAATTATTTATTAGAGCTGTGTTTGTTTTCCCTTTAGTATATAGTTACGGAAAAAAGTATATGGGTATTGGACTGCAATTAACTGGAACTCGTTCAATGTTTGTATATCTATATGTTGGTGCCATCAGACTTGATAACAATTATCTGGAGAGTGGTTCGGTGAAAGCAAATTACTAATGCACTAGAAACAAGATTACCTACCAGTGGTGCACCTATCGATTTACATTAATTTACAATTACATACAAATAGTTTACGTTATTTCAAATTAAAGTATTCTGTACTTTTTTATTGTTTGGAAAACTTAAGTAAATGTAATAACTATGCATATACGAGGGTAGTTTGACAAGTAGTGACAATTTTTTAAATACAAAATAATTTTTATTTTTCAATATATTCTCCTAAAAGAGCAATACAGTTATTCCAACGGTGCTTCAATGCCCTTATGCCATCTCTAAAATGCGATTCCCGAAGGCTTGCAAAATACTCATTTACGAAGATTCCACTCAGTGCCGTTTTCAATTTTGGAAAAAGGCGGAAGTCGGAAGGGGCTAAATCCGGCGAATAAAGCGCATGCGGTACTAATTGGAAAAGCAACTCGTGGATTTTGGACATCGCAACTGTGCTGGTACGCGAGTGAGCGTTGTCTTGATGAAATAGAATCTTTTTCTTTGCCATTCCTGGCCGTTTAGCATGAATCTCAACATTTAATTTTTGTAGAAGTTCTGCATAATATTATCCGTTTATTGTGGCACCTTTCTGAAGGTAATCAATGAGCAAAATGCCCTTTGAATCCCAAAAAATTGATGCCATCACCTTGTTTGCCGATAAATTGGTTTTCGCTGTCTTTGGAGGTGCAGAACCACGTTCTGACCATTGTTTCGCCTGTTGTTTAGTTTCGGGTGTACTGTAGTGTATCCAAGTTCCATCGCAAGTAACAAATCGCCTACAAAAGTCAACCGGATTCCGCTTATAAAGGTCCAAACACTCATTGGAATTGCGCAAACGAGTGAACTTTTGATCAGTCGTAAGCAATCGCGGCACCCATCTTGCCGAAAGCTTGGAAAGGCCCAATTCTTTCGTTAAAATGTAGTGTACGCATTCTGTTGAAATGTTTACCATGTCTACTATCTCTCTCACTTTGAGTCGTCGATTTTGCGTAATAATATTATGGATTTTTATAATCATTTCCTTAGAAGTCAGGATTTTGGGTGCTCCAGAGCGCGCTTCATCAACACAGCTTGTTCTACCACGTTTAAATTCATTTACCCATCTACTTATTATGGTGGTGGATGATGGAGCAGATTCATCTAATGTTTCCCGTAAGTTATCTTTTATTTCGGTAGCTTTCATACCCTTAATTGCGAAGTATTTAATCGCCGCACGATACTCTGCTTTTTCCATTTTAGTAAAACGACGTGTTGCTTCTTTTTCAATCAGCTGTCAAAAATAAACTAATCAACCGATTTATTTAAATATCGGAATGTAGACATCTAAATAGGTAACCTAAAATACAGTGCATTCGTTTCACCAATTAGAGCGCCACCTACATATGTGTCATTCTCACTACTTGTCAAACTATCCTCCTATAATCAAACTTATTATTTATGTACTATTTCTGTACGTCTTACTAAACTGTTGTAGAACTTTTTTGTAGAACTGTTTTTAAAAATGTCCATCAGTTTAAAAAAAAACAGGCAAGTTTTCGGCGCCGTTACGGTGAATGGCGAGCGCTATCGAGCCAAGCTGACTTAATTTTTATCTCCAAAAATTAATCAGCTAAACATCGACGACATTTGGTGATAACTTTATTTCCAGAAGTGGTCCTGTTCACTGGCCCCCTAGTTCATGGTATTTAACGCCTCTGGATTACTTTTTATGGGGCTATGTTAAGTCATTGGTTTATGCCGACAAACCAGCAACTCTTGAAGCATTGGAAGCCAATATTCAAGCCACCATTGACGCTATACGGCCAGATTTATTAGAAAAAGTAATCAAAAATTGGACCGATTGAATGGACCATGTAACTCGTAGCCGCGGCGGACATATGCCGGAAATCATATTTAAAAAATAAATGCCATGAAACTATATATATATACAATCTGGTAGATTATAATAAAAAAAACTTCATTCCAACATATTTCTGCCTTGTATTATCATTTAAAGTTCTCAAGCTCTTAAAAAAACACCCGTACATTAGCAAATGCGTTTGCAAAGACATTCACAATATTGACAAATTCAATAAATTCCTTTTCATTGTTATAAAGTCTTCCATATATTCTAGTTGACATTCTTTTATTATTTAGAGAACTCCTTGTCACAGAGGGAATAGAGACATTCGTCTCCATTGTTAATAAATATCGTCGATTAAATTTAGATTTCAATTTTTTTCTTGTGCAAGTTCTTAAATTTATTGAAATAACTTAAATCTCCAGTGTTTTTCCATATACGATGACATAATATGCCTTACTTTTAATATTGGATTCAATTTCCAACGAGAACCACGAAGAATAATTCGATGTACTCGCAAATTTTGATGGTACATAAGCATCTAACAAAGAGCAAATCGCACTATAGAAACCACTCAATGCTTCATTTACATTTATTTGTTGCTCAAGGAAAGACTAATGCGTATTAATCAGCCTACTATAAAGAGAGGTATAATCGACTTTAGCAGAATTATGTTGTAAGTTAGATGCGCAGGAAATGTCGACGATTGAGATTGCACGAAGCAATCGAATATTATATTCAGAGAAGAGTGATGTTTATAACTTATAAGCATTGTTTATCTTCTTTCTCTAATAAATTATATATATTTCATATGTAATTTGCTTTCTGTTTTATATTTTAAATTTATACTTGGAATAATTTTATTTTTTAACTCAGATTATTACATTTAATAACAACATGCATTATTATGATTTGTTTTCATAACAATATATGTGAAAGTATCATACTGAACAAAGATTTATATTCACAATACTCTGCATTAGAAATGAGGAAGTTTCTATCTATATTCATTATATCCGGGTAATACACAAAGAGAACTGATAAGTATTTTAAACGTTCCACAAAGTCTAGTTACAAAGTTTCGAAAATCTAATAGTAATATTCTAAAGGGTTTTCCAATAGGGACTTGACAACTTTTAATTCAATTTGTGAACGCACCCTTTCACTAATCATCGAACTGTCACTGTCAATTTATTCAGTAAACTTAGCATTTTCATCATGGTAAAGTACACAACCGAACAACGTCTGCAAATTATAAAAAGTTACTACAGAAATTCTGAGTCGGTGACCGCTACTTTAAGAGCGTTAACTCCGATTTTCGGTCGTAATTCTCGCCCTAGTAGACAGGCAGTAACAAGTTTAGTGCAAAAATTTGAGTCTACATATTCTTTGTGTAATATTGCCGTGTCAGTGAGACAACGGGTTGGTCGAAGTGTCGAAAATATGATCCAAATCAGTCAATTCCACGGTGTTCTCAAGAGTTGGGCATCGCCTAGACCACTTTATGGCGAATTTTGCGTAAGGATCTTGGTTTACACCCATACAAGATCAAGCTGACTCAAGAATTGAAGCCGATGGACCATTTGAAGTGACGTACGTTCTCCGATTGGGCTCTGGAAAAGATGCGCCAAGATGATCAATTTCATCGCAAAATCATTTTCAGTGACGAAGCTCATTTCTGGCTCAATGGGTTCGTCAATAAGCAAAATATGCGTTATTGTTCGGGTGAAAATCCACATGTTCTTCATGAAACACCACTTCATCCACAAAAAATAACTGTTTGGTGCGGTTTGCATGCCGGCGGCGTCATAGGGCCATATTTCTTCGTCGACGATAATGATCGTCACGTTACTGTGAATGGTAATCGTTATCGCGCCATGGTTACCGATTATTTTTGGCCCGAATTGGAAGATGTGGACTTGGACAACATGTGGTTTCAGCAGGACGGTGCTACAAGCCACATAGCACACGTTACAGTCGATTTATTGAAGAGTAAGTTTGATGAGTGTGTTATCTCAAGAAATGGACCAGTCGATTGGCCGCCTCGCTCGTGCGATTTAACGCCTCTAGACTTTTTTCTTTGGGACTACGTCAAGTCATTGGTCTATTCCAACAAGCCGACAACGTTGGAAGAGCTCAGAGCCAACATTGAACGCGAAATAGCAGCCGTTTCGGCCGAATTGTGTGTACGAGTCATCTAAAATTGGGTCCAACGAATCGACCGCTGCAAACGTGCCCGCGGTGGCCATATGAACGAAGTCGAGCTCCATTCATAAATGTTTTGATTGTACTTCAATACGATAATAAAGTTTCTGAAATATCTCAAATGGTCTGCATTTTATTTTGAAAAAAAGTTGTCAAGTCCTTATTGGAAAACCCTTTATATAATATATTGTGGTATTTCTCTCTTTAAATAAAACTGCAGGATTAGATTTCAAACTACCACTACTTAATTTCATTATTTTAAATATTGTAATGTAAGAAACTTCAACTGTCAAGTTATACATTAAACACAACGATTTTTTTAGCAATTTGAAAAGGTCAACATGTACTTTGCGTCTGCTAAATAAACAAAGTGATTTTGAATTTAATAAAAATTCTTCCTGGTCTTTTCGTGTCGTCATTGCAATAAATCTAGTCAACAAAGTTATCTGCGGTCGTGGTCCATGATAGCATGGACCACGACCGCGGAAGTCTACGTACCAGATTAGTCAACAAAGTTTTTACCTTAAAGCACTAACTGGTGGAATTAAACGGCATATGCGAAGTAAAAACTATTTGAAATGCGCTAGTATTAGCTTAGCTCTAGTTGCGAAGAAACACGAATTGATATTTTTCATGATAGCATGGACCACGACCGCGGAAGTCTACGTACCAGATTAGTCAACAAAGTTTTTACCTTAAAGCACTAACTGGTGGAATTAAACGGTATATGCGAAGTAAAAACTATTTGAAATGAGCTAGTATTAGCTTAGCTCTGGTTGCAAAGAAACACGAATTGATATTTTTCGAAAATCTAGTTCATTACTAAACTATGGCCGGCAACTTGGTCTACTGCACTGATGCTTGTAAACTTTTTGAAGCTTTTGCGATATATCATGACCCCATTTAGTGGAAATTATTAATAAATTCATCAAAGACCAGCCGAAAACTTTACTCTCCCAATCCCAAGAGATCATGCTATTTCTATGAAGAAAACTTACGAAAAACCTGAACATTTTCTTACATAAGACAAGGTATTAATCTTCGTACTTTATCTTTTCTAACAAAATGTGTTTTTCGTGTTTTTTAGTAGAAACAACATGATCTATTGGAATGAAAGGTAAAGCAAATATTTGTACGAATTTAAAAGTTATTGCATTTATTTTGAGCTCAATTTACACCAAATATTGTTGCTTTTTATACCTTTGGGACGGTGGTAAGATGAAAAACTACTACATGAAGTAGAAATGGCTACAACGAAAGACTTTATAGCAGAAAAAATAATGAAGTAAATTAACCTTTAATGGAAAAAGTTGAGATCATAATACTATCTTTGCACGTTAAACAAGAGCTCATGAAAAACTCTCTTAAGGCTCTGGATTAAGAAGGTGAAGGTTTTAAGTACCTTCGAGAAAATTTCCCAAAAGGTGAACTAAAAGAACGTGCGTGAAACGGAAACTAGAATAGTGTGAAACCCAAATTAAGAGTAGCGTGACCTAAAGGAACTGCGGTAATTAATGTTCCTCTGAAAGCATTAGGCCAAACCTCTTGTATTTGTCCTTATTTTCTGATTGGATGGACTGTTATTACACTTGCTCTTATAGAAACAGCATGGAAAAGGTCGGAGCAAAGCCCAAAAACAAAAGAAAAGAACATTCGAGAAGTTTTAAACCTGTAAGGCGAGAACTTTCAATGGTAAAAATGTGCCATAACAGCAACAATGAACCAAAGTCATCTACGCAGATAAAGATTCATAAAGTTGCTAAGGTCACACAGTAAAGGAAGTGAATGTAATGTCCAACGGGGAGACCCGAATAGCTATGATCTCAACCGACATAAACTAATGAATACACAGTGTTACAGTTACAGAAGAATAATGATTATCTTTTCAAAATTGTTTGATATACTCAGATACAAGAAATAGCTTTAAAAAATTTGAAATCAAATTAAGAGCTCGGGGTAAAAACGTCGTAGTGCGAATGGAATAAAAGCAGCAGAAAACGTATTTACATTGAGAATATTTTGAATACTCACAGAAGATAAATACGCCAACGCGAACATTTTAGCGAAACCAGTACAAATTTTATCAATATCAATCTATAAGACATCTGCCAAATTATAGATTGATATTAATTTGGCTCGTAGACTTCCTCGGTCGTTGTCTATACTTTCTTCATCTTGGCTTCTGGGCTGTAACCGCGTCTTCATCAATACTGGCACCGACGTTTCGTCACCACTTACATGGGACATTTTCAGAGCTTAACAGTCGCGTTGAAGCAGGTGTCTGCGATAGGGAAGTTTATATAGGGATATTGGTCACGGATCAATGGAGCGTTACGGTTACGGTTGAGAAGTTTGGAGATACAGAATTGTCAGACGATTATGATTATCCTCTACACAACGCATGGCAATCCTGTATGTCCAAACTTCTTGACGAAGGCGCAGTTCCAGTCTGGAAGCCAACATGAAGAAAGTTTGGATTGATATTGATAAAATTTTAACCGTTTTCGCCAAATTGTGCGTCAGTGTATTTGTCCTCTTGTTTCTTGTATTGTATTTATGCCTGGAGTTGTTAGTTTTGTAAATATGTACGTCTGCGATATAATCACAATAATGAAAATAGAAGATATTGCCGCCAAAGTAAATAAGTAGATATTATACGTGCTTCTTATCAGTGAATTCAGCTGTTTGACCACTATCAAAAATGTATATAGACTGCTTACTTGTATTTTTGTTTACGATATTATCTTTTCTTTAAAATATGCACACATATAAATATAATATTCTATTACATTAAAAAACTTGAAAATAAAACAGAATATTAACTTGGGATATTATTCTGAGGTATGTACATATGTATGTGGAAACTCTGACATGTAATATAGGTTATGTAAACAATATTATGTCGATAAATACCAGCACATAAATATTAGTACCGTTGTAATAACGATACAAAACGCATCCTACGCGTTATTCTAGTAGCAATTATCACCTCCAGTATCCATCTAAGTACATACAATTTGTGCAAACATAGGTTAACTTCACATTTTGCTTTTTTTGATGTTTATGTTTATAGAATTCTATTTCTTTACAGATACGAAAAGGGCACCGTTGAAGATGATCCAAAACTGACAAAATACACTAAAGCTCCTGGTAATGCGTTCAGTTCGTAAACGAAACGGCAGACGACACGCAGTCATTTCATCATGTCAAGTTGACAACTGAACCTATCTTTAGAGAAATTATCGGTTTTATCAACAAGTGTTTTATATACATCGGCTCGTGTCGGTTTTATAATCTGGACAATGTTCTGGCCTCAGTCGTTGCGATATCGCGTTTAGTGTGGCCGGCGTACGCTCCTCTGTGCGTAATCTCGTGTTGTAGATTTTTAAGTTTCATACATAGTTTATATTAGCGCTAACCGTAAAGCCCGCGAAAATGGGTGTCTTTATGCGTAGACGTTCTTTGCTAATTAAACTCGTTGTGATAGTGTCGACAGCTTGGTTTACGATAGCGTTCTTACTGTATTCGGAAAATCAGACGGCGGCACCTGGAGAAGTAATGCGCCTAGAAAATAATGAATTGAACAAGAGGGATTTGGAAGACGTCGCGGAAAGAGTGAATCCTTTTAAAAAAGAGGAGAAATCCTCGAAGCATGTAGAAGTGAAAAGAGAAAATGACAACGGTGTACTTCAGCCTCCTCAAAGCATGCCCGGAGAGATGGGGAAACCGGTGGTATTACCAACGAATATGTCAGGTAGGTGTCGAAAATTTTTTGATAGAAATTGTAGATTGCGGTGGTATATACACATTGTTACAAAGATATGAAACACTTTTTTGAAACAAAACTTTGATTTGGTGAAGATTTAGTTGTGTAAGTGATCTTTAAAAGCACTTATTATGCGTCAAATATACAGGGGGTCAATTAAGTCTGTGTACAAAACCTTTTATTACCTTTAAACCTAAATATTTTTGGAAATTTTCGAAATTAATATTTTTTGTTTTCTATTAAACCAACATATTGCATTTATATAAAATATAAAACAAATTAATACAAATTAAGTCAATCAAAACGAAAAACACTTCATTTTATACATTTAAAAAAATCTGCAGACAAGCAGCTCATGAACGTCTTAACTGTTTTTTTGTCGCTATTTTTCGTTTTAAGCTACAACAGCGATGGGAGAGAAATAAATAATGTATAAAATGAATGTTTCTTTTTAATTCCATTTCTTGAGAAATGTGCTTTATCGACAAAAAGAATCTAAACATTCAAAAATGTTTCCAGAACTCGCCTCATAATCTATCAGGTGCGCAACTAAGTTCTCGCTGTTTTTTTGATGAAAATGCAACTTTATTGTGAAAAAATGTTTACAAATGAATCATTCAAAATATTGCCCATCACTAGCGACAACTTTTTCACATCTTTCTGGCAGAGCTCGAATACCGTCACGGTAGAAGTGTTCGTCTTTTGAGGCTATCCACGAATCAAGCCATTTTGAGATGTCTTCATATGAGCGGAACTGCTGATTAGCTAGACCATGTGCCATCGAACGGAACAAGTAATAATCGGACGGCGCAATATCTGGGGAATATGGCGGGTGGGGTAGGACCTCCCATTTGAGCGTTTCTAAGTAGGTTTTAACGGGTTTGACAACGTGAGGCCGAGCGTTGTCATACTGTAGAATTACTTTTTCGTGCCTCTGCTCGTATTGTGGCCGCTTTTCGCGCAGTGCTCGGCTTAATCGCATCAATTGAGTTCGATACCGTTCCCAGTGATTGTTTCGTTAGGTTTCAACAGCTCATAGTAAATAACACCGCCCTGGTCCCACCAAATACACAGCAAAACCTTCGCAGCGTGAATATTCGGCCGAACCGACGACGTAGAAGCATGATCGGGCAGTCCCCATGATTTTGTTCTCTTTGGGTTGCTGTAATGAATCCATTTTTCATCACCCGTAACGATGCGATGAAGAAAGCCCTTCCTTTTTTGCCGCTGGAGCAGTTGTTCACAGCCGAAAAAAACGACGCTCAACGTCTCTTGGCTTCAAATCATAAGGAACCCAAATTCCTTGTTTTTGAATCATTCCCAACGCACGCAATCCCTGGGAAATGGCTTGGCGGGTAACTCCTAATGCTGAAGCAAGCTATTTTTGCTTTGGCACGGATCCTCAAGGAGCAAATCCTCCAATTCAGCGTCTTCGAAGGTTTTTGGTCTTCCTTTACGCGAACGGTCGTCAACATCGAAATCACCGTCTTTGAAGCGATGGAACCAATCACGGCACGTAGTTTCACTTAAAGCAGCATCTCCGTAAACATTTTGGAGTTCTCGATGCGCTTCCGCCACCGTTTTCTTCGAATAAAGGAAGAAAAGCAACACTTCCCGCAAATGACGATTATTTGGCACAAAATCAGACATTTTCACACAACCAAAAGATGTGACGCAAAAACAAAATCACTAATGTGTCAAAGCGGTTTGTTTATGTCTAAACTTGGTTCATGACATTTTGGTTATGTCACAATCGACCAGCACTTACTACTAGAGCCATCTCTTGAAAAACAGCGAGAACTTAGTTGCGCACCTAATACTATATTTGCGACATATAATCCAGCCTGGAGAGGTTATACAAAGTAGATTTCGCCCAGAAATTTTGATTATTATTTCATCATGTCATAGTTAAAAACGTGGCTAAAAATTTTAATTCGGTCTTGAAAAACTATTTGACTTATTTCATTATATTTGAATATCGTGAGTTTGAGGCCTTTTACGCTTGCTTAAGGTATATACCATTTAAAATACTGTTTTATTCATTTAAATTTATATCGCATTTACTTAAAATACACATTACATTTAAATTTTAACGGTAAAACGAGTCTGACCCAGTAGTTGAGGGATTTGAATCAATTCTTGCGGAAATCACTGAAACGTGGAGGAAAATCAATAAGATTTAGTGTCTAAATGCGTTTCGAAATTTTCTAAATTATTTACATTCAAAATATTTGCTATTTTTTTTGGTAGAATACCTGCATCTTCCACCATGTGCAGCGTATTTCCTTCCAATTCTGTTGTTGTTACTGTGTTTGGTCTTCCTGGTGCTCTATTACATGCGAATGTGCCGGTTTCATGAAAACTTTGATGAATATTTTAGGTTTTTTCTATCAGTAATATGACGAAAGATCGCCCATTATACAGCATTTAACGAATTCGCATTGACGAGTGCATATATAAAATGCATATCAGTGTTCTCGGCGTTCGTATCGTAATTCATATTAGAAAGCTTGAGTAACAAATGTTTAATTAACGAAAATACGAAACGCAATCAATTTTGACAACTTTCAGAGAGACAACGTAACAAACACAATGGCAACATAATCAACAACGTATAAAATCTACAACAACTATTGGCGTTTTCGATATATTTACTAACCTTGTGTGACTGCAAATAATATTCGTTTCTTCTAATCGTAATGTTAAAAATATAAAAATTTAGTTTCTGGACGTTTCTTGTATTTTGTAGATTCAGTACACCATAGTTTCACACTTGAAAAGATACTATGGTTAGAAAATCCGACGAAGAACGAATGATAGAATTTTTGATATGGAAGCATTCATTACTGATTTAACGGAAATATTAAGTTCATTAGACAACGGTTAACTAGTGAATCTGTACGTGTGTCAAATTAATTTTAATAGCTGATCATTATCAGAACGTCGCGAATATTTGATTACATTGATTTAGTTGCTATATTATAAACAACGGATGACTATTACACCGTACATAACTCTGACCGCTGATAAATGTTGAATCTACATATATGCCTAATTCATTTTAATAATTGATAATTATGAGAACGTTGTATATATTCGATACCTTCAATTTAATTTCTAGTTTATAAACAGTGGAAGGTTATTACATTGTACATACGAGGGAGCGTTTTTATATTCGCGGAATGGGGGACAAGGGGTGGAAATAAAAAACCAAATTATTTTTCTTTATCAATATATTCACCTGCAAGACGGATACATTTTTCACATCTTTCAATTAATTTATTTATACCCTCATAAAAAAATGATTTCTCTTTATCTGCAAAATACGCCGAAACTGCCTCCTTGACTTCATCATCGGCAGTAAATTTTTTACCCCGCAGCTCTTTTTTCATTTTCGGAAACAGGTAATAATCACTCGGGGCCAGGTCTGGGCTGTAGGGTGGGTGATTCACAATTTCGAAGCCCACCTTATGCAGGGCAGCTAACGCAACGCGGCTCTTGTGGACGGGCGCGTTGTCGTGCAAAAGCAGAACACCTTTTGTCAATTTTCCCCGTCTTTTCTCTTTAATGGCTTCTTTTAGTCGCTCTAATATTGAAGCGTAATATTCTCCGGTTATAGAAACACCTTTATCTTTATAATCAATCAACAATATTCCTTCCGAGTCCCAAAATACCGTTGCCATGAGTTTCCCAGCTGTTTGTGACACTTTAAATTTCTTGGGAGGTGCTGTGCCCTTTTTATGCCACTACAGGGAGTCTTGTTTGGACTCAGGTTCATAATGATGAACGCAAGTTTCGTCTCCAGTAACAATTCCACTCAATACACCATCCTTGTCTTCATTACAGAGGTCCAAAAATGCACGCGAACACTCTACGCGCTGTTGTTTTTGCGGCGGCGTGAGCATTCTCGGCACCCATCTTGCGCTGACCTTAGACATGCCGAGATGATCGTGTAGGATTTTAAAAATTGTTGTATCGGATACTCCAACCATTTCTGCGAGTTGTTTCTTCTTTAGTCGAGCATCTTCGAGTACAATTTGTTCAACTTTTTGGATAAGTGCTGGCGTGGTCACCTCAATGCTCCTGCCCGGCCTCGGGTCGTCTTTAAGGGATTCCCTTCCTTGTTTAAATAAACTATGCCACTTGTACACCATGGTTTTTCCTGGACAAGAGTCGCCGTAAACCAATGACATCTCATTCATTATGGTCGCGACTGATTTTCCTTGCCTGGTAAAGAACTTTATAACGGCACGATATTCGATTTTTTCCATATTTCACTTTTCACTCCTGATTATGTTACTTGGTTGACGATAGCTCAAAGACTAACTGTCTAATAACAATGAAACTTCGTATTTATACTAATCATGAGTCGCTGCACAGGCCACGCCCCCAATGCGCCTACTCACCCCTTTACAACGCGCTCATTCCGCGAATATAAAAACGCTCCCTCGTAGCTTGGACCGCTGGTAATTCTTTAATATGTAGTTATACTAATTTATTTCAATATTTGATTATTAAGTTAAATTTGATGGAGCCTGTGGTTGATTAACTTAATCACTAAGGTTGATATATAACCCCTTTCCACATTAACTTTCTTAATTCTGTATACGTATTTCGACAACTAAGTTGTCATCATCAGCAGATAATTAAGCAGTGTTGCACCTGGAGAACTACGGCAATAAATACCCGTACGAAACAATTAATTCTGCACACGTTCCGTACCGTTGAAAACCGAGCGTGTGCGTCTTGGCTTTTAAGTATTAAACAATTGACAATTATGAAAATCTAAAAGTTAAATTTAGAGATCATAGCATAGAATTTATTTAAATTTAATATTTTAGACGTAAAATTATCAGGTCTTTAGTTTTGCCTCATATGAAGGGCGCCGCCGGAAATAATCTTAAGGGCGCCATGGCTTCAAAAAGTTTGGCAACCTATGATCTAGGCGTTATCCGTGCAGCTGAAGGGGGCACATTAAATATCTATATATTTTAGTGAATTCAAATAAAACGCATGTCAGAAAATATAGCTCATTGAAATCGTGTCCACCCTGTATATCGTTCTATTTAGAATGCCACGTCATTTAATGTCCAAAATAGAATTAAAATTTTGTATTTTACAATTATCTTGACTTTACATTGTATGTACAGACATGGTCACATTTACACAAACATTTACATATCCCTACGGAGTGTACATCAAAGCGCCATAAATTTGTCTTACAATTGTTCATACTCAAGCAGTTTAAATTCTGGTTAATATTTATAATAACGGTTGGCAAATCTTTATCGCATATTCTGAATCTTATCGTGTTGATAAAGTGTTCTAATGTAATTTTCTAATAACAGTAATACATGCACTTAATTAAGAAATATTTTGATTACGTGTTAGTTTTAATATTGTTAACGATTTCAATATTTTTGTTCAATACATGAAGTGGAAATACTCCACAAATATGAAGTGTTTATTAATTGAGATTTTCCAATGATCTTGGCGTTAAAATTGAGCGGAGTTGTACAAATTGTTGCTTTTAATTTTAAAAGAAAGTTAACAAATTTAATTAAGCAATCTATCGTCAATTTAGCATTTATTTTGTTCGTTAAAAATGTATTTATCTTTTTAATTTAATGTAAACATACGATGTGTCCAATAGTACAATAAGTATTTTATAGTTCTTTACAGTAAATAGAACGGGTAGTATGTCTCCAATGGGAGAGACACTGCATCACAATACAGACCACTTTTTGATATCACGATCTTAACTAATTAAGTACATACAGAGAAACTTGAAATTGTGAACACAAAAAACCGAGACTAGTTATGTTACGAGGGTAACCGTTTATATTTCGGGAACTGACAACACTGTTAGTATTGCCTCCGATCTTATGATTGCATCGTCAAGTTTGTCAGTTTTGACAATATATTTACCTTGACAGTTTTATTATCCGGTTGCTATTTCTATTGTTGACAGTAACTTGAACATTTTATGTCAGCGAAAAAATGGAATTAACTTGGGAATATTTTTGTGCAATTATTTTTCATAACTTTCGGCGTGGATTATCTCAACAAGAATGCGTCGACGAACTGAAATCTTTGTATGGTGATGAAGCACCATCAAAAACTACAGTATATCGTTGGTATAGTGAATTCAAACTTGGACGGCGTTCTTTGGACGATGAATTTCGTTAAGGTCGTCCCACAAATGTTGTCGTGTCGGAAAACATTAATGCAGTGTCTGATTGGTAATGCAAGACCGTCATGTGACATACCGTGAGATCGAGGTATCTCTAGGTATTAGTAACACCAGCGTGCATAAGATCCTGCATGAACATTTAGCTGTTAAGAAACTATGTCCACGTTGGGTACCATATAATTTCACAACCGCTAAAAAAAGGACTCGCGTCGATTGGTACCAAGAAATGCACAAAACTACAATGACGGTACCTCAAAGAACATTTATAAAGTCGTCACAGGTGATTAATCTTGGATCTATACGTATGAGCCCGATAATAAACAGGAGTCGACTGTGTGGATATTCAAAGATGAGCCAAAAGCAACAAAAGTTGTTCGCGCTCGAAGCACATCAAAACAAATGATCGCCTGCCATCGGAAAAGCCGGTCACATTGCAATCGTGCCTTTAGAGAGTTGTAGAACGACTAATTCCGAATGGTACACAACTATTTGTTTGCCAAAAGTTTTTGAAGAAATAAGGAAAACAAACCGAAAACGACAGATCGTTCTCCACCATGACAATGCGAGTTCTCACAGGTTGGTACAAGCGTACAGCCCTGATCTAGCACCCTCTGATTTCATTTTGTTCGCACGCATGAAGAATAAACTTCGTGATCAACGGTTTTCTACGCCGGAAGGAACAGTTGAGGCATTCAAAACGCATATTTTGGTTCCCTGGAAGCAGCTCAAAAAACACAACACCTTTGTAATCCCACCAAACTGACACCATGATCTTTTTTGGATGCAATTCAGCTTTCGATGTGGTTTGAGCTGGTTTATCGTGTTTGCTCCCTGATCGTTTTCGAACTATGTTACTGTACAGGACCCATTTTTCATCACCAGTGATGATTCTTTTTAAGAAAGGGTAGGTTTCATTTCGTCTAAGGTGCATATCACAAAAGTTGATTCTTTGTGTTAAATGAATTTCTTTCAATTCGTGAGGTACCCGAATATCAAGCTTCTTAACTAGCCCAAGACATTTTAAATGTTTTTCAATTGTTGTGTGCGATACATGTAGCCCCTCCGCAACCTCGCGAACAGTTATATGACGATCCTCTTCAATTATGACTTTGATTTGGTCATCATCAACTTCAGTAGGCCGACCAGAACGTTGCTCATCTTTGAGGGAAAAATCTCCAGAACGGAATTTTTTATACCAATTCTGACACGTGCGCTCTGTTAAGCAATTAGCACCATAAACTTCACATATCTTTTTGTGAGCCGCAGCAGCTTTCTTTCCTTTACGGAAATAAAATAGTAAAATATGTCGAAAATGTTCGTTTCTGCACTCCATTTAAAATTAACCCACAACTAATAGCTTTAATAAAAATCACGCACTACTTGCACACACAGCACTAACATACGTTATACAAAAAATAAAGCAACGCTCTCTATCAGTAAAAACCGAAAGTACTTAGTTGCTAACCCAATATTTTGTGATTAAGTGTTTACAGACTTACAGAGAAGTTTTTCGACTAGCAAATATTGACTTATAGGCTTTTTTTGTGAAAGCCAATGTATGTTTGATTTTGACGAAACAAGCGCGCGGAATATTTCTGCATGGGCTTTACCGCGAATCCATATGCGATACTGTAATTAATAGTTCTGTTGATGATGACAACTTAGTTGCCGAAATACGTATACAGAGTAACAAAAATTGATGAGATAAGGGTTTTTTTACCTTTTTTGAATATTTTTTTTATTTTTACACAATTTACTATCAAGAAAAATCCCGTTGAATGATGAATTGCAAAGTATAATATTTATTTAAAATTTATTTAAAATGAATATTATTTGCAATTGTGGAATCTTTTACTAAAAAAAACTAGTATTTAACATAGCATTGAACTAATACTGTCTCACTGATAAGATATGATCTTATCTTAGATATTTCACGTACGTATATTTTGGTATTTTACGTCTGGTCATTAAAACATAAGCGTATATAAAAAAGAAGAATTTAGCCTTGGCTAAGGATACGTATTTCATTTAATAGACCGCATTTGGATAATTAATTTTCGCGCTCGCGTCCGAAGATTTGTCGTAAATTAATGACGCCCCAAATTATATATATCTGGCACATACTTTTTCCGCAAAAGTGCCAGACAGCCGACAACAAAAAATATCATATATCATCGTTTTCCCCCTCAGCACAAAGATGATAAAATACAGAATGAAACTATCGTTTATTAAAAGAACGGAACGATACGGGACAGGACGGGTCGTCTATCGGTCGGAAGTATTTTTCATCCTTTGTCGTACGTTCTGCTTTTTCTCCCCCAACGCGAAGAGAAAGATGAAGAAGAAGGAGGAGAAGCCGACCGTAGAGTTCCTCTGGAGATTATTCGGGCGCGTTATACGTTTAACCCTCTACTTTAGATAGCGAACGGTTTCCGTCCCGTGGGCTTTACGCAACAATATTCCGTGTAGATATCGCAGCCTGCGAGAGGAATATAAGTGCAGACACCTTTACGTCTCAGGTGACTCCGTTTCACTTTGGCTTGAATGGTGAAATTACTTTAGAGAGACGTACCCGTTTCCGTGAAAGAGACGATCTCGATATGATGATGTCGAGTTACCGAAAAGTGTTTTTAAATTTCAATTTCGATAGACCCGTCTCGAACATTTTCCAGAGCTCGATGTGGGAATAGAGATAAAAAGCGATATTTTTTAAATTTTCCATTTATCATTTTGTCTCGCATGCACTTTTTGCTTTCGCGCGGAGACACGGTGTTACTGCAAAAACATAATTCACGTTATTTCCATGAACTAGGCCATACAACCATACAAAGACGATATTTGATTCAAAGGAAATAGGTTTCTATTTCGAACAATTCATCTTCCTCTTTGTTGAGTTTTATCATTTAATTTAACTGCCCTCGAATGTCACACAGCGGAACAAAAAGGGTAGCAAGATTTAGCTCCAAACGGTATAGTAATGCGCTCAAAAAGTATCGGAAGTGGTCGATTTTAAAAGAGGGTGCAAATATTTCCTCTAATTTTGCAGATTTATTATATTGCCATCATCTCTCCCTAAGCATAAATGGTCTTCACATTTTTAGTTCTCAACATCATTGGATTCTATTTTTACCCGTTATTTTAACTTCACCCCATCTTCTTAGCAAATCCATAGGTCTCTGCCTGTCGAAGCCCACTTCTTTTACTCATCATATGGTGGGTCATCCCACTATATAGTCTGGATTTGGCTCCGTCCAATTCCTTTTTATTTAAAAATTTTGGAAAGCACCTTGGAGGACGTCTTTTTGCAAACGATAACCAATCGAAAGAAGATTTTGATGGAATAAAGTCGCGATCTAAGGCAGATTGCATTGAAAAATAAAATTATGGAAGAAATCGTAGGTCTTTTTTCTTTTCAAGTACCTCTCGTAAATTTATTTCAAGTTTCCCAAGAGCTTGAATCAGCTAAAGATAGGCGGCGGTGAAGCAAATTTATTCGCTTTGACAGATATGCCAAATATAAGTTTAAATGCACCAATAGAAAATGAAAATGATGACATAGAAGAATTAGACCAAGTGTACCGGTTGTTATGATCTGACACATTTTATTTTATTGATATCAAGCTTCAAAGCCATGTACGTTATATTTTGCGAAGCTAACACTGTCATAGATTTATACCTCTTTTGAAACGTCGAATTTCGTACCTGAAAATGTGCATTTGCGCTTATTTAATCAAAAGAAAAAAGCCACTGAAAATCATCGTTTGCTGGTAGAAACTTACAGTTAGCATGCTTCAACTATAAAAATATGTGAGGCGTGGTTTCGACAATGCAAAAGTGGTGATCTCGATGTGCAAGACAAAGAACATTCTCGTAAACCGAAAAAGACCCAACCCAAACACAAAAACAATTGACAGAAGCGTTAAATGTTGCCCAAGAAACGATTACGAGCAATGGGAAAAATCCGAAAGATGGGAAAATGGCTGCTACATCAATCGAATAACAGATAAATGGAAAATCAAAAAATTAACTGTGAAATGCTGCTTCAAAGGTATGATTGGAAGTCAATTCTGTATCGAATAGTGAAGGGCGACGAAAAATGGACTTATTTCGAAAACTTTAAGTGGAAAAATCATAGTTCTTACACGTCGAAGTCGGGCCATTGATTTCAAGGCCAAACCGTTTTGGTCGTAAGACAATGTTCTGTGTTTGGTAGGACCAGAGTGGCGTGGTGTATTACGAATTGTTGAAACCTGGTGAAACAGTTAATACTAACCGCTACCGACAATAAATTATCAATTTGAACCATGCATTGTTAGAAAAACACCACCATAATACGCCATCTGATACAGCAAAACGGATCAAAGAAGCATTGAAAGCACTGGTATTGGACATAATATCGCACCCGTTGTACTCTACAGATCTCGCTCCGTCCAACTATCACCTTTTCCCATCAATGGGACACGCACTTGTAGAGCAGCATCTCGCCAGTTTCGATGAATTAGAAAACGACGCGATGAATGGTTTTGCTCAAAGGACAAACAGTTTTTTTTTTTTTTGGATGGCATCCATAAATTGCCTGAAAGATGTGCAAAATATGTAGAACCAAATGGCCAATACTTTGAATAAATAAACTTTTCCATTTTCTTGAAAATTATGTAGTTTTTTTTATGAAAGAAATGGTAATGACTTTCCTGTTGACCTATTAGTACGCATTCTTGTTAACTTTGCGAATTAAGTTTCGATGTCTTTATAAAAAGAAAACGGAACCTGTTATTGTGTAATATCTAATTTACCCTATCTCTGATAGGTGGCGTAATATACTTATAACGCATGCATTATTTAAGAACAATTAATCCTATGTTCAACAATACAGGATAACAAAATATAGATAATAGAAAAATCCTATATTTCTCAAAATGAAAAATTTTAAAAATTACTAAAATATGTACTGCATTCGATTTACCAAAACTTTCGTTGAATGGTTATTTTGTAATTTATAAATAAGCAAGATCTGGCCATTTTTATTTTCTGTTTATTAAACGTCCAAAAGCCGAGGAATACAGGAGTACACATACGTTACATTATACTGAATATTCAAATCAGACTGTAAATTCGGAAATGTGTTTCTCACAATTACCTTAATCAATGCTCCGCTAACGACTTGTTTTACAATTTTAAATTCTACAGAACGCTTGCTGATAAATACTTACATATTTATCAGACCTAAATTAATTACTTCCTTTCTTGCTTGATAAAATTCTAGTTGTGTAGACTGTTGAATGTATCAGTATATACATATCCGTACGTACTTCTGACGATATGAAGTTAATGTTAGACAAATACATAATATAAAAGTATGTTTATGTGATCATTTATTTATCCAATATTTAATATAAACTTTATGACTTAGTAATCTGTTTAACCCCCACATTTATGACATAATTATTCTACTAAATAATTAACTGATATGGCCTTTAGTTGATGAAAATCAATAACAAAATTATACACAAAAACACAGTTGTGTGATTTTCACAAATTATCTTTATTGACAAATAGTAACAACTGTTTCGCTAACACTGTGATTTCTTCAGACTCAAATCTAAATCTAACACACACGGAATATATTCTAGTCAACTAAACTATTTACAGGGTATGGGTGAAATAGAATTACAAGGAAATAGATGTAACAGTGGAGATGATAAAACAATACCTCCTTCTTTCATTTAAACATACGAATGTACGAACTAAATTACATAAATAGACGAACACACTAAAATCTCGGTGAATTGCTATGACATGAACGTTAAAAGAATAATTTGAAATGCTAATAACACCCTATTTACTACGCGTTTCAAGGAATTCACCTCTCATCAGATAAACTTGTATTATTAACGAATATGCAAACGAAAGAATAAGAGCGTATCATCTCGATAAAATTGGTAACAAAGTTTACGACAAGAGAATTTGCTAAAGACTGTAACATTGAAATAGCAAAAATTCGTGTACTTCATTTTCATAGGATATTTCTCTATTATAAGCGATAAATTTAGAACGAATTCGGTAAGTCCTCTTCATAGTATCACGTATTTGTGAAAAATGAAAACTCGATGCCTTTACGAAGATGGGTTATAAAAATAAACACATACCTACATATCTACGTGAAGAAAAAAAACCCTACAACCAAATAGCCAAATTTATCGAAAAAGCGCGTTCTACAAAAAAATACTCAAAATATCCTGAACTGCTTAAATTGTATCAAGAAATATGCGTCGACGGTCTAAATGAGCGCGATTAGAGAATTCTTACAACTGCAAAGAGTTAAAATTCATGAATAAGTGTATTGAGGATAGGCGAGATGGAATTTATTTCTTAAATATGATTTTCGTCATATGCCCGCCGCTGCTTCGAGTTACATGGTCTATTCGATCGGTCCAATTTTTGACTACTTTTTCCAATCAATCTGGCCGTATGGCGTCAATGGTGGCTTGAATATTGGCTTCCAATGTTTCAAGAGTTGCTGGTTTGTCGGCATAAATCAATGACTTAACATAGCCCCATAAAAAGTAATCCTGAGGCGTTAAATCGCATGAACGAGGCGGCCAGTGAACAGGACCACTTCTGGAAATAAAGTTGTCACCAAATTGATTTTGCAATAAATCGATTGTTAAGCGTGCTGTATGGCAAGTTGCGCCGTCTTGTTGGAACCAAATGTCATCGATATTTAGCTGATTAATTTTTGGAGACAAAAATTTAGTCAGCATGGCTCGATAGCGCTCGCCATTCACCGTAACGGCAGGTCCTCCCTCATTTCGAAAGAAATAAGGACCGATGATGCCGCCAGCGTGTAAATCGCACCAAACAGTCAATTTTAATGGATGTAATGGTGATTCGTTAACGGCTCAAGGATTGTCTTCGCTCCAAATACGGCAATTTTGCTTATTGGCATAGCCATTTGACCAGAATTGAGCTTGATCACCACACAATTCTTTGATAAAAATGCGACGCAAACGATGGTCGTTTGGTTTCAAGTCTTGCACGAGCTGTATTTTATAGGCACATAGTCGAAGGACAAAGGCCAACAAGAGGAGAACGATAACGAATCGACATTTCGGCGTCTTCTTCAATACTTCGCGCTACAGCAGCAATATTCTCTTGGGTACGCACATTTCCTTGTTTTGTTGATGGTTTTGAATCTAGAAGAGTAAAATTAGTGCGAAAACGATCAATAACTGCACGAATTGCTTGTTCGCTAAGTCGATTATGTTGAGAACGACGACGTGCATTGATTGTCAAGGAGAATATTTTGAAAAGCAATAAAACTATTTTCGACAATAAAAAATTTTTTGTTGGTTGCTATTCCCGAAATATAAACGGCTACCCCCGTATTATTATTACATTTACACAAAATATATATTTATTTTTTCCTCAATTCTCCTAACGGTATTTGAAAACAAAAATATAAATCCTCACACATTCTAATTTTCATCGAATAGAAAAACTTTCTACAGGTTGAATTGTTAGTCGCCAGACATACCGTCAAAATATTTGTTCACATAACATTATTTAAAACTGGATTAGAAATATTTTAATAGAGTTGCTCACTTTCCAAAGGAAAAGTAGACAAACGCATTGTGTATGAAAGGATTAAGGGCGATGTGGGCTTCAAATGAGCTAACATAAATATTTTCTTTGGTTTACGTTCGCAAATGGAAAACAGATATGCCATATTTAAGTAACGTTGGAAATTTTTAGACTGTAAACGTTCGCAGTAAATACGTAACCACATAAATTTCAATTTTGTATTTTAACAACAGACACAGTTCTTGTTTCTCCACATTAATATCTATCTTTATTAAAATTTAAGCAAATCCGTTTCTCATATAACGATAAAACGAAAAAGAGATTAATGTCTTCTAGTATAAACCTATATAGATCATTTTTTCAAGTGTATGGTATACTGTAAACAAAAATTACTTCCACAACACTTGATTGATTCACTAAGACGTTGAATTGTAGGTTTTCGCTCTTCTTTTACGGCTCGCGTATTATGTTACGAAGTCCAATCATTTTTCCCGAGCGTTCCGTATTTGTTCTACCGATACACACGTGGTTTATTGCCTATAAATGTAACATTTCATTCACGACATTACTTGCTCTTTCCATTTTAGTCTAGATCTAGGCAACGAATTTTTTAAAAACTTTAAAGTATATGAGAGTGGTCGGTACCCGGCCTGACCTAGAGATGGCGGTAGTTGTTTGCAAAATATCACTGTATTAGATAGTACATAATCTATAAAGCATATGTTTCAAGTTTGGAGACGTCACGTTGTTTAGTATTTGTTTGGCAGCCATTACTAGTGAACGTTTTCAGTGAATTTGTAAAAATGGAGAAAATTGGTTATCGTTACGTGATACAATACTTGTATTTAAAAGGCCTCAACTCAACCGATATAAAAGCTGAACTGAATTCTAGTCTGTGTGAGTACAGTATATCGTTGGTATAGTGAATTCAAACTTGGACGGCGTTCTTTGAACGATGAATTTCGTGAAAATCGTCCCACAAATGTTGTTGTGTTGGAAAACATTAATGCAGTGTCTGAGTTTATAATGCAAGACCGTCATGTGACATACCGTGAGATCTAGGCATCTCTAAGGTATTAGTAACACCATGCTGGTGCATGCTGCACAAGATCCTGCATGAACATTTAGCCATTAAGAAGCTGTGTTCACGTTGGGTAATAATTTGGCAATCACTCGAAAAAAGACTCACGTCGATTGGTGCCAAGAAATGCACAAAAAATACAATTGCGGTGCTTCAAAGAACATTTATGAAGTCGTCACCGGTGATGAATCTTGGATCTATACGTATGAGCCCGATAGTGAACAGCAGTCGAATGTGTGGGTATTCCAAGATGAGGCAAAATCAACAAAAGTTGTTCGCGCTCGAAGCACATTAAAACAAATGGTCGCCTGTTCGGAAAAACCGGTCACTTTGCAACCGTGCCACTAAAGAGTTGCAGAACTGTAAATTCCGAATGGTACACAACTATTTGTTTGCCAAAAGTTTTTGAAGAAATAAGGAAAACAAACCGAAAACGACACATCATTCTCCACCATAACAATGCGAGCTCTCACTGATCGGTTCAAACAAATAAATATTTGACCGGGCAAAACATTGAATTGATGAGCCATCCGCCGTATAGCTCTGATCTAGCACCCTGTGATTTCGTTTTGTTCCCACACGTGAAGAAAAAACTTCATGGTCAACGGTTTTCTACGCTGGAATAGACAGTTGAGGCATTCAAAACTCATATTTTGGAGATACCGCCTTCGCAGTGGCAGTAATGCTTTTCGGATTGGTTTAAATGAATGCAAAAGTGCATTGATTTTCAAGGAGAATATTTTGAAAAGCAATAAAACTATTTTCAATAATAAAAATTTTTGTTTGTGTGCTATTCCCGAAATATAAACGGCTAGCCTCGTATAATACTATAAAACTATTGTAAAAGATTTTATTTCCAGAAATTGTTTTTGTAAATACATTAACACCCGTGTAATATTTACACACCCATTTCATATAACAACCAAATTCGAAATTAAAATAATAGTGCTTCCGATATATGTACATGAATATTACATAAATTTAAAATATCACTTATTAAGTTATAATTGAATTACCGTATTGAATGAAAACCCAAAATTTATTTAAAACTTCTAAAATATATTATATTACAGGCCGATTAATTCCATATAAATTAATTATTCATATCCTATGAAATTTCCACGGCATCATTACCGAAGTGTAATTGGTAAAATATATTTTCTGTTCAGTTCAATCATTTGTAAATTTTCTTTTTAAAATAATTATCGCTTTGTTGATTTCATTGTCGATTGTATACAGGTTATAACTAATGCAACAGAATTAGAAGACGGGCAGTGAAGTATGCCAAGGTATAACACGAATAGTGAATCATTACGACCGTATTTTAAAAAGGGGAATCCAAAAGAATTATAAAATTGCAGACCCATTAGCTTGATTCCAAGTTTCTCCAAGGTGTTAATAATAATAAGTTATCACAAGTTTACAAATTCCGGTCAACTTTTGAATCAGAGCAGATGAGAACAAATCTTGACGTTATTTGAGGTGCTGAATTCAAATCCGGGTTTGGTTTTTCAAAATTGGTTCTAGTTTGTGAGTTCGCGCATATTGGCAGCACTGCGCTATCATAATGACAGTCAGCTGTTGGCGTCGCTAGAAACATTATTTAATTTGTATTTTTAAAGTTTTTTTTTTGAATCCAAAACGTGTGGAAATGCAAAGACAGAATTGTAAAGTTGATTCAAAGTTTTTTTGTTATGTTTGCGGATGTTATATGATCAGAAAAAGTGGCAAAGTTATTACTAATGTGATCAGAAATGCATATTTTTATTATTTTGGTTTCTCTGTATCAAAGACTCATAAGCCGTGGGTACCGAAATTGTTTTGTAACGCGTGTAGCACAATATTATACAAGTGGTCACGCGGTAAAAAAGTATGTTTTTCATTTTCATTGCCAATGTTATGGAGAGAGCCGAAAAATTATCTAGATGATTGTTACATTTGCTTGATAAATGTCGTCGGTCTAAATGCAAAAAAAACTAGCAAAATATAAATATCCTGAAGTATCATCAGTGTCTAAACCAGTTCCCCGTGCGAGCAATCATCCTTTGCCAATTTGTCCAGGTACGAGTGCAAATTCCATGGAAATTTGTAGTTTATCACCGACGAACAGTGGAAGCGATTTAAACATGGAGGAAAAACATTTAGTTTCGCAAAGTGAACTCAATGATTTGGTTCGTGATTTGAATTCGAAAATTAATGGCCGACAGAAAATTTACAAAATGTTTAACGCCCAATGAAGCAGCAGCATGGGTATCATTTCAAGATGTCCACAACTTTCTCGGTAACCGCAAATCCCTGGATTTCAAGAAGAAAATCGACAGTTTGTTGCAAAATTATTGCAAGATTGGATCTTGAATGTCTCTCAAAATACATTTTCTGCATTCCCATCTCGAATTTTTTCCTGAAAACTTAGGTGATACAAGCAACGAGCAAGGCGAGCGACTACACCAAGATTTGGCGAAAATCGAAAAACGATACCAAGGATTTTGGGACGAGGGCATGATGAGCGACTACTGTTGGACTTTAATGCGTGAAACAGATCCCAAACAGTATAAGCGACTCAGTTCGACTGCTCTTCATTTCTAATTTAACACTTTTTAATGAATAAAATGGAGATTAATTGTCAAAAATTGTAAAAAATGTGTTTATTTAATATCTCGAAAACTAGAACCAATATCAAAAAACGGAGTGCAGATTCGGATTCAGCGCCCCAAATAACCTTAGAAACAGCTTTTGGTTGCTTAGATCCAAAGCCGTGTATACTTGTGTTACTTTTCCTCAGGTTACAATCTAGAAATTTTAAGTATCTGTTTCCTTCTTCTATTATATACCTTTACTTCCTGTATACATATTACTAGCCCGTTCTTGTTCACTTGATCGAGATATCAAAACTGTTTCAGTTGATTCTTCCCAAAAACAGAACTCGTTCAATATCCAACTCGCTGCTAAGTTTATTACATTTATTTTGTTCTTAGGCCTTTTTACCTCGTATTTTGTTAAATTAACGTTTCACATTAAAGTTGAAAAACACTTTATAGTCTTAAAAATTCATTTTCTAAATAAAATGCGAATTACATAAAAAGTTCCACTCCACCTTTTTGAGAATAATTACGTCATTCTACCGTCTTCTGAAGACTTTTAAGTACACTGTATGTTAATCTATGTAGCTTTTCAAAACAATAACAAGGGAAATTACGAACAGGGTGTGTTACATCATCAAAACGATGTACAGTACTTATCTTCTTGAACCGTATCTATGTATTTTAATCAGAAGTTGAATACCTTAACCTTGCTTACAAACAAGCGTGTGTGTTTGCTCACAGAAATAGACTGGGACAAACTGCGCTTGCAAATATCTTTGTTATAACGTGACTCGGAGGAAACTTCTGTCGAAAATTTTGCATGCATTCAGTAGGGAAAATATATAAGTATAGTCAACAGACGGAAGTTTCCTTTTCGATTATCTTCCTCGCAGTTTTTTCTGTAGTAAATAGCAGTGGATTCTCGTATCCTTTTCATTATTTTTTTCGCGTCCCTTTGTGTACCGACATAAAAAACTACGTGAGCTTTTTTTTTCTAGTTTCTCCCGACCCGAGAAATCGCACGTCTTCGCAATTAATTTTCGAGACACACGTATACAAACTTATTCCTTTCAACCGGATATGTTTTTTTCCTCTCCCTTTATATCGCAGTTCCATTTCGCCTGGGTCATAATAAAACTTTTATAACGTGTGGTTTCCTTTTTACTGTTGATGGAACGCGGGGTTACATGTACATATATACTTTTTATATTCCACCATAAACACGTGGTAGACCTAATGTAGACACATTGTGAAATGGACATCTGTACTTTCAAGTAATGTAGAAGGCCAGTAATAAATGTATACTACAAACATGAAGTGATGAATTTCAGAAAAAGTATTATTATTCGTGTCGTTAAAATGTTGTTATGCTATATCTTTTTCACACAAGAATATCTAAACAACTTAACTAAAATATTAAAAATAATTGAACAAAGTAATTATTAGGTGCGCAACTAAGTTCTCGCTGTTTTTTTGATGAAAATGCGATTTTATTGTGAAAAATGTTTACAAATGAATCATTCAAAATATTTTTTTTCCCATCTTTCTGGCAGAGCTCGAATACCATCACGGTAGAAGTGTTTGTCTTTTGAGGCTATCCACGAATCAAGCCATTTTGAAATGTCTTCATATGAGCGGAACTGCTGATTAGCCAGACCATGTGCCATCGAACGGAACAAGTAATAATCGGACGGCGCAATATCTGGGGAATTTGGCGGGTGGGGTAGGACCTCCCATTTGAGCGCTTCTAAGTAGGTTTTAACGGGCTTGACAACGTGAGGCCAAGCGTTGTCATGCTGTAGAATCACTTTTTCGGGCCTCTGCTCGTATTGTGGCCGCCTTTCGCGCAGTGCTCGGCTCAATCGCATCAATTGAGTTCGATACCTAAAGGCTAACATAAGAGAAACAATCCGTGATACCGCATGTCTATCACCACAGAGCAATCGGGAAAAGCAGTTTGTTTGTTTACCTTATCATCGTATGACAAAAAATTTAAATAGTATTTTCAAAGAGCGCGGTTTTCAAGTTTGTTTTCGCTCCAATAATGCAATTAAAACCCTTTTAGGAAATGCAAAAGACAAAATCGAAGATAATAAAAAGTCGGGAATCTACCGAATTGAATGTTTAGATTGCAATAAACAATACATCGGCCAAACTAAACGATCGATCGAAACCCGGCATAAAGAACATCTTGCGCACGTAAAATTCAACCGACCAGAAAAATCAGGTATAGCAAGGCACGTGTTAGAAAAGAACCACAGTGTTAACATGGATTGTTTACATTTGATAAAGAACGTGTATAATTATCGTGAATTAAACACGTATGAAAGCATGCACATCTTAAAGAATAAAAGCCATGTGGTGAATATTGACAATGGGCCAATGTAGACGACCCTTTACGGTCTGTTTAATGTCCGAAGAAGAGAAACACAGTAATAAATCACATGCAGGTACTTATCGGTCGTGTCCGTGTTCCCTTTTTCCAATGTCATTCATCTTAATTTAAGTAAAAGAATTTTCAAAAATCTTGTGAAACGAACATTTAGTGTACGTCTAGTTTCTCAACAGTGTGTACCGCGTGCGGAGTGTGTTTTCCTACAGGTATTTTTCGCCGTGGTTTACCAGGTGCGACACTTTGCGGTTAATCTGCTGATGATGACAACTTGGTTGTCGAAATGCGTATACAGAATTACAAAAGTTAATGTGGAAAGGGGTTATATATCAACCTTAGTGATTCAATTTTACAGTTAAATTGTGCCTTAATGATCTCAGTTTTATTATTTAGGCTTAAGTAACAGTTATTTGCCATCATTCGGATAGCGTAAAAACATTTCGACCTTCATTTTATCGTTCCAAATTTGCACTTTGTCCAGCTATTTATAGCATTAATAATTTATCATTATAAAGTTAGTAATTTTAACATTAATAATTAAATAGTATACAGTTGGTAAATTTTTGATTAAGTAATACTAAATTCATTGTTATCTTTGATTGTGAACCTAATATGCATATATTTAGGGGAATAATTTGTGATGTTTAATTTTGTATTGAAGGTACATGTTATGTTATTAAATTATTTATTTTTGTCTGTGCCAGTCGGCAATAATTAAATTCGAGTATTTATTAACGCCTTATTATTACTCTATATTTAAGTGTTCTTTTCCCGTTCCCTCTCCATTGTAATAACACAATTATACAATTTTGTCTATGAACGTCTTTTATTCTTCTTTCCTTTTGTTTGTATTGTTATTTACGCCTGCACCCTCCATTATCAAATGCATATTAGATTATTGCTAATCTTGCCGAACAACAACTCGTCTTGAGTATTTGACGGCGTTTAGGGATCCTTAATTATTAATTAATATTTTTGTGTTTCCACCCCTGTAAGCTCAAGGCCGGTTGAAATTCCCATACACGGCAATAAGTAGGTTCGGTAGGAGTTGCATCCCTGTCTTAGTCATATTTACACTACTCTTTTTTGGTCTTGGATGTGCCGCAATTTATTTTAATTTAAATTTTATTTCACGCTTTTTTCCTGCTCTTTTTGTTACGATAGCAATTTGTTTCCACTATAATTGTAAAGCGATTTTTATTGTACTTGTTATTAAATAATCCACGTTCAAAAGATTTTAGTAATTCCTTTCTTAATAAATAATATAAATCGTTGTTGACTCACCCTAGATTTGATATTCTTTCAGTAATAAGTACGATCGCTGCCGCCTCCTCTCTATCACCTTGGCTATCCTAAAATACCTATCCTCGTCATAGGATACCCGACCACATTATTATTACTACACAGTCTGTCTCAGAGAAAACGGAACTTTTTAAAAATATAAACAAAAGCTTACTATTTTGGTAAAATTCATTTATTTTATTGAAAGTAGTCGCCTTCGGCTTCAATACAACATGTCGAATGAATTTTTAAGTTCATCCTCAGAGATGTCCTTCAAGATCGCTATCGACGCCTTTGTAATGGCTTCGACGTCGGCATAACCCTGTCATTTCATCGGCAAATGTAGTTTGGAGAATAGACAGAAATCATAGGGAGTGAAATCCGGTGAATACGGTGAATGGTTGATGGTTAAAATGCCATTTGTAGTTAGAAAATCAGCGGTAGGTGTCGTGCGATGAGATGGTGCAGTATCATGTATCAAACGTCAGCTACCATTTTCACAATATTGAGGGCGCACAGGACGGATACACGCCAAAAGATGCTGCATAACATCAAAATAATATACAGCATTGACTGTTTGACTAGTTGGTACGAACTCTTTGTGCACTATGCGTTTCGAATCATAAAAACAAATTAACATTGTCTTCACTTTTGATTTCTCCAAAAGACTTTTTATCGGTCTTTCTTCCCTCGGATGCTTCCATTCAAAGCTTTGACACTTGATCTCCGGATCTTATTGAAAACACCACGTCTCGACAGTTACAATAGAATACCTGAAGTTTTAATCCTTTTTTTTTAGTCTTTAAGAAAGTCTGTACGATGTTGAATTCAGTTAGCTTGTGGGGTACAAACCTTGCACAAATCTTTCTCAGTCCCAAATGCTGCGTCAAAATGCGATGAATTGAATCTTTGCAAGTATTTAATTTCATTCCCACGTATAGCAGTGAGGATTTCGGCTCATTTTTGATAAATTCCAACCACAGATTTTTTTGCACCAGAATGACGACCGTCTTTAAATCGTGCATACCCCTCATACATACTCGTATGTGATAAACACGCATCACCAAACGCTTGTTTCATCAAATTAAACGTTTCAATGAACGATTTACTGAGTTTAAATCAGAACTTGATATTTGCTCTTTGTTCAAAATTCATTTTTCGACCAATGCCAAATACGCACTGTTACTTTATGCACAATTTCTCTTCTTCTAATGACGCAAATGTCATGATATTTTGACATAATATTGGTGAAATATCTACCTTACCGATGCATATTTTTTTAATAGATGGCGCCACTAAGAATTACAATTTTAAAAAGTTTCGTTTTCTCTGCGCCAGACTGTGTATTACTAGTAATACTAATGATTGCTTTTACTATAATTATTACCATAACTAAATATTCTATTCTTAATTTCTAATGAAAAGTAAACACAAAACGAGCTCATTAATACTTCCTAGTGAAATATCTCACTCGAATAATGCATTTTCCTAGTTCGGACTAAAATACCATATTATTTCAGTAAATTACGTACTTGTATACACAATCCCACATTATAAAGTTTGAAACATTCTTCAATCATTATCATGTACAGCGCAAGCAAATGAAATTCTGTCAAGGAATATATAACGTGAAAACGTGACTATGCACTTAGCGTACATTCTCGCGTATGTTCAAGAGATGTATTATGTACCGATGCATTTTCATGTTGATCAATATTACATCCTTTATTTTCCTTTACAGTGGATGTGAAGAAGATGGTGGATGATGGCTGGATGAAGAACGCTTTTAACCAATACGCCAGCGACATGATAAGCGTACACAGGACTTTGCCGGACCCCAGGGATGAGTGGTAGGTAACTAGTTTTCCGTAACATCGAGCTTTTAGGAGATGCTTCGATTGTTTGCCATGATACGTTGTACATACATAAGCATATTTTATATTTTGCATATATGCGTCTCTTTGGAACGGAAAAATTTACTTTTAAAAACCGACAATAACTCACTAAAATAGGACTTATATTCAAAATGTTTATTAAAATGCTTTAGTGTGTTTAATTTGTTCATATTGATGAAGGAATAGGCAAGAGTTTGGAAAATTATATCTTATTTTATTCTTTTCTTCTTGTTTACTTCTATTAGTAATAAGAAATAAGTTTATCGATATACTAAGAGAGACCATGCATACTTTGTCTACTCCGCGCCATTTTTTTTGACTAGCTGCAAAAATTGATAACTGAATATCGAAGTTAATAATTGAAAAACATGTATTCAAGAACTATAACAAAGTAATACAAAACTAAAAATAAAGAGTAATTCGTAGTGAAGCATTCATAAATATACACAAACTTGTAATTATATACCGTGCTTTCATATTAAAATGCTGCAAACACCGTATCATATTATATTCGGGTCTAGATACCGAATGCCGATCAGAATATAAAGTGGTGGGGCGCGAGTCAGTCGAATCACAACAACGACTGACTACAGATTACAGATTAAGTAGTTGTTCGTGGTACTTGGCGGAAGGTCTATCACTGATTGTCCAAATTGTTTACGTCCAAAAATTAATAAACTATAATTACTTTTAACTGTACAATTAGGTATTTTTACAATAAGTTTCGCATAGAACTAAAAGACGGTTCCTAATAAAACGTTTAAAATAAAAAAAAACTCTTAAAGAAGCTAAAAAATAAAATAACTTACTTCGATAAAGAATGGACCTTTGATAAAGAATGGACCAATAATGTTATTCCCATAAATACCAGCCTAAACATTCAATTCTTCAGGATACTGTGTCCCCGTATTCAATTGTCGATACTCGTTTTCAATAAACCAATATCGAAGATTCGACGGATTGTGTTTACCGTGCAACGGAAACGTGGATTCATCGGTAAATACCATAGTCTCAATAAACTTCTAAGGAAATGATTATAAAAATCCATAATATTATTACGCAAGATCAGCGACTCAAAGTGAGAGAGATAGCAGACATTGTAAACATTTCAACAGAACGCGTACACCACATTTTAACGAAAGAAGTGGGCCTTTCCAAGCTTTCGGCAAGATGGGTGCCGTGATTGCTTACGACTGATCAAAAGTTCACTCGTTTGCGCATTTCCAATGAGTGTTTGGACCTTTATAAGCGGAATCCGGTTGATTTTTGTAGGCCATTTGTTACTTGCGATGAAACTTGGATACACTACAGTACACCCGAAACTAAACAACAGTCGAAACAATGGTTAGAACGAGGTTCTGCACCTCCAAAGAAAGCGAAAACCACTTTATCGGCAAACAAGGTGATGGCATCAATTTTTTGGGATTCAAAGGTCATTTTGCTCATTGATTACCTTCAGAAAGGTGCCACAATAAACGGACAATATTATGCAGAACTTCTACAAAAATTAAATGTTGAGATTCGTGCCAAACGGACAGGAATGGCAAAGAAAAAGATTCTGTTTCACCGAGACGACGCTCCCTCCATACCAGCACAGTTGCGATGTCCAAAATCCACGAGTAGCATTTCCAATTAGTACCGCATGCGCCTTATTCGCCGGATCTAGCCCCTTCCGACTTACACCTTTTTTCAAATTGAAAACGGCACTAGGTGGAAAGAAATTTTCGTCTAACGACGAGCTTATCATGTTCGTAAATGAGTATTTTGCAAGCCTTCCGGAATCGCATTTTAGAGATGGCATAAGGGCATTGGAGCACCGTTGGAATAAATGTATTGCTCTTTTAGGAGAATATATTGAAAAATAGAAATTATTTTGTATTTAAAAAATTAGTTTCTCTTTTCCATTCTCACTACTTGTCAAACTACCCTCGTACGTCGACATTTATAAGTCACACCTGGCTAACATGGCGTACAAAAACATAACCACGAAGAAATGATACCGTTGACATCGAATACACCAACGTTCAAAATAATGAAACGAACAAATGGAAAGGAAATTTCGCAAAATTATTAAAAAAAAGAATGGAATGAATGATCCAGATGATGTTAATTCACGTACGGAAATATTGCTATACAAACTTTCATTAAAGTTAAGAAGAAATACAAGAAAATGTAATTGAAAAGAAAACGAAAACTAACAAGTGCTTCTATCGGCGGTGATTTCATGACTTACTTGGATGAATAATCAGTCGATATTTCTCTAGGAATAATTTTTTTGTATTTCTCTTGTTCTGTAACAAATTTTATGAATTCTTGGGAAAGTGTGCGATAATTATAATTACTGTGACAGTAAATGTACAGCATTTATCAAAAATATATTTGAAAAACTTTGTTTTTCAAATTATAAACCAAAATCTGTTGAAGGTTTTTTCCAATTTGTGTATAGTGCAAGCCACGCAAATATAATTTTTCACGTAATTTACAACATACTAGTCTGATTCCATTTTCATCAGATAACATAACATAGTATACGTTTTTACAAATAACCCCTAAACACGCCAAAGAGAAGAATTTTTCCAGTGACTGATGGGCATATCACACTGACAGAGATCCACGCACTAAAAGTGTGCCATCAGCGACTCTCCCGCAAAAAGATACCGCAATAAATCTTGGATAACAAGAGGCGTAAAAATAAAAATTACTCCATTATGCGACCCGACACCCAGAAACGACGGCTGTTGCACTGGAAAGGTCTTCATCCGTGAATTCCATTAAGGAAGATGGTCGATTATGTTGATACTGGTACTGCTGCGGCCTTATACATTTTACTACGCGGGCGTTCGTGTTACCTTGCGCCTGACTAATGTCCGTCTATACGCGAGGTTCGTAAAAATTGTTTATTGCGATAAGCGGTCCCGGTGACCCGTAAAGAAGACTACATCTTATACAATAGATGGAGTTCGTGTCGTGTTAACAGTGGCGTAACCTGTACAGGAGAAAGGAAAAATCGCGTTAATTTCTAAACGTATTTTCAGTTTCCAATAAATATCCGGTTTATGGCGGTACATTTTATATTACGAACCTGTTTATATATTTATTTAATAGTTGTTGCGCACTTTTGAATATATTCCAATACCTTGTTTGCTTCTTTTAACAATTTCGTTTGCTCGGTCGAGAGGTACGGAAGATGCTCTTTATTAAGAAGCTAAAGCAATTTTGTGCCATAAAATTTCATTATAAATCAGGAAACTTGGTCTATGTTTGTCTAAAAGTCTTTTACATCTTCAACTGAATGGACTTTTTTCCATTCCTCCACTTTTCTCGTTCCTTTACCACAACCAATCACTTTGCCTGCTTCATCCTCTAGTAACCACAGCTTTGAATAAAATATCGTTTATTTCTAACCAATAAATGTGTTCTATATAATGGTGTAGAATACGTCCTTCATATTATGGAAGGTACATTGGTACATTGCAATTAACCAATTATAGCGCAGAAGGAGAATCGATCCTGTTATGAACGAAATCATAAATAAAATTGACATTAGCAATTTCAGGACGAGTGTTGTGTAAAACTAGGTTATGTTCATGTAACATTGATGGGTGATAGGTATTCTTAAAAGGATGTACACTATTCACCTCAAAACTTCAGGAGTCCTACAACCAAGAGAATATTGCTGCTGTAGCACGAAGTATTGAAGAAGACGCCGAAATGTCGATTCGTCGTCGTTCTCAACTTGTTGGCCTTTATCCTTCAACTACGTGGAAAATTTTACGTAAGGATCTTGCCTTACGTGTCTATAAAATACAACTCGTGCAAGAATTAAAGCCAAACGACCATCGTTTGCGTCGCATTTTTGCTGATTGGGCTTATTTAAAACTGGCCGAAGATGAGCATTTTTATCAAAGAATTGTGTTTAATGATGAAGCTCATTTCTGGTTAAATGGCTATGTTAATAAGCAAAATTGCCGTATTTGGAGCGAAGTCAATCCTCAAGCCGTTAACGAATCACCACTACATCCATTAAAATTGACCTTTTGGTGCGGTTTACACGCTGGCGTCATCATCAGTTCTTATTTCTTTCGAAATAAGGAAGGAGCTGCCGTTACTGAATTTTTGTTTCAAAAATTAATCAACTAAACATCGACGATACTTGGTTCCAAAAAGACGGCGCAACTTTATTTCCAGAAGTGGTCCTGTTCACTGGCCCCCTCGTTCGTGCGATTTAACGCCTCTGGATTACTTTTTATGGGGCTATGTTAAGTCATTGGTTTATGCCGACAAACCAGCAACTCTTGAAACATTGGAAGCCAATATTCAAGCCACCGTTGACGCCATACGACCAGATTTACTGGAAAAAGTAGTTTAAGAATTGGACTGATCGAATGGATCATGTAACTCGTAGCCGCGGCGAACATATGCCGGAAATCATATAATATTTAAAAAATAAATGCCATGAAAATATCTGCCAGATTATAATAAAAAAAATTTCATTCCAACAATATTTCTGTTTTGTATTATCATTTAAAGTTCTCAAGCTCTTAAGAAAACACCCGTTGCATTACAAAATATGATGTTATAGAGTAACTGCTTGAATATCACCGTCTTTGAAAATAGAACTGATGCGAACCATCTTCCTCTTAATAGAGTAATAGTTTTTTCTTTACATAATTTAAAAATTATTTTCAAGAGATAAGTAAGTACTAAATGGCAGTCCTTGAAACGAAAGGATAGAATTTCATCGTCACCTGCGTTTGACGTGGCTTTCAGCTTATTCATGCTCCAGCATATGTCTTCTTGAGAAATATTATAGTGACTAAAGAAATCGACAACAGTTGATTTCAATGTCGTTATAATTGGTGCTGGAGACGACAATAAATGATAGAAAAGATTTTAGCAAATCTTTCAAGAATATTTCCAAGATTATTTAATGAATAAATGTTATACATCACAGGTGGAACACGTGATTATCGCTACCTAAGATATACATTCCACCCAAGCTTTCAAGGACCTCATTTTAAATCTAATACTGCTTACTTTGAAAATGCTCTATATATTGGGTTGGCAACTAAGTACTTGCTATATTTTTTGTATAACGTATGTTAGTGCTGTACTTTACCGTTTATCGCGTGATACTAGTCACATTGACGTAACTTCAGAAGCAAGTAGTGCGTGATTTTTATTAAAGCTATTAGTTGTGGGTTAATTTTAAATGGAGTGCAGAAACGAACATTTTCGACATATTTTCCTCACAAAAAGATATGTGAAGTTTATGGTGCTAATTGCTTAACAGGGCGCACGTGTCAGAATTGGTATAAAAAATTCCGTTCTGGAGACATTATCTGCTGGTGATGACAGCGTAGTTGTCGAAATACGTATACAGAATATGAAAATTAATGGGGAAAGGGGTTATATATCAACCTTAATTGATTAAGTTAATCAACCACAGGCTCCATCAAAATTACCTTCTTAATTTTTATTAATTTAAAGGCTAAAACAAATAAACTTGATAAGAATTTAACATTAATTTATTGTAACATAATTTGGTACCAAATTTAATAACTTAATCGCTACATAGCATTTTACTTTATAACATCTTGGTGCAAGCCAACATGATACTCAATTATAACAAATTTTTAGAAATAAATATTAGAATATTAGAAATAATTAATCGTGCAATTGAGAATAAAGTTGCGTTTTTGAGGAGAACGGCCACCACACAATGACTTTTACTTTAAACTCTTTACTTACTTTATCTTTACTGCTGAACAGTTACGACCGAAAAACAAAAAAAAAGAAGCAAGTAGTGCGTGATTTTTATTAAAGCTATTAGTTGTGGGTTAATTTTAAATGGAGTGCAGAAACGAACATTTTCGACATATTTTACTATTTTATTTCCGTAAAGGAAAGAAAGCTGCTGCGGCTCACAAAAAGATATGTGAAGTTTATGGTGCTAATTGCTTAACAGAGCGCACGTGACAGAATTGGTATAAAAAATTCTGTTCTGGAGATTTTTCCCTCAAAGATGAGCAACGTGATGATAATAATTGAAGAGGATCATCATATAACTGTTCGAGAGGTTGCGGAGAGGCTACATGTATCGCACACAACAATTGAAAAACATTTAAAATGTCTTGAGCTAGTTAAGAAGCTTGATATTTGGGTACCTCACGAATTGAAAGAAATTCATTTAACACAAAGAATCAACTTTTGCGATATGCACCTTAGACGAAATGAAACCGACCCTTTCTTAAAAAGAATCATCACTGGTGATGAAAAATGGGTCCTGTACAGTAACATAGTTCGAAAACGATCATGGAACAAACACGATAAACCAGCTCAAACCACATCGAAAACTGAATTGCATCGAAAAAAGATCATGCTGTCAGTTTGGTGGGATTACAAAGGTGTTCTGTTTTTTTGAGCTGCTTCCAAGGAACCAAACGATCAATTCTGATGTTTACTGTCAACAATTAACAAAACTGGATGAAACAATCAAAGAAATACGGCCAGAATTGTCAAATCGGAAAGATGTAGTTTTCCACCAAGATAATACAAGGCCTCACACATCTTTGGCAACTCGTGGGAAACTATTGGAGCTTGGCTGGGAAGTGATGCCACATCCCCCATACAGCCCTGATCTAGCACCATCTGATTACCATTTATTTCGAAGTTTGCAGAATTCTTTGAATGGTAAAACTTTCACAAATGACGATGACTTTCGCTCGCACCTGGTTCAGTTTTTTGCTGATAAGGACCAGAAATTTTATGAGCGCGGAATCATGTAGCTGAAAGAAAGATGGCAAAAGGTCATTGAGCAAAATGGAAAATATATAATTGATTAAAAACTATTCTTTGTTTAAAAAAAAAAGTGTTTTATTTTATACTACAAAACCGAAAGTACTTAGTTGCCAACCCAATATAAAGGTTAACTTAAATTTTTTGCGATGATGCGTCTTTAGTTTAAGATTGTATTTAATTTATTTATCAAGTAACGTCAAAAAAACAAAGTCAATACGCATTCACTTTTATCTCGTCTTTTTCAGTAGACCTTCATTTTAATGTACTTTTTAATCTAAAAATCTGAAGCAATTTCTATTTAAAACATGCTTTATCTCTTTAAATAGATATTTTGTCAAACCTAAACACGGAAAGTACGTATAAATCTAGAAATCCAAACCACAATAAGTTCATCGAAAGTACCTGTGTTACTACATATAACTACGCCACTGATACAAATGATGACGGTGATGTGGTCTGTGTGACTCGAACTCAGCCGGGCCGGAGCGTCAGGCCAATTTCTGAAACGTCCAAACGTGGAAAAGAGGGTCAGATCGCTGCGGTAAGAGAGATGAAGGAGTAGTATAAACAAGAGGAAATGGAGACCCACATCAAGGATAATGTACCGGAGATATTCTCGACATTGAAAACCCACCAGTTGGTCTCGATTAGTTCGGTGACCTGGCACATAATCCAATTTTGCAATTGTTTCTTTAGGATTATTACCAATACTATTGTAGTGATTTAATATTCCCATATCAAATGCCTATCATATTAACGTCTGCTGTTAAACATTTATGGAGATAGATACTTATCGAACTAAATGATAACGCCGGAATAACTATTTCCGTGTTTACTTTGAAGGGTGTGTTTTGCTCGTTAAATGGCATATTGATTTAAAATTGAATTTCGTATCAGGGAAACTTATAAATGAAGTTATGAAAACAAGTATTCAACTTCACATAAAGAACTTTAATTAACAATAGTTTATCTTCAATATATACAGACCGTTCGATAAGGTTTCTCGTCAGACATATACATATTATATTGGATAACTTGCACTACATTTGATGGAATTGAAATTTTATTCAACCACGTCTCGTAATGGTAGTGATGTCATCCAATATTTTCATAATTTAAAGTATTTTTTCCTACATAAACTGATAGGTAATGTTATGTGAAAAATCACAATTATCAAAACTGTGACTACTACAGGTTTCGTTCATTGAATACTCATCAGGTAGTCTCGTTCTGTCAACTCCATGTAAATCATCTAAACTTTTCCGTTAATTACGATGCAACTGGTAAGAGTACAGATGTCGACACTGTTTGGGTCGAGATTGGGTAGACTGCTTCACGGTTTTCAGTGTAGCTTTACTGTAAACACATATTTCAGTACTCTGTTTATTATTTTTTCCACTGAAGATGATAGCTTAACTATCGACTACAAATATTAATATGGTGAGGTGGGTGTTTTTTTACTTTTTCAATTATCCACGTATGTAGCTATAGTTTCTAAAACAGCTTTCATCTCAATTAACTTTGTAAAAATAAACATATGTGTCGATTATAGTTACTTTATATTCAGAAAATGTTAAAGCAAAATGATAATTACAAGTGAAATTAGAATTCTTTAACAAATTATTTTACAAAGATCTTTAAAGAGATTCTAATTCTAAAAGAAGAAATCAACTTCGTGTGTTTTTCGGAGAGATGTTCAGAGTTATTCTAGAAGAATGAACCAATTTCATGATGACCATTTGAAAGAAATGGTTTCTCAGTTTTTAATTGCTGCTACAGGATTATGTGCTTTAGTCCCATAGCCCATTGAGTTTATTTACTCTCGAAATGGCAACTCGACAGCAAAAAGCGTTCCTGAATTCGTGAAAATCAATTCGGTTGTTATGGTGCAGAGTGCAATTGGTTTTCGCGAATTCGGGAACGCCTTTTGCTGTCGATTTGCCATTTCGAGTATAAATAAACTGAACGGGCTATGGGACTAAAGCACATAATTCTGTAACAAGAATTAAAAACTGAGAAACCGTTTCTTTCAAATGGTCAATGACTTCTTCTATTTAAATTTGATGGAGCCTGTGGTTGATTGACTTGATCAATAAGGTTGATATATAACCCCTTTCCACATTAACTTTTGTAAATTCTGTATACGCATTTCGACAACCAAGTTGTCATCATCAGCAGATAATTTCAAAGTGTCGCACCTGGTAAAACACGGCGAAAAACAACTTAGTTGTCGAAATGCGTATACAGAATTTACAAAAGTTAATGTGGAAAGGGGTTATATATCAACCTTATTGATCAAGACTTCTTCTATGACGATGCATAAGAACCCAAATATTACATATTGAAATTGGTTCATTCTTCTAGAATAACTCTGAACATAAACTGTATAAAGTCAAAATGCACCCTTATTATATTCTCAGTGTGTATTTTGGCTTTCGACGGTACGGATCGTGTACGGAGCTTTTTTCGTACGGGTTTTTGCGGTAGTTTTTCCAGGTGCGACACTGTTTAATTATCTGCTGGTGATGACAGCGTAGTTGTCGAAATACGTATACAGAATACGAAAATTAATGGGGAAAGGGGTTATATATCAACCTTAATTGATTAAGTTAATCAACCACAGGGTCCATCAAAATTACCTTCTTAATTTTTATTAATTTAAAGGCTAAAACAAATAAACTTGATAAGAATTTAACATTAATTTATTGTAACATAATTTGGTACCAAATTTAATAACTTAATCGCTACATAGCATTTTACTTTATAACATTTTGGTGCAAGCCAACGTGATACTCAATTATAACAAATTTTTAGAAATAAATATTTTCTTTATCTAATTCTGATTCGTTGGAATTAATCGTGCAATTGAGAATAAAGTTGCGTTTTTGAGGAGAACGGCCACAACACAATGACGTTTACTTTAAACTCTTTACTTACTTTATCTTTACTGCTGAACAGTTACGACCGAAAAACCAAAAAAAAACGCATCCTTCAATAATACGAGGATAGTTTGACAAGTAGTGCGAATGCCACATAGGTGGCGCTCTAATTGGTAAAACAAATGCACTCTAATTTAGGTTGCCTATTTATATGTTTACATTCCGATAATTAGATATATCGGTTGATTAGTTTATTTTTGACAGCTGATTGAAAAAGAAGCAACACGTCATTTTGTTAAAATGGAAAAAGCAGAGTATCGTGCGGTGATTAAATACTTCGTAATTAAGGGTATGAAAGCTACCGAAATAAAAGATGAGTTACGGGAAACATTAGGTGAATCTGCTCCATCATCCGCCACAATAAGTAGATGGGTAAATGAATTTAAACGTGATAGAACGTGATAGTTTGACAAGTTGTGAGCACCCAAAATCGTGACTTCTAAGGAAATGATTATAAAAATCCATAATATTATTACGCAAGATCGAATACTCAAAGTGAGAGAGATAGCAGACATGGTAAACATTTCAACAGAACGTATACACCACATTTTAACGAAAGAATTGGGCCTTTTCAAGCTTTCGGCAAGATGGGTGCCGCGACTGCTTACGACTAATCAAAATTTCACTCGTTTGCGCATTTCCAATGAGTGTTTGGACCTTTGTAAGCGGAATCTGGTTGATTTTTGTAGGCGATTTGTTACTTGCGATGAAACTTGGATACACAACAGTACACCCGAAACTAAACAACAGTCGAAACAATGGTTAGAACATGGTTCTGCACCTCCAAAGAAAGCGAAAACCACTTTATCGATTATCTTCAGAAAGGTGCCACAATAAACCAACAATATTATGCAGAACTTCTACAAAAATTAAATGTTGAAATTCGTGCTAAACGGCCAGGAATGGCAAAGAAAAAGATTCTGTTTCACCAAGACAACGCTCCCTCGCATATCAGCACAGTTGCACTGTCCAAGATCCACGAGTTGCATTTCCGATTAGTACCGCATGCGCCTTATTCGCCGGATCTAGCCCCTTTCGATGTCCACCTTTTTCCAAAATTGAAAGCGACACTAGGTGGAAAGAAATTTTCGTCTAACGACGAGCTTTTCATCTTCGTAAATGAGTATTTTGCAAGCTTTCCGGAATGGCATTTTAGAGATAGCATAAGGGCATTGGAGCACCGTTGGAATAAGTGTATTGCTCTTTTAGGAGAATATATTGAAAAATAAAAATTATTTTGTATTTAAAAAATTCGTTTTTCTTTTCCATTCTCACTACTTGTCAAACTACCCTCGTATAATATAATTTCTTTTTGATAAATTTCCAAAATTTCTCGAAACGGTTCTAATTCAATATTCAGCGACTCTATAGCGGACAAACTGTAAACTTTATATCGACCGTGAGCGCTTTACCCCACGAAAAGTTAAATACAGTAATCACAACGTATAATACGACTTACGCCCTAATAGGCATTGCTGAGAGGAATTATATTTGATTCGGTTAACGCGGAATCCTAACTGGACCCGAAAAAGACATCAGAGACGATGTCACGAAAGTGCCCACGAAGTTGCGAGGAAAAGGACGGCGAGCGTCGACATAAGACCAACAGGAAGAGGATTCAACACGTCTCTTGATTTGAGTAGGGTCGACTGGACTACTTTAACGCCGGCCCAGTTCAAATTAACGAGCCGGATGGCTGCAAAGGTCGTGATAAGTAGGTGGCGATACAGAGGCTTTATTCAGAAAAAGGCGTGACGACAAAAAGAAGAAAGCATGTTTATCTTTACATTACGCACAGGCAGGAAGCGTGGGAAGAAGTTCTTTTCGAGAGTAGACAAATTTTACCAAACTTATCTCAAGTTTATATCAAAGAAATCAAGTTATTGTGAAAAAGGGGCGAATCGGTAACTGCTTTTATTGTGGTGGATTGCGGGAGAAAAGTTCTGAAAAAGAAAAATCTTACTTCGTTTAATATAATGTAAAGTTCTTTTTCTAGAGCAGTAACTTTGTCTACTTTCAAGATAACATACATATACTACTTGTAATACGTGCAGGTGCAATTACAGTTACATTTAATCTTTGACATGAACATACATATACAGTCCTTCTCCGGAATATTAGCTACACCTTGGTAATTTTTAAATTTTCTTTATTTCAAATAAAGTAATTGAAAAACAAGGGAATGGACCGAAAAATATGGCTCTCTAATGGTTATTTAATATATTCTATGTATAATTATTTCTAAGAGACAAACTGGAGTTTCCAATAATGACTCTGTACAGTAGGTACCACAAGGTTTATGATGTACACGAAAATATATCTGCCGAACTCATTTAGGATGGTCTGTATATTTGTATTTTGTAAACAAAATTCCAGTCGGAGATCGTAGCGTGTCTATAATTTATAACGCAATACGAAAGCTAGATTATTTTTAGAAGATCGTTATTAAGATATATACGTATTCAAGTAGATAAAGAAATGTGCGCGCAAATACGAATAATTCTTTTCTTTGATTTTACTTATTGCATATATATATATATATGTATATACGAGGGATGTTTTCAAAGTTCTGGGAATTATATATAATTTTTATAATTTTGTTAATTTTCGTCAATATTACAATGTCGTTTTTCAACATAATCTCAATTTAACATTTATCCCAACGATAAACTAATTTTTTAAGCCGTCCCCAAAGAAGTTTTTCGGTGTCTTGTCGATCCACTTATTTATGGCACGTTTTACGTTAGTTAAACTTTCAAATCGTAAGGGTTTTTTCAAATCTTGGAACAGATGGTAATTACTGGGTGCAAGATCCGGGGAATAAGGTGGGTGCGGCAGCAATTCCCATCGTAAATCGTTCAAAACATCCTTCATTTTTCTTGCGGTGTGTGGTCTTGCATTATCCTGTTGAAATAACGGACGCTTATGCAACTTTCCAGGTCGTTTTTTTACCAGTGCCTGTCGCAGTTGTCCGGATAATAAATTTGAATAATATTCTGCATTAATTGTAGTACCTCTCGGCAGATAATCCATGAAAATAATACCGTCGCAATCTCAGAATACAGTAAGCATTACCTTTCCAACAGACGGAACTGCACGCGCCTTAAGTGGAGGCCTTTCTTCAGGTTTGCGCCATTCTTTGGATTGACTTTTCGTCTCAGGATTAAAATAAGGAATCCACGTTTCGTCAGTGGTTATTATTCGTTGCCAAAATGCATCACCGTAACGGGCTAACAGCTCTTGAAGTTGACGACAAGTATCGGACCAAATGAGTTTCTGTTCTGGTCCCAACAGCCTTAGCACCCAGCGCGTCGAAACTTTGCTAACGCCCAAACAATCATGCAAGATATCATGAACTTGTCGTGTACCTATCTCTAGGTGTACACTAATTTGACGAATAGTCATTTGCCTGTCGTCTTTCAGTAGGTTTTCGACGGCAGTAATGTTTCTTTCATTTACCGACGTGCTTGGCCGCCCACTGCGTGGATCGTCTTCTAGTGATGTTCTACCGGCTTTAAAACGATGGATCCACCGATAAACAGTACTTTTGGATTCTGCAGATTCACCAAATACTCCTTGGCAGACGACTAATAATTTCTGACGTTTTGCCATCTTCTTTCCACAAAAAGAAAATTATCGCTCTTTGATATTTTGCCGCGTGTGCCATGGTTACAAAAACAGTGCTACTAAAACACGTCTACATCAGTCGAATACCTGAATCAGACTGAACAGTGTTACACTAGATAGTTGCATAAACATATCAAGACTTATCTGGCATCAATAACATTGCGTATAAGTTCTGCGTTATTTAATTATAGCACCCATTCCCAGAATATTGGAAACACCCCTCGTATATATATGTATATATATTAGTAAGGACTGTATAATCGACCGTACTCTTAATATTTTAAACGTAACTATTATCCAGTGTATCGGTGTGTTGAACAAAGACAAACAATTTTAGTTTTCAATACTCTATATTTCGCTGCCAAACTTTTGCAGCTTCCTCGGGAGTGTGAACTAAAAGGAGTCATACACTGGTTGATTCAATATAATTTTATAAATAGCTTTCAATTTTAATTTTAAAATACATTGTAAAATAGAATAAAACTCAATTTAGCAAAATTAGTTTAACCTATTTTGTCCGTCCGTAAAACCGTACACAATTATAAAAAGCCTATATATATAGTTATAAATAAGTGTTTATAAGTGATTTATAAAAGCTATTATGATGTATTTTTTAAGTCCACGTTGACTTGCACTAAATTTATTATAAATACATATGTGTTGTACATATGCGAATGAATTTAATACTTTGTAATGAGCGTACGAGTATAAAATAATAATCACAATTGATACTTACGTATTCATATCTGTCTTATATTTATAGGCATTTATGAGATGTTTATTTCGAATTAAGGCTGCAGAAACGAGTGCTTTCACAGTAGCGTACGGCTCAGTTACTATCAATATTAAGCACAATAAATGTAATTACTTACTATTTTAGCTTTTTTTTGTGTTGTCGATGTAGAGTGACGCAAAAATTCCCTGTAGTATTGTGTCATTAGTATGCCCTCCTCAGTCATACTCCTATGCCAAGGTGAAAATATGTTGGTATATTTGGAAAAGGAGCGTTCTGCGTCTAATGATGTGATATTCACGAATTTAAAAAGGACGTTCGCATCATATTCGCACTCTCGGCTTTCATTATAAACGCACACGATTTATCGGTTGTTAATCTTCCTATACTATCTGTTAGATTTCCTAACGAGACTTAGGTAATATACTATATTTAGCGCTTCATGTAATGACCGCTTGGTGTTCTCTAATCTGGAAATAGTATCTAAAAGAATTGAATAATTTTCGAAAATTTGCTCTATTCGAGTATGAATTTCGGTATCTGAAACCAGCTGTTGACATACTGAAATTGATTGAGCATCTTGCGGATTTAAATTTAATATACAAGGTTTAATAAGGTATAAAAATTTATCATAATATAAAACAGCTTTAAGCCACGTTCCGCATCTTGTTTCCTGTTAGATGGTTAAATTTTAGAGTCAACAGGAAGAACAAGCTTGCCTAGCTCAGTTAATACACATCTTGTTTTATTTTTTTTTAAATTTAATAAATATATTTGCATGAAACCCTTTTATTGTTTTTAGAAACAAACTATTATTAACAGGTTTTCCAATAAGAGTGATATGATTTCTTTAAAAAAAAACACACTTATTGTTAAGAAAATTCAAAAGTTTTTTATATAATGTGAAGTACAATCGATACAATTAAGTTCTAAATAAAACGTCATTCAAATGGCCTCCACGACTTCTTCTGCAGGAACGAATTCGACGAACCCAATTTTCGAGCACTTTTTCCACTAAATCTAGTCGTATGTCATGAATGGCACGTTCAATATTGACTTGTAAAGCTTGAAGAGAGCCGGGTTTATTTCGATAGACCAATGACTTCAAATAAGCCCACAAGAAATAGTCTAATGGTGTTAAATCACAACTTCTTGGAGGCCATTCAATATCACAATTTCTTGAAATAATCGAATCTCCAAACTTTTCTCGCAATAATTCTATTGTTGCATTTGCTGTGTGGCACGTAGCCCCGTCTTGTTGGAACCAATTGTTGTCAAGATCAACTTCTTCCAATGTCGGCCATAAAAAGTTGGTTATCATCAATCTATACCGCTCTCCATCGACAGTAACGTTGTTACCAGCTTCATTTTGAAAGAAGTACGGACCGATGATTCCACCATACTAAAAACCACACCAAACTGTCAATTTAGGTGAATGTAATGGTTTTTCAAAAATAATTTGTGGATTTTCTACGCACCAGAATCGACAGTTTTGTTTATTTACCACACCATCCAGATGAAAGTGAGCCTCAACAGAGAAGATGATTTTCTTAAAAAAATCGTTATCGTTTTCAAGTTGTCCCAAGGCAAAATCAGCAAATTCACGACGTTTACAGTAGTCCAGTGGCTTCAGTTCTTGAGTGAGAACAATTTTATAGGGATGCAAACTCAAATCCTTTCTCAAAATCCTCCAGGTTGTGGTTTGAGACAGTTGCAATTGTTGAGAACGTCTTGGAATCGACAAATTACGGTCTTCAGTAACACTTGCCTGAACGGCAGCAATATTTGCATTACTTCGAGCGGTTCTTTGTCTTATTGGCACTTGAAAATTATGTAACAAAAATGTAACCTCAAAACTTTTAACAATTTGACGAATAGCGAGCACACTTGGACGATTATTACGACCATAAAATGGCAAAAGCGCACGAAAAGTTGCAATTGGAGAACGATTATTTTGATAATAAAACTCAATAATTCGTAAACGTTGTTCTTGCGTATATCTCTCCATGATGAAATTGTAAACACTACTGAATACAATGAAAAACAAATGACAGATCATGACATATTACAAATGGCCGAAATGTCACTTCAAAATCATATCATCCCTATCGGAAAACCTTATATATGTATGAAACTCTTTTATTTTTTTTAGAAACAAACTACTATTATTATAACTATCTAGTAAAGAATATTTGATGTACGTAAAGAGCAATAGTACGTTTTCATCCAAAAGGTTTCACCCTTAAATTGTATTCAATGCAATCAAACTAACAAATCAGCTATTCCACGTCTTCTGCATTTATTTCCCTTCGGGCATTCCAACTTTGTCTGGTAGTATATACAATAATACATTATATCTATCCATCCTCCAAGAGCCGACATACACACTCACACACACACACACACATATATACATATAAATATATAAGACTGATTCGACGCAAATACATCGAAGTTTGATATCAGTTCGTGAAATCGCATCTTAGCCGAGGAAATTGGACTCCGGACCGATCATATATGGTCGGGATGCCGGCATGAAAATTGGCGGAGCATCGCTGGAAAATAGATGATATATAAACTTAGTGAAACAGATTGGGATGATTCGGGACGGACTCCGGTTTTGTGCCTTTCGTAGCAAAATGTAACGCGTGGTTTGCCATCGCATTCATCTTCGGATATAGCGAAATAAGTGTGATTTGATGCACTATGAAGTCGAAGCATCTGCGGACAACCATGTAATTTCGTGAACAGCTCTGTTAGATGAAATTATTTATTTAACATGAACTAGGGTGTATATAACATCGAGATTGAATAAAAATTGTGAAATTGCTTTTGTGTTACTACTAGGGTGGATCAGCAATTAGTAAACCTGAAGAAAGAGGGCAGCGCTAATCAAAATTCTTATTTGTTTTACAACCTGGCAATCCTGTAAAACATGATTGTCATATTTGCGAAAATATAGTTTTAATAACTTTCTTCTAAAAACTATCAACTATTTCCATATATTTATATACGAATATATACAAGCACTATTTTTTAAATAAGGTCCATTTTTTAATAAGAAGAAAGATACTGTAAATAGTAAAATATATTTATTTCCATATTCTACATGCTTTCATCTACTTTTCTAAATAATTTCCTTTTTGATCAAATATTTGTCCTGCCGTTGAACAAATTTTCGAATTCCGACGTCAAAGAAACCTGCGACATTTGAAGAAGCTCAATCCTTACTGCAGTTTTTACTTCTTCGTCGTCGTTGAACTGTTTACCACCGAGGAGCTCCTTTAAAGTATCGTAACAGGTGAAAATCACTGTGTGCAAGGTCTGGACTATAGTGTGGATGGTCCCATCCAAAAGATCTGATTAAACCTTGTATTTATGCAGAAACACGTGGCCTTATATTTTCACAAAGCAACATCACACCGGAAGACAGTAGGTCACATTACGAACCGTATAATCAGAAGTCAGTGAAGGTCGGCTGTGCGTGGATCATCATATATATTATCCGCCCTATTTTAAACATTTCCACCCATTTTCGAATTTTACAATCACTCTTATTACGATACAATATACTCTAAGATCTTTCATACAGGATCCCTCTCTAACTGGCAAGCTCCAGCCCTAGAAGTAGCCAAGGACTTCTCATACCAGTTGAGCAATTCGGGCTTTTGTGCATTATTACCTACACTAGAGTCAAGGAACGAAACAATTGTTTCAAATACTTTAGAAAAATTTCAAATTATATAAATATTATAGATATAGGATGAGAGGTCTTAATATCATCCTTGTTATCAAATTAATGCTCAGGAGTCACGTGTGATATTTTCCACGTTTCGGGATATTTCCCTCTTTTAAAATTAAATTAAATATGTGTACAACACATGTCTACAATCCCTAATTGCAAAACTAGGAATAGAACCGCTGATAAGTGCTGGTTAGTATCAATAACCAAGCTGCAGGAATTAAAAGACACATCCTCTGACAATATAAGAAACTTAATGCTTGTGCGTAAAATGTTTAACAATAAATAGCGGTGCATATTCGAAGCATGTATTGTTCTTATATATAATTAAGAAAAAATTATAAAAAAAAAGAAAAGCTATAGTTATTTTTACAAAAAAGGAAAACTATTGCATTAGCTATAATAAAAGGATCTTAGCTAAGTTTGTTTAAACATATTACGAATCGAATTGCTAATAGATTCCTTCCACCACAACGAACTCAGAATTTAGCAAACGATTAGTACTATATCTTGGCACCAAAAGATGTACTTCTGCATGTAAAAACAAAGGAATCAAGTCTATTTGTTAAATGCCTTTTGAAGAAGTTGCACTAAAAATGTTTCTTCGATTAATCAACGACTGCATGTCATGCCCCATCAAAAGGCTATCATAGTCTACACTACACGACGGAAAGCTCTGAAAGTTAAATACAGTAGAACCTCGCTTAACGAGCATAATTCGTTCCAGAATCTTACTCGTAATGCGAAACACTCGTTAAGCGAAATAATTTTTCCCATATAAATTAATGTAAAATCAAATATGTAATGCGTTCCAAGCTAAAAAAAACTCAAAGCTTTATAAACATATAACTTTATTAAATATATTTATTATTTTATGTATATAGGTGTGTGCACATTTTTAATGATCGTGAAATATCTTCTATTGCCGAACAAACTAACCTGAAATGTGAATTTAATTTACAGTAAACTAAAAAATTTAAATAATTGGGTTAGCACATACCTAATTCAGTTTTACTAAGAAGCTGTCAAAGGTCATTTGTTTCTGTCGCTGTTTTAAAATTTGTCGAAAATACATATACATATTTATTTCTCTTTTTTAATAACATCGCTTTTAAGGCAACGCTTGTGTCTATATGCAATAATATTTGCAAATTCATTATGTCAAATTATACATACTTATTATACAACCGAAAAATTTTGGCCGTGTACGACCGAAAATTAATTCGGCCGAAAACGGTGCTGCTATGACCAGTTTTACTCGTTATGCGACACACCGCTCGTTAAGCGAGTCATTTTTTGATGATTTAATTTTGCTCGTTATGCGAATTGCTCGTTATGCGAGGTGCTCGTTAAGCGAGGTTCCACTGTACTTCAAAAACTCCTCTGAACTTTCTTCAAATCAAGTTGGTAAATATATATCGGCTACTATCCAATAGAAGCACATTCTAGTTTTGGTTATACTTGACTGTAATATAAAATATGGTGTGAAAACGGTCTTTGTCTCGAAAGTAAAAATTCCAGGAAAATTATGTTCTTAGTACAGTGGCATTTTAAAGGTATCCGGCTTTTCCAGCTTCTACTAAGACATGAACGAATTCAAGTGTTTATTGCTAGTTATTGGAAGTTTGAACAAATCCATTATCCAGATACATCCAGAGCTTGTGAGTGATATTTCATGAGAACAACGCAAGACCACACACAAGTTTAATCGCTCGTCAAAAATTATTGGGTTTTGAGTGGGATGTGTTGCCATACCTTCTATACTTACCGGACCTTGCAAGATTTTTCGTCGACAAACGTAGATCCTTATATAAATAAGGAATTATGAAACTCGCTAGAAGAGAGTAAAACATTATCAAAGAAAACGGGCAATATACACTTGATTACTGTTTTTTATATTAGTAAAAGACCTGTGAGAAAAATAAAAAAATTATATAGGCGACCGAAATTAATAATTTATTATTTTTATTATAATGCATGGCCATAGCATAACAAACTCTAAAAATACAAGAAATCCTGCATATACAATAACACAGTGTAGCTGAAGAGTTGCCTTAAAATTTATACTTTCGGAGATGATGTAACCCTGAATTTATTTTTTATCGAAATTTTATCATCATTCCGCGGTTACGGTTCACATCCTTAACCGCAGGGTAACATGTTCTTTCTCAGTTCGCCGATACTGAAGATTCCCAATTGTATTTCCACATGCCTTCCACTTTTATTATTTTATTTTCTCATATTTTTATCTTACTGCTTTTTTTTCTACGTTATATGTATTGTTTTGCTTTGTTTTTTTTTTGTTCGCATATACAACGTAAAGAACATGCTTTCCTATTGTCTAGTACCAGTGAATATATGCCGACGTTCGCTTTTATATCACATTCCAGTAGATTTTTTATTGATTTTTTTGTATTGATAATAGATTATACAATGCTATCGTGTCACATTTTGTATTTAAGTTAATTGATGTATGTACATATATAACCATAGTTAATAGTTTGTTCATAAGTCGCCAGATAAGTTCTGCAAAAATGGTGTTTTTCACGAATATGAAACACGAAACCAGAGCAGTTTGGTGATACCGTATCATCGCATTGGGAAAAGTCAGCTAAGTTCGAATTACGTGGCCGTGAAGATATACAATGCTTTGCCTTATAGGTTTAGGAACCTACCATGGATTCATCTCAAAATATTAATAAAAAAGGTGCTGATGGAGAACGTTTTTTATTCAGTAAATGACTTCCTGAAGCATAAATCTTGACATTGCCCTTTTTTGGTGTTCTTATGTTTTAATTGGTACTTTAACGTGTATTTTAACGTGTTTGGTGGCGCACTAATTGTGAGCGCATTAATTGTGTTTTTATTTATATATGATTATTCTATGACGTGTATATGTACATATATATTAATAAATTATTATTATTATTATTATTATTATTATTATTATTATTATTATTAATATTTTCCTGTGTAGTAATTGTATCTGCTGAAGAAAATTATATCGTTACCTTTACCTCGAGTTTTTTCTGTAGTCTCACCCGAGGCTATTGATTAGATATATCATGAACGATACAAAGGGTACTAGGAAAGTTTTGCAATACAGCTTTGTTTATTTAATTTTTCCAAAGTAATTTCCTCTACACTCAATACACCTCTCCATCCTCCGAAACCAATCATTAAACCAGTTCTGCCATTTTCACATACGGGAACAGTGCAAAGACGCAAGGATCAAGTTCCGGACTGTAGGGAGGGTGCCCGAGAAGTTTCAATCCTGTTGTGGTAAAATATTCGGTGCAGGCTTTGGCGCGGTGAGTTGGAGCATTATCGTGATGGAAGAACCAGGTGTCCATTCTTGATTTTGGCCGCAGCTTCTTCATAGATCTAATGACTTTAGGCAGGCACTATTCAGTATACCACTTAGCTGACTGTCTTCTGTGTGTCCAAAACGACACGTTCCACAATTCCACTCGATTTGAAAAATACAGCTATCATTTTCTGCTTCACAGTTCGGACTTTTCTCACAACTACGGGTGTGTGTCCTCATCATCAAAGATCCAAATATTGTTTTGAGCTTTGGTAATAGTACAGCCAAGTCTCGTCACCTGTCACGATGTTGTTCACATACCGAGATTGTCGCTTATTAAACTCTTTTAGCATCTCCCGGCACACAGGTCGTGTCATCTGCTCTTCAGTCAGTCGATGCGGCACCCAGAGAGAACAGAGTTTCTTCACATGCAGAATCGAGCGAATTGCTGGTGCATTTAAGCCTGAAGTACCCTCGATCTGTTGATAGGTCACTCGCCTGTCCTCGCCAAGCATTTTCCTCACAGTAATAACGTTTTCCTCCGTAACTGACGTTTGTAGCTTTCCCGGCTTCTCAGCATCCTCCACAGTTAAATTCCCCCTTTGGAATTCTCTTTACCACCTGAATATCATTGTGCGATGTGGACAAACATCGCCTAGTGCAAGAGTAATTTCTTCGAAGCACTGGTCTATGTTTAAACCACGAAATTATAACGCAAAACTGCCCTTATCTCATTTCGTGACCACGATGCCATCGCAAGCATTTTACACTCTCACTGCTAATGAATAACTGATCACATCGACATGGCGCGGCGGCTACCGTGCACGTATGAACATGTCTCAACATGCAGCAACACACAGCTTCCTACGATTCATTGTAGCGCCATATTGCAAAACTTTCCTAGTACCCTTTGTATAAACATGAAATATTATATTATTGTTCTATTATATCTTGTTATAAGTTTCGTTTTCCATTTTCTATTATTGAATATTGAATTTTGGCCATGAAGTATATTTCGTTACATTTTCATTCATAAAAAAATTGGAGTAATGATTTCCAACCTTTTAAGAGCTTTGTCCATGTATAGTGCTGCGAATAATTATAAACTTAACAAGACGTTTTATGTATTTTTTACAATAACAAAAGAATACTCAAAATTCTGACATAGAAATGATTCTAAAATAATATAAAATATTTTCGGAAACGAAAATTCGACAAAAATATTAGTACAAAAAAGATAGCATAAAATTAATACAAAAATTCATGAAAAAGATGATCGCAGTGCTATGAATTATTAGACTCATACTTGATTTCAGCTTAACATTTAATATCCCTGCTCTTATTTGTCTAGAGTTCCAGTAGGGATGTCGCTCCGCATCCTTGCCTTAAGCTCATCAGCATTCTCGATAAACTCTTTTCGAGATCGTACACTTTTGTTGCGAGGATTCCCAAGTCCTTTATCAGGTCTAAAGTTGGTTTCAGATATGGTCTTGATAAAGTTTGGAAAGCGAAGTCTCTGAACCACTCTTTTGTAGATTTCGTTGCTTAGATAGGAACATTATCCTACTAGAAGATGATTTCGTCTTTTTTGGAAAGCATTATAAATGGCAGAAGCTGTTGAAACAACCCATCCTAGTGGTGAAAAGCATTAATTCTTTCATATACAAAAGCAATTTCATATCTTGATTCGTTTTTAAATGCTACCCAGATTATAACATATTCAACTCCTTGACCGGTTTTTGTCACAATTCTCTTTTCTACCCGTAAATTGTACCAGTAGTAACGAAATTCATCTGTACTGTCTAGATTAAATTCCTTTTCGTGTCTGGAAATTAATTGTTTTCAAATAGAGTTTTTCTGCACACATTCCTAAGCGAACTCGCGTCTAGTATAAATATTATTCTGTTTTAGATGTAGTTTAGAAATGCATATTGTATATTTAAGTTTCGAGACGAAGTAATCCATTTTCGTGTGGTGTTAAGATGACGGTGTAAGTTTAATCTGCTCACAATTTTAAACGAAGAGATTCCAGTGACTAACATTTCCCTCAACGCAGCCCGTTTTCGAGTCTGAGAGAATTTTAAAGAGTGCCCTGGCCGCTTGTTCTAGATATAATTATCAAGACACAACCTCAAAAATTCATTAATTTCATTAGAGATTTCTTTGTGCTTTTCCACAGTTTTTTCAATCTATTGGGTTGGCAACTAAATACTTTCGGTTTTTACTGATAGAGTGCGTTGCTTTATTTTTTGTATAACGTATGTCAGTGCTGTACTTTACCGTTTGTCACGTGATACTAGTCACATTGACATAACTTCAGAAGCAAGTAGTGCGTGATTTTTCTTAAAGCTATTAGTTGTGGGTTAATTTTAAATGGAGTGCAGAAACGAACATTTTCGACATATTTTACTATTTTATTTCCGTAAAGGAAAGAAAGCTGCTGCGGCTCACAAAAAGATATGTGAAGTTTATGGTGCTAATTGCTTAACAGAGCGCACGTGTCAGAATTGGTATAAAAAATTCCGTTCTGGAGATTTTTCCCTCAAAGATGAGCAACGTTCTGGTCGGCCTACTGAAGTTGATGATGACCAAATCAAAGTCATAATAGAAGAGGATCGTCATATAACTGTTCGAGAGGTTGCGGAGAGGCTACATGTATCGCACACAACAATTGAAAAACATGCTGTCAGTTTGGTGGGATTACAAAGGTGTTGTGTTTTTTGAGCTGCTTCCAAGGAACCAAACGATCAATTCTGATGTTTACTGTCAACAATTAATAAAACTGGATGAAGCAATGAAAGAAAAACGGCCAGAATTGTCAAATCGGAAAGGTATAGTTTTCCACAAAGATAATGCAAGGCCTCACACATCTTTGGCAACTCGTTGGAAACTATTGGAACTTAGCTGGGAAGTGATGCCACAACCCCCATACAGCCCTGATCTAGCACCATCTGATTACCATTTATTTCGAAGTTTGCAGAATTCTTTGAATGGTAAAACTTTCACAAATAACGATGACCTTCACTCGCACCTGGTTCACTTTTTTGCTGATAAGGACCAGAAGTTTTATGAGCGCGGAATCATGCAGCTGAAAGAAAGATGGCAAAAGGTCATTGAGCAAAATGGAAAATATATAATTGATTAAAAACTATTCTTTGTTTAAAAGAAAAGTGTTTTATTTTATACTACAAAACCGAAAGTACTTAGTTGCCAACCCAATATAATTGCTTTTCTATTTCACTTAATTCCTTCCCACGTGGCATGATGCATTTCTGTAAACTACCTTCAAATAACTACAACGTTCCCAAAACACACCTCTTGCGATTGTTAAATACGTTGCGTCGTTCAACTTTACAAAAGAAACATCTCAGAAATAAAAATTTAACGTTATTTGAGAGAATGTCAAGCTAGTATCAAACGTGATCAGCATTTCTTTCTCTATGCTTTTTTTGCTTTTCAATAAGATGTATTTATTTTTGTATTTGAAAATGCTTTACATTACTTTAAAATCATTCCTATGTACGAATTTCTGGAGTATTTTTTCGTTGTAATAAACATAACTAAAGAAACCTTGTTGAGTTTATAACTAATCGCAGCACTGTATATTTCGTCGATATCATTATTGGATTATGCCCGACTATATAACACAAACCTAGATTTCTTTTGTATTCATATCAAACATAAGATTTATGTCACATACTTCATTCTCACGCAATCTGAAATATTTATATTATTTACATATAAGTATGTATCGCATGTGGCATCTTTCCGTTAATGCAGAGTTAATGTTCACTAGCAAACAAACTTAATGGCATGTATTTATTAAATAACATGTACATATATTGGAAAGATCTCAAAATATCTATTATATATTATTATTTGTTAAACATTCCCTCATTGTATTTCACACGAATATTACTGACGCAGACTTTCCATAAGGACTTGACAACTTTTTTTCAAAATAAAATGCAGACCATTTGAGATATTTCAAAAACTTTATTATCGGGTTGAAGTACAATCAAAACATTTATGAATGGAACTCGACTTCGTTCATATGGCCACCGCGGGCACGTTTGCAGCGGTCGATTCGTTGGACCCAATTTTCGATGACTCGGCCACACAATTCGGCCGAAACGGTTGCTATTTCGCGTTCAATGTTGGCTCTGAGCTCTTCCAACGTTGTCGACTTGTTGGCATAGACCAATGACTTGACCCCCAAAGAAAAAAGTCTATAGGCGTTAAATCGCACGAACGAGGCGGCCAATCGACTGGTCCATTTCTTGAGATAACACGCTCATCAAACTTACTCTTCAATAAATCGATTGTAACGTGTGTTGTGTGGTTTGTGGCACCGTCCTGCTGAAACCACATGTTGTCCAAGTCTATATCTTCCAATTCGGGCCAAAAATAATCGGTAATCATGGCGCGGTAACGATTACCATTCACAGTAACGTGACGATCATTATCGTCGACGAAAAAATATGGCCCTATGACGCCGCTGGCATGCAAACCGCACCAAACAGTTATTTTTTGTGGATGAAGTGGTGTTTCATGAAGCACATGTGGGTTTTCACCCGACCAATAACGCATATTTTGCTTATTGACGAACCCATTGAGCCAAAAATGAGCTTCGTCACTGAAAATGATTATGCGATGAAATTGATCATCTTGGCGCATTTTGCCAGAGCCCAATCGGAGAACGTACGTCACTTCAAATGGTCCATCGGCTTCAATTCTTGAGTCAGCTTGATCTTGTATGGGTGTAAACCAAGATCCTTACGCAAAATTCGCCATAAAGTGGTCTGGGCGATGCCCAACTCTTGAGAACGCCGTGGAATTGACTGATTTGGATCATTTGCTACGGACGTTTCAACGGCAGCGATATTTTCGACACTTCGACCAACCCGTTGTCTCACTGGCACGGCAACATCACACAACGAATATGTAGACTCAATTTTTTGCACTAAACTTGTTACTACCTGTCTATTAGGGCGAGAATTACGACCGAAAATCGGAGTTAACGCTCTTAAAGTAGCGGTCACCGACTCCGAATTTCTGTAGTAAATTTTTATAATTTGCAGACGTTGTTCGTTCGTGTACTTTACCATGATGAAAATGTTAAGTTTACTAAATTGACAGTGACAGTTCGATGATTAGTGAAAGGGTGCGTTCACAAATTGAATTAAAAATTGTCAAGTCCCTATTGAAAAACCCTTTATAATGGAAGAAGGCGAAAAGGGCCCTAAAGATATTGGAAATTGAATTAATGCATCATCTAAAAACACGAAAATTAACAAAAAGATCAAACGACAAAAGTTAAAAGAAGTCATACAGTCAGGTTACAAGTTTTTATGAACTGTTATACAAGAGCCCGTCATGGTTCTTGTACAGAATTATAATTAAATTTAACTTAATTTTATGTATGGACTTGCGAACATGAATTCTTTAAAGGCTAACTAATTGTACAGTGAATGATTTCCCAATCGTCATGTTCCTGATAGGAAAACCTTCCAAAATATTCATCAACTAATTTACAGTATTTATTTCATCATCTTTGAAAGTTTGCACTTAGGTAACCTACGTAGGCAGCTTTTACATTTGTTATTTATAAGTTTGCAGGTTAGGTATATAGTACATTATCGCATCTGACAGCAATGTAAATATAGTATTTAATTTAACATCCTCACTTCCTGTCGACATCTTATTTCATGCGACAGTGATCACGTGATCGGAAAACTTTCCCAATTTAAACTATATAATTTCCTTCTTCACCTTTACGCTGCTTTAACGGCGACAGCGAAACACGATTACCGATCTTTCGTTGAAATTTTTATGGATTTTATTTCTTACATTTTCTGCTTACTCCGGCGGTCTTATATTATCATTTGGAACGTCAATTGCATTTGTCATAGACAATGAAGTAGTATCACCATTGTATTCATTGATGTAGCTAGTATAGGATTAATTTTTGGACACGGCGCAGGTACTTTTGTATCGTCGACTGCGTGCTTTAAATTATGCATATCGTACATAATAGAACAGTAACAGAGTTTCAATATATTTCATTGAATGGTACTAACGTCTCATTAGTCGAGAGTTTAATAAAACAATTGCTTAAGGAATGAATAAAACACTTTGTCTAACTTTCACACTATATTATACATATATTAACTGCGACTACTTTCGTCTGTTAGGGCATTGTCCAGCAAGTACAATACAGGTTACATTCCCCTTTATATAGGAATACGAAAGCTATTACCTACAAGATTATTTATCGGAAGAGACCTTTCTTTGAAATATTGGGTCTGGGAAAAAGTTCGTGGCGTTTTTTCAGTAAAATTCAACTGGTCCCCGCATGGCGCGTGGACGAATTCATTTAAACCGAATATGCTCCATTATTATCGACAATGTTTCGCCATTTTTTTGGTAGATCCATGATCCCATCGGTGAAAAACTTCTGTGGTTTCTGGTCGAAAAACTGAATCAAGTAGTTTTCACAGGCTTCTTTTGAAACCAACTTAATTCCATTGAGAGAGTTCTGCAGAGATCGAAACAGATGATAGTCAGAGGGTGCTATATCCGGACTGTAAGGTGGGTGCATCAAAACTTCCCAACCAAACTCTCTCAATTTTTGACGGGTCATCAAAGAAGTGTGTGGTCGGGCGTTGTCATGATGGAAGACAACACCTTTCCTATTAATCAATTCGGGCCGTTTTCTTTCAATCGCCTGGCGTAATCTCTCTAGTTGTGCACAGTAGAGTTGAGAATCAATCGTCTGACCAGTTGGAAGTAGCTCGTAGTGGACGATTCCCCTCCAGTCCCACCATACACACAGCATCACTTTTTTTGGCGTCAATGTTGGCTTAGCGAACGCTTGTGACGGCTCACCATCCTTTATCCACGATCTTTTACGCTTCCGATTATCGTACGTAATCCATTTTTCATCTCCGGTTATTGAACGTTTCAGAAACGGCTCGATTTCATTCCGTTTCAGCAGCGCATCGCAGATGTTAATTCGGTCCATCATGTTTTTCACGCTCAACTCATGAGGAACCCATACGTCAAGCTTTTTTTTGTAACCAGTTTTGTGTAAATGGTTCAAAACAGTTTTGTGGTCAATGCCTAGCTCCATGCCAATATCGACACTGCTGATATGCTTGTCTTGTTGGACTTTTTCAAGAATTTCATCAGATTTTTCAGTGATTGGACGACCGGAGCGTGACTCATCTTTCACATTGAAATTTCCAGAACGAAAGCGAGCGAACCATTTCCGCGCAACAGATTTCGATAAAGTACCTTCACCGTACACAGCACAAATTTTATCACAAGCCTGCGCAGCGTTCTTCCCCTTATCATAATAATATTGCAGAATATAGCGAAATTTCTCATTATTCTTCTCCATTTTCAAGTGCGAATAACTTTCCAACCACTGCACCGATTACAATGTTTCTACGCTCAAACTAACGTTCGGAAGGTCATCTAAAAAACGAGCCGTCGGTGGTGTCGCTGTGACTTGTTGTTCTTTAGTTATCGGCAACCAATGCCATCTATCGGGAAAAACGCCACGAACTTTTTCCCAGACCCAATATAAATACTAGGAAAACATTAAGAACTAATGAAATTATCAGAAACATTTAGAGTAACAGATTAAAGTTGAAACAATGAGTGCTAATAACTAAGATAAATTTAAAAGAGGTGAATTGTTTATATTTAATACATCATTAAGAAGAGTAACAGAATTGAATTTATTGCGCTTATCAATAAATCTCTTGGAATGCATCCAAGAGATTTAGTTTCCGTCTTTTGTTACATAAAAGGTGTTTCAAATTGCGCGGTTTTTTTAAAGAATAAATAAAATATAGATGGCGAATTGAATTTGTCTGGGTATGTGGGCATTTAAAAGGTGTGGTGTATGACATTTATAAAAATGGTTTCGTACCCGGTACAACAACGCGTTCAAATTGTTGAATTATTTTATGAAAATCAGCGTTCTGTGAAAAGAGTTTTTAGAAAATTACGTGAATTCTATGGTTTACATAATCGTCCATCTGAAAACAGTATTGGTTGCATTATTAAAAAATTTCAAGACACCGGTTCCGTGGAAGATTGAAAAAGTGAAAAATGCAGTTGTAGTTATCGTTCACAAGAAAATATTGGTTTGGTTCGTGAAAGTGTTGCTGAAGATCCTGAAATGTCCATTATACGACGTTCACAATAGCTTGGACTTAGTGGATCAACAACATGGCGTATTTTACACCAGGATTTAGCTCCGAAGGCATATAAAGTTCAAATAACACAGGAACCGAAGCCATTAGATCATTTAAAACGTCGTTCATTTGTCAATTTCATCAATGAACAACCAGCTGATTTTTCTCAAAAATAATGTTTTCCGATGAGGAACATTTTGAACTTGATGACTATGTTAATAAACAAAATTGCCGTATCTGGGATGAGGAAAATCCACGAATTATTCATGAGAAATCTATGCATCCTAAACGAGTTACTGTTTGGTGTGCATTATGGCCCGGTGGTGTAATTAGACCTTACTTCTTTGAAAATGCTGCTGGTGAAGCTGTAACTGTCAATGGTGATCGATATCATCGGATGGTAACCGAATTTTTGCCGCTGGAATTAATGAATATTGATCTAGAGGATATATGGTTTCAACAGGATGGCGCTACACCTCAATTTGCACACGAATCAATTGATTTATTGAGAGAAAAATTTCCTGGACGTGTAATCTGAAGAAACGGTGATGATAATTGGCCACCAAAATCATGTGATTTGACACCGTAAGATTATTTTTTTTGGTGTTATGTGAAAAGTCAGGTTTATGAAAACAATCCGCAATCAATTCCTGCTTTGAAAGATGAAATTATTCGTGTCATTGATGAGATAGAACCTCAATTATGTCAAAATGTCATTGAAAACTTTAACAAGAGCGTGAACGTCTGTGGAGCTGCAAGAGAAAGCCATTTGGCAGATTATTTTTCGCATGTAAATGTCATAACTGATACTTCAATTACCAATAAAAAGTTTTTGAAAGTGAATGCAAATTATGTGTTTCATTTATTCTTTTAAAAAACCGCGAAATTTGAAACACCTTTGTATGAAGGATTTCCGAGCTCAGTGCTAAACTCATCGCGAGTCCTTTGTCTTGTTGATACAGAGTATTATTCAATTGAAAATAGTTTTAAAATATACAAATTTCGAAAAGGCGCATTATAAAACTAGAAATCTTGAGTCCTGCCGCTTTGGTAGACATGAAACAAATTTTCTTAATCAAAATTATACGAACTGGTGGATTGGAAGAGGTTCAGCAATTACTTGGCCACCAAGATCACCTAACTAAAGTTCCCTAGATTATATTTTATGGGGAAAGTTAAAAAATTTGGTTTTTGCAGAACAAATTGAAAACAGAGCTTGTTGTTAGAATTATAGATACCACAAAAACTATTTGTGCTGGTCCTGAGACTGGACTAGGCTATGTATACAGCAACTAGGTTAACATTTTGAACAAGTCAATAGACTTCTTTTTGAATAATTTTCGTCGAGATTTTTTTGCAGCGGTACATAATAAATACCTGCCTTAATAGTTATTTAAAACTACCAATGCTTGTAGTTCAGCTAGGATAGAGTTTTAGGCATACGTTAATTAGACATTTTTAACTCAAAATTACTTCAGTAACACATTCTTGAGCTGTGATAAGCATGTTATAGGACACCCCATATACACATTACTTCATATCACAGTCAGCTAATGGTTTAGTAGCAAGTCACTGATTGTCACGAGTTCTCGGTTTCGAGTCCAATGGACTTCTGTTTCTCATGGTTTTTTTTTCCTGTTTAAACGAATGCTGACCGATAAAGATCTTAAGTCTAATCACCAGTGCGAGCTATTGGGGGATGTGAAGGTATGGATTATCATTATATTACTTTTTTAAATACATCTAAGGATAAAATAACAGTTCAAGATATCAGTAGTATCCAGTATTTAGCAAAACTAGATGGGCTAGTAACATACGCTCAAACCATGCCTAGATAGTATAAATGAAAATGAAATTTTTTTTCCTACAATCGGACTCACCCATCAAGTAGAACGTTCGTTTTTATTTTATTTTCCACCTCGAAATACTGCAAAACCCGAATCGATATCGTCCATCGTTCTTCCGTTATCGTTTTTTGAATTCTTTCACCAACGATTTTCATTCGTTTCCAAACCGAAATCAACTAGACCAGATTCCAGACACATTCCGGCGAGATTTATTCGCAAAGTTGTTAATGAAGGAAAAGGGCGTTTGTGTCGCACTCGAATTTCGGCCGTCCGCTTTAGCATTCCCGGATGTGCGAGGAAAATCGAACGAGTGGAATTAATTGCACAATAATTGTAGAGAAAACGATCTGGGAAGGCTGTTATTTCTATTTGGAATGAACAAATTGGCTATTCACAACGAGTGAGGTAGGGAGGAAGAGCTATCAGTATTTAATTGTCCAACTTCTGGTGTTTATAGAGGAGCTCTTCGAAGCCTCGGAATCATTTCAAAGTTGCTGCATTCAAATATGCTCTTAAGTTGAATAAAACAAATTCACATTACTTTTCTAGGTTGTAAATCTACAATTTTATACCTAAATTAAAGTATAATATTACATCGGCAAGCCTTCGAGGAGAGTAAATTGTTAAAATGTACAGAAAGGTAGTCTAAAATCTTTGAATAAGCTACTAAACGTATGTGTATACAGGCTGATTTACTTTTGACCATCACCATGACATTTTCCTTTATTATTGAAGATAACAGATAGGTTTAAGTTTAGCAACTTTGCTAATAGTTGTGCTTATTATGAACCTAAAGAGAAAATATTGCGTAAATATTTGACCTTCAAGAATCCTCTTACTACGAGCTGCTTGACTTGATATCCTGAACTGTCATTTTATTCCCGGAATCCTGATCTCATTCACATCCTTCGGAAAAAAAGGAAATACCTAGAGAATTACAGTGACCATTCATTTGTCAATAACTGTGGAACTCGTATATAGAAAAGGTGCCTATAAGAAATTAATTTTTTGTATACAGGACTCATTGAATTAGAGCACTGAAACTATCAAAGACAAAATGGCTTAAGTTAATTAAATCAATATTAAATAATACATTACTTATATACAATATATTACATATAAATTAATAAATTAAATTAATTTACAAAACTTGATCATTTAAGAATAATATAAATATAACCCCTTTCCACAATCATGTTCGTTCTCTGTATACGTATTTCGACAACTAAGTTGTCAACATCAACAGATAATTAAACAGTGTCGTTCCTGGAAACCCCGGCAAAAGCCGCACGAAACAAACGAAACGTATATGATCTACGAGGATAGTTTGACAAGTAGTGAGAATGACACATAGGTGGCGCTCTAACTGGTAAAACAAATGCACTGTAATTTAGGTTGCCTATTTATATGTTTACATTCCGATATTTATATAAATCGGTTGATTAGTTTATTTTTGACAGCTGATTGGAAAAGAAGCAACACGTCGTTTTGTTAAAATGGAAAAAGCAGAGTATCGTGCGGTGATTAAATACTTCGTAATTAAGGGTATGAAAGCCACCGAAATAAAAGAAGAGTTACGGAAACATTAGGTGAATCTGCTCCATCATCCGCCACAATAAGTAGATGGGTAAATGAATTTAAACGTGGTAGAACAAGCTGTGTTGATGAAGCGCGCTCTGGAGCACCCAAAATCGTGACTTCTAAGGAAATGATTATAAAAATCCTTAATATTATTACGCAAGATCGGCGACTCAAAGTGAACGAGATAGCAGACATGGCAAACATTTCTATAGAACCCGTACACCACATTCTAACGCAAGAATTGGGCCTTTCCAAGCTTCCGGCAAGATGGGTGCCGCGATTGCTTACGACTGATCAAAAGTTCACTCGTTTGCGCATTTTCAATGAGTGTTTGGACCTTTATAAGCGAAATCCGGTTGATTTTTGTAGGCGATTTGTTACTTGCGATGAAACTTGGATACACTACAGTACACCCGAAACTAAACAACAATCGATACAATGGTTAGAACGTGGTTCTGCACCTCCAAAGAAAGCGAAAACCACGTTATCGGCAAACAAGGTGATGGCATCAATTTTTTGGGATTCAAAGGGCATTTTGCTCACTGATTACTTTCAGAAAGGTGCCACAATAAACGGACAATATTATGCAGAACTTTTACAAAAATTAAATGTTGAGATTCGTGCTAAACGGCCAGGAATGGCAAAGAAAAAAATTCTGTTTCACCAAGACAACGCTCCCTCGCAACCAGCACAGTTGCGATATCAAAAATCCACAAGTTGCATTTCCAATTAGTACCGCATGGGCCTTATTCGCCGGATCTAGCCCCTTCCGACTTCCACCTTTTTCCAAAGTTGAAAACGGCACTAGGTGGAAAGAAATGTTCGTCTAACGACGAGCTTATCATCATCGTAAATGAGTATTTTGCAAGCCTTCCGGAATCGCATTTTAGAGATGGCATAAGGGCATTGGAGCACCGTTAGAATAAATGTATTGCTCTGTTAGGAGAATATATTGAAAAATAAAAATTATTTTGTATTTAAAAAATTCGTTTTTCTTTTCCATTCTCACTACTTGTCAAACTACCCTCGTATACCGTCGAAAGCAGGCTAATATAAATAAGTAAAGGGTTATCTACCAATCTTAAGTATGTACAAGTATAAAACAAAAAAACAAAAGAAAAATCAAAGCATTTCGAATTTATATAATTTAATAAAAATTCGGTTCTCCTTTTCACTGTGCATGTTTTATATTGCCGCAAATAGAACACATTCAACCTTGTGCAATAGATTTATGTAATTCAATTTTAAAAATAATATAGTACTGACCAAATTTAATAAAGCACAGTTTCATAATACGATACTAAACTTCAAATTGAAACGAACTAAATTCTCATCTGGCAACTGAAAATATCCATCACATAAAGTTCGCGTGTATTAAAACATAACTGAATTACAGATACGTATGGACCAGTTTTCTTAAGAACGTAATTTAAAATTCCGAAAGTTGCCTCTGTTAACTCGTCCAATATTAATAGATGTCTATAAAAACTACTAAATTTTGTATTTCTTATTTCTATTATAAAGTTTATCTTGTTTATACTATAGAAGACTGGATTAAAACTTTGCCATCGAGTTTCAACATTGTTAGTTGGATTATTTTCAAAAATTAATATCGATATTACGTTTAATAAATTACAAGAAATACACGACATTTACGAAAGAAAGTGTATAATTCAATAAAGTGATTGCTGTCATTGTCTCTACGAACTAATGTTTCTTAAGTATACTTTCAATTATCTTTCATACATATTGTTCACAAAAAGAATTAAAGAGGAATAAAAGCAAGATGACCAAAAGAGAGGTGTGTTAATGACAGAATAAACAGAATAATAAAAACGAAAAAAGTTTGTAGTTAGACTAAGCGACTCCTATACTAAACGGTTATCGAGTCAACAGCAACATTAGGCGACGAAATGTAGATCCTCAATGAAAAAGATCAGGACAGAATAAATACATGGGAAAGAAAACTTTTGATGAGTTTTTGAGATGGAAAGAGGAGAAATCTAAATGAGGAAAACAGATCAAGAAATGAAATATCCGATGAGCAAGAAATAACCGTACAAATAAAATAAGCTAGGCTGAAATGGTTGGGCCATCTGAAGAGAATATCTAATGACAGACTACCAAAAAGAAAGTAATCGATATAAATTTTGGGTCAATACGAACAATGGAAGTTTTAAGAAGTGATGGTTTAAAAAGATTTCGTGAAAATGAGAATTTCGAATTGGAAAAGCATGACTCATGACTTGAAAAATTGCGAGGATCAGCTATAGGTTTAAATGGCGTGCGTGTATACACAAAAATAATAGAAGAAAGAAAGTGCATTGTACTCCTCAACTATAAAGGGTACTAGGAAAGTTTTGCAATACAGCTTTGTTTATTTAGTTTTTCAAAGTAATTTCGAAAAGTTTCGATCCTGTCGTGGTCAAATATTCGATGCAAGCTTTGGCGCGGTGAGCTGGAGCATTGTCGTGATGGAGGCACCAGGTGTCCATTCTTGACTTTGGCCGCAGGTTCTTCGTAGATCCAATGACTTTAGGCAGGCATTCTTCAGTATACTACTTAGCTGTGACTGTCTTCTGTGTGTCAAAACGACGCGTTCCACAATTCCACTCGATTTGAAAAATGCAGCAATCATTTTCTTCTTTACAAATCGGGATTTTCTGACAACTACGGGTGTGTCCTTATCATCAAAGACCCAAACCCAAACTTTGTTTTGAGCTTTGGTCGGCACATCGTAACAGTACAGCCAAATCTCGTCAACTGCCACGATGTTGTACACATACCGAGATTGTCCCGTATTAAACTTTTTTAGCATCTCCCGGCACCAAGTCACGCGTCGTGTCATCTGCTCTTCAGTCAATCGATGCGGCACCTGGAGAGAACGAAGTTTCTTCACGTGCAAATAATCATGCAGAATCGAACGAATTGCTGGTGCATTTAGGCCTGAAGGACCCTCTATCTGTTGGTAGATAACTCGCCAGTCCTCGCCAAGCATTTTCCTCACCGTAGTAACGTTTTCCTCCGTAACTGACGTTCGTGGCCTTCTCGGCCTCTCAGCATCCTCCATAGTTAAATTTCCCCTTTGAAATTCTCTATACCACCTGAATATCGTTGTGCGATGTGGACAAATATCATCTAGTGCAAGAGTCATTTCTCCAATGCCATCACAGTCACTTTACACTCTCACTGCTAATGAATAACAGAGCCCATCGACATGACGCGGCGGCTACTATGCACGCATGAACATGTCTCAACATGCAGCAACAAGCAGCTTCCTACGAATTATTGTTGCGTCATATTGCAAAACTTTCCTAGTACCCTTTGTAGAAATTATAAAATAAAAATCGTTAAAACAACTATTTAAAACAACGTTTTTTCACTTTAAAGCGAAGCGAGTTGAAATTTCTTTGTATTTATTTCAAGAGGAATTCAAAACACTTTAAACTTATCGCCTCTGCATAGTTATTTATACACGTAAATATAAAATGTATTTCAAAAAACGTATCCTCGGAAATTCCATTTCCCTGGAAAACAAATAAATTTTTATTGTTTTTATCTATATGCGTTGGCAGTTTGTTTTTTAACAATCCACAATATTACATTCAAAGCGAATTACTGCAATATTAGACATATTGAATAAGTAATTGAATACCGTAAATAAACGTGTACGTATTGTGTACGTAAATTTTAAATTCTTTGTAACATTCTTCCTTTTCGTTAACCGTAATTACACGTCTGCATACAACTCTTATTGTGTTTTAAAAAAGGTTCATCAAATGTCTTTCTTTATCATTATTTTGGCGATATTTTGGCCAAAAATGCTCGTATGAAAACGTCGAAAATCGATACATGTATCGACTTTTTACTGTTATGTGATTTATAAAATTTTAATATTTATTTTCGTGCAATATTCTACAATATTTATGATAAAAGGAAGCGAATTCTTTTTTCAAACACAAACTTTGAAGGCTATTCAAGAATTTATCAAATGCGCACTTTCTTTTAAACAACATTTTTTATAAAAAATGACGTTATGCTTCTATCTACGCCTGTCCAAAGTGACTTTTCGAAAATGGAAAAGACTATTGACGCTCTTTTTTGCCAAAAACCACAATCTCCGTCTGTGTTGTGTCAGAGCATCAGTGTTATTGACTTTGACCACCGGAAAATAAGTTTCAAACTTATGCAATGTAATTCTTGTGTTAAACTTGCCTATTTAACAGGATTTATCCCAAAAGTAATTTTACTAATTTTTTCTCGGCCCGGCGAAGGGGTGGGGGGAATTTCGACGGGTGGTTATGGTTGTGGGGGCTATCAAGCCAAACTTGGCGCTCCGGAGCAAACCGTTTAGGTGAACAACGCTACGCGATAAAATTTTGCGTTAAACTCAGTAAACCCGTAGACAAAGCGCCAAAGTTCAAAATGACACATCTTCGCCTCACCTCGCCCCAAGAAAATTCGCATGAACAAGTCGAAAATAAAATCCACCTTGGTCACCTTTTTTGCCTCTCGAGGGGTGGTTCATAGGGAGTTCGTTCCAGCTGCAGACCGTAAATGCGGTTTTCTACGACTGAGAAAAAGAATCGTCCGTACCCTAACGATCGCCAATTCGTGGAAGCCCCGCCACAACAATGCTTCGAACCACAATAATATGAATATTGTAAAAGCATGTTTTGAAGAACAAACACCAGTCAGGAGTTCTTACATTAATGGAATGGCCGCCGTACAGTTCCGATTGCAACCCTATAAAATGGATATGAGATCATCTAAAATGCGAGGTACACAAATCGTTGCCAGTCAATAAAGAAAATCTTTAGACAGTACTACAAAATGCTTAAAATCAAACACATTGATTATCTAGTATAATTAACAGAATGTCTCGAATATCTGCTGCGCGGGTTGCTTATATCGATGAGAAGAAACTTTAATGCGTTCTGTACATAATTTTCATTAATATTACGTTGCCACATTTGTACGCTATACTGTGAACAGTAAATTAAATAAATAATGTTGCTAACCCACTTAATTCTTTCATTGCAGTGATTTTTTCATTTAATTTCTGGATAGCGCGATTGAACTTGAACGGTAGTGTAAGTACTTGTTTTCATTAATTGTTGCTACGTGTTAGATTTTCTGCCCAAGCTACTATCACAACCACAAAAAGTTGACGATCTAAATTTCAACTTTTGCTGTATATTTTTAGATCTATACGTAACGATATTAAACTGGAAATGTCGAACAGAAAAGGTAAACAGGTACAATGATATTTTCACGGACATCGCAAACTTTTTATGGTACCTACTATACAATTATTGATATTACCATCGATTATAAATATAATGAGTGTTTTTAACCTGCATGAGAACTATCGATATCGATAACTATGGTTTGACAGCTGGTAATATCAAACTGTGTTGACATTTCTGTTCAGTAAAGTTTGGCAAGTCATCATGAATCGTTTAAAGCCAGAACAACGCTTTCAAATTGTGGAAATTTACTTTAAAAAAAATAAATCTGTTCGTGAAGTTCATAGAGCACTTCGTCCATTTTATGGTCAACATATTCGGCCTAGTGAGCAAGCAATTCGTGCAGTTATTGATCGTTTTCGCACTAATTTTACTCGTCTCGATTCAAAACCATCAACAAGACAAAGAAATGTGCGTACCGAAGGGAATATTGCTGCTGTAGGGCGAAGTATTGAAGAAGACGCCGAAATATCGATTAGTCGTCGTTCTCAATTTGTTGGCTTTTGTCCTTCGACTACGTGGAAAATTTTACGTAAGGATCTTGGCTTACGTGTCTATAAAATACAGCTCGTGCAAGAATTGAAGCCAAACGACCATCGTTTGCGTCGCATTTTTGCTGATTGGGCCCATTTGAAACTGGCCGAAGATGAGCTTTTTTATCAAAGAATTGAGTTTAGTGATGAAGCTCATTTCTGGTTAAATGGCTAAGTCAATAAGCAAAATTGCCATATTTGGAGCTAATCGTCAAACCGTTAACGAATCACCATTACATCCATTAAAAAATTGACTGTTTGGTGCGGTTTACACGCTGGCGGCTGTTACGGTGAATGGCGAGCGTTATCGAGCCATACTGACTGAATTTTTGTTTCCAAAAATGAATCAGCTAAACATCGACGAAATTTGATTCCAACAAGACGGTTCAACTTGCTATACAGCACGCTTAACAATTGATTTATTGCAAAATTAATTTGGTGACAACTTTATTTCCAGAAGTGGTCCTATTCACTGGCCCCCTCGTTCGTACGATTTAACGCTTCTGGATTAGTTTTTATGGGGCTATGTTAAGTCATTGGTTTATGCCGACAAACTAGCAACTCTTAAAGCATTGGCAGCTAATATTTAAGCCACCACTGACGCCATACAGCCAGATTTATTGGAAAAAGTAGTCAAAAATTGGACTGATCGAATGAACCGTGTAACTCGTAGCCGCGGCGGACATATGCCGGAAATTATATTTAAAAAATAAATGACATAAAATTATCTACCAGATTATAATTAAAAAAATTTCATTCCGACAATATTTCTATCTTGTATCATCATTTTAAGTTCTCAAGCACCCTATATTTTTGGTGATAGTAATTTTAGAAGGATTCAATACTGTTTCACTTATTATTACTTTGGAAAAGTAGAATAAAAAATGAAATAAATATTTATAAAGAAAATTACAAAGAAGCTTACTAGTTTGTGTGTAGGTAGATATTAAAATGTATTTTCGTAGCTTAAACTTCTTATAGTAACTTACATTAGCTCGCGGAAATTCTACTACATAAATATTTGATCGGAACCTCTACGACTCTGCGGTGAAACTTTATAATAAGTTTATGTTTTAGTTGGATCATTTTGAACGCCACGAAAACGTGCATTACATAAATTTTACTTAATTTTTTAGAATGTAATTTTTTAATGCACTCGAAATTAGTTTAACATTATTAAAGTTGAACGAATTACTGCTGTTGGAAAATTACTTTTTAATAGAATTTTTTTCTTCAAGCCGGGATTAAATTGGAAAAATCTTTTACAACTTCATGTAGAAATTTTCCAGAAACAACAGGGCAATTAATATCGCATCAACAAAACTCAAATTGATAACGAAATTAAATTGTAACGTTCTATATGAATGCTTTATACAAATGATGACTTTTGTAGCTTGAAAGTGTTTTTGTGTCGTTAAGGCATTGAATATTTGTTTTTAGTAAATTTTTGGGAACGAGGAAATACAATCGGTTTAGAAATAAATATCAAAATAATCGTTTTTTATAAAAGTTCGTTTTAATAAATTAAATTTTAGCTTTTGTACAGTTCATTGCTCGGCCTACGTCTATTGCCCATAAAAAAAGCAATTATTATAATTAAAATAATTTATATCAATCAATATACTCTCTCTAGGCCTGGATACAACTTTTGTATCATCCATTGAATCATTAAATTAATTTTTTTGCAAGTTTTTTGGATAGATTTACAAACTGTGGCTTCTATAACTCGAACATTTATACGTATAATGGAAAAACCTATTCAAATGTGTGTAGAACTACAATACGAAATACGAATGTTAATAGAATAAAATGTTTACGTGCGTGAAATTGTATGAAGAATGATTCTCTTCTGCTAGACAGTGTAGTAATCGTTGATTACACTTGTTTACAAAAAAAGAAAACTGTTCGTCACACAGAGTAAAATAGGTCGAGTTATTTTTTAACCTGATTTCAAATATGCCCTCAGATTTTCGTAATGTTTACAATTAAATTACCTCAGGTCTCCATTATGATGAATAATATATTTTAAATATATATTATTGTACACATCCGGAAAGACAAATGCACATATTTCTTAAATACACAGAGTGTTAGCCTACAATATATGTACATATATTTATTTATTTCATTCGTAATATTAAGTTTCGAAGTCGCTAATCCCTTACAGACCTCATAATCTACTTACGCTGGCAAAATTCTAGGGAGGTAAAGGAGTGGTAGAATGCGTTTAAGCCAGTAAAGTTTATTCAGAATTGTTAGAACCCTCCAAGAGTGTGTTTGTGATAATGTATTTACCGTTTATAGTTTAGTATCTTACAGTTAGATTTGTGATGGGCTAATTTGGTGCTTTATATTTTTTTAAAGAACTTACGGGTCCTGAGCATGACGAAAGATATTACAAACAGTGAAAAAAGTTAGAATAGAAAATATATTAGGACTGAAACCACGGTAAAACCCGCACAAACATAATGTCCGTGCTAGATTTACACCGTCCAATGAAAAACACACACTGACTGTGTGTTTGCCGAACACTGTGATTAATTATCTGCTGATGATGATAACTTAGTTGTCGAAATACGTATACAGAATGCGAAAATTATCGTGGAAAAGGGCTATCTTAACCTTAATTGATTAATTTACACAACCACAGTCTCCCTTATAATTTACCTATTAAATACTGTTCATTCAATGTGAAAGATTTCTTTTTCTTTTACTCAATATATGTATATTGCATTATTATAACCGTCTTATTTTCTTTGCTTAGTAATTAACTAAGAACCCGTTCCTGAACCAGCATAATAAATCTTTTTCAATTTGTGTTCATCTCTTTATAATGGGTGTCCCAAAATTCACACAAGAAGTACTTTTGATAGAAAATACAGGTTTATAATTAACAATTGTAAATTTTTTATTGATTCATAAAGTATACAATATAAGGTTATGTATGGAATAGCATATCGGGTAAATGACCTCCACTTCTTTGATGGCACGTGCGCACTCTTTTCCGCGAACGTTTGACATAAATGTGGCGAAATTTCGTTGATACAGCAATTTTCTCCTTCAAGGCGTGGGTGATCGTGAGCTTGTTGGCATAAACCTTAGACTTCAAGAAACCTAAAACAAAAAAATTCAGCAGTCACAAATTGCATGATATGGACGATCAATTCTGATCACCAAAACGAGAAAAGACACATGCAGTAATTGAATTGTTTTTCGTACTGTATGGCATGTGGCACCATTTTATTGAAACCACATATCCACATCCATATCTTGCAATTTAGTCACAAAAAATTCGATTATCATATCACAAGAGCGAGCAGCATTAATTGTTATTACCCGACCAACCCCATTTTCCTTGAAGAATAGCCCGCTGATGCCTCCAATCCAAAATCCGCATCAAACAGTGACACGTTGTGGATGTATTCGTTTCTGAACTGATTTCTCTGAACTCCAAATGCGACAATTTTGTCGATTAATCAAGGCGTCAAGATTAAAAGATGAAAATGAGCCTCATTGCTGAAGGTGATTTTGTTCGAAAAATCAGTATCCACTTGTTGTTCCATAATCCATTAGAGGAACTACATTCGCTATGCGTGGTCAGTAGGCTTCAGTTCTTGAGTCATTTGAACTTTGTAAGCATTCAGATGCAAATCTTTCGTGAGAATACGCTGTAGACCGCTTCTCAAAATGTCTATTCTTGACTACTGTGCCGAATTGATGTCCCTGACCTGTCTGCAACTCTCACACGAACTACTTCAATGTTTTGTATAGAACAGCTTCTTGAAGACGAACAACCAGTGTTTAAGATCACTAATTGATCCAGTCTCACTAAATTTTTTAATTAATCTCTTCACTGTTGATGAAGTTAAATCACTATTCCCGCAATATTTTGTACGAAAATTGCGAATTGTAGTTGCCAAACCTTGATTATTTTTAAAATGTTGATCAACAATGGAAACGCGATGTTCTTTCGTGAAGCGCTCCATTTTTAATAACCCTGAACTGTCACACTGTATTTTTTTTCGTTGGCAACACTTTACCGAACAAATGGAGCAACATTCAAATCTTGAATGAATTTTGGAACACTCGTTATTACTTATACCACACATTTCCAAACTTTTTTGCCCCGTATACTACTTGCGGGATTGTTTTGATGTTATGTGGAATATAGGATGGCGTAATTTAATTACGAAGTACTTTACATGTGACAAATCATTTACATTTAAAGATAAATAAACGTAGATTGTTACGCCACTGAAGTACTTTCATGTATTCATCGCTCTTTTTGCAACATAATATTATGCTTTCCGCGTATATTGAAGACGTAATGTATTCTTTCTAACGAAGCGAATTATACAATATAAGTAAGTTGCTTCCATGTGGCCGTGAGTGATGTGTCGAGAGTGGAAGTGATAAGTTGGAGAAACAGAGCGAGAGCTAGAGACGAATGGAGGAAAATTTTGAAAGGGTTAAGAAAATGTAATAGATGTACAGGTTTTAAAATGTAATATGAGATAAGAAGAGAAGAATAGAAGAATACATGTAAAGGGTTTTCCAATAGGGACTTGACAAGTTTTAATTCAATTTGTGAACGCACCCTTTCACTAATCATCGAACTGTCACTGTCAATTTATTCAGTAAACTTAACATTTTCATCATGGTAAAGTACACGAACGAACAACGTCTGCAAATTATAAAAATTTACTACAGAAAATCGGAGTCGGTGACCGCGACTTTAAGAGCGTTAACTCCGATTTTCGGTTGTAATTCTCGCCCTAGTAGACAGGCAGTAACAAGTTTAGTGCAAAAATTTAAGTCTACATATTCGTTGTGTGATGTTGCCGTGCCAGTGAGATAACGGGTTGGTCGAAGTGTCGAAAATATAGCTGCCGTTAAAACGTCCGTAGCAAATGATCCAAATCAGTCAATTCCACTGCGTTCTCAAGAGTTGGGCATCGTCCAGAACACTTTATGGCGAATTTTGCGTAAGGATCTTGGTTTACACCCATACAAGATCAAGCTGACTCAAGAATTGAAGCCGATGGACCATTTGAAGCGACGTACGTTCTCCGATTGGTCTCTGGAAAAGATGCGCCAAGATGATCAATTTCATCGCAAAACCATTTTCAGTGACGAAGCTCATTTTTGCCTCAATGGGTTCGTCAATAAGCAAAATATGCGTTATTAGTCGAGTGAAAATCCACACGTGCTTCATGAAACACCACTTCATCCACAAAAATAACTGTTTGGTGCGGTTTGCATGCCGGCGGTGTCATAGGGCCATATTTTTTCGTCGACGATAATGATCGTCACGTTACTGTGAATGGTAATCGTTATCGCGCCATGATTACCGATTATTTTTGGCCCGAATTGGAAGATATGGACTTGGACAACATGTGGTTTCAGCAGGACGGTGCCACAAGCCACACAGCACACGTTACAATCGATTTATTGAAGAGTAAGTTTGATGAGCGTGTTATCTCAAGAAATGGACCAGTAGATTGGCCGCCTCGTTCGTGCGATTTAACGCCTCTAGACTTTTTTCTTTGGGGCTACGTCAAGTCATTGGTCTATGCCAACATGTCGACAACGTTGGAAGAGCTCAGAGCCAACATTGAACGCGAAATAGCAGCTGTTTCGGCTGAATTGTGTGGCCGAGTCATCGAAAATTGGGTCCAACGAATCGACCACTGCAAACGTGCCCGCGGTGGCCATATGAACGAAATCGTGTTCCATTCATAAATGTTTTGATTGTACTTCAACCCGATAATAAAGTTTTTGCAATATCTCAAATGGTCTGCATTTTATTTTGAAAAAAAGTTGTCAAGTCCTTATTGGAAAACCCTTTATAAGAAAAATGGTTTCAAACATCTCAGTTACTTCTTTTAATATTAGAGGCAATAATTTTGAGTTGTCCTCGTATAACATAGCATAGGAATGGAAAATAACCATAATTAAGATGCGCAAACGCTCAAATATGAAAATCTAATTACAAAACTAATCTAACATTAATTTACTTGTAAGCCATATAACAATATCTTCTTTTTGCTTGAAACGAGCAGTCCCAAAATAAACGTGGATGGGAAAGATAAATTTTGTCAGTCCGCAATAAATCAGTACAAATGGAGATAGAATTGAAAGGAGTAAGGGCTTAATTAAGTTTAGTATCCAGCATATTTATTAGATTACGCCTATTATTACCTTTGAATGGAACGTGAGCAATATAACCCTCTTTCCAGCAATCACAATTAGTAGGGTCTGTCGTATTAATTCCATCTAAAATTTGATAGAATAAAACGGTCACTGGATATAATTTCAGCTTAATAAATTATATATAGTTGAAATCAGGAATGTTTTCCGATCACGTGTTCATTTGTCGTATGAAATAAGATGCCGACAGGAAGTGAAGATGTGAAATTAAATACTATATTTACATTGCTGTTACATGCAATGATATTAGGAGTTACGATTAACACGAGGGTAGTTAGATAAGTAGTGAGAATGGAAAAGAAAAACGAATTTTTTAAATACAAAATAATTTTTATTTTTCAATATATTCTCCTAAAAGAGCAATACATTTAATCCAACGGTGCTCCAATGCCCTTATGCCATCTCTAAAATGCGATTCCGGAAGGCTTGCAAAATACTCATTTACGAAGATGATAAGCTCGTCGATACACGAAAATTTCTTTCCACCTAGTGCCGTTTTCAATTTTGGAAAAAGGTGGAAGTCGGAAGGGGCTAGATCCGGCGAATAAGGCGCATGCGGTACTAATTGGAAATACAACTCGTGGATTTTGGACATCGCAACTGTGCTGGTATGCGAGGGAGCGTTGTCTTTGTGAAACAGAATCCTTTTCTTTGACATTCCTGACCGTTTAGCACGAATCTCAACATTTAATTTTTGTAGAAGTTCTACATAGTATTGTTCGTTTATTGTGGCACCTTTCTGAAGGTAATCAATGGGCAAAATGCCCTTTGAATCCCAAAAAATTGATGCCATCACCTTGTTTGTCGATAAAGTGGTTTTCGCTTTCTATGGAGGTGCAGAACCACGTTCTAACCATTGTTTCGACTGTTGTTTACTTTCGGGTTTACTGTAGTGTATCCAAGTTTCATCGCAAGTAACAAATCACCTACAAAAATCAACTGGATTCCGCTTATAAAGGTCCAAACACTGCGCAAACGAGTAAACTTTTGATCAGTCGTAAGCAATCGCGGCACCCATCTTGCCGAAAGCTTGGAAAGGCCCAATTCTTTCGTTAAAATGTGGTGTACGCGTTCTCTTGAAATGTTTACCATGTCTGCTATCTCTCTCACTTTGAGTCGTCGATCTTGCGTAATAATATTATGGATTTTTATAATCATTTCCTTAGAAGTCACGATTTTGGGTGCTCCCCAGCGCGCTTCATCAACACAGCTTGTTCTACCACGTTTAAATTCAGTTACCCATCTACTTATTGTGGTGGATGATGGAGCAGATTCACCTGTTTCCTGTAACTCATCTTTTATTTCGGTAGCTTTCGTACCCTTAATTACGATGTATTTAATCACCGCACGTTACTCTGCTTTTTCCATTTTAACAAAACGACGTGTTGCTTCTTTTTCAATCAGCTGTCAAAAATAAACTAATCAACCGATTTATCTAAATATCGGAATGTAAACATATAAACAGGCAACCTAAATTACAGTGCATTTGTTTTACCAATTAGAGCGCCACCTATGTGTCATTCTCATTACTATCCTCGTATAACCGTAGAAGTTTGTAAATATAGTTTAAGTTAAATGTCATCAATATTGCTAAAATAAGCACACGTCTTTATTAATATTTAGGAAGCACACATATATAGGAAAAGAGAATTTATTAATGAATCATTTATTTTCAAGCAAGATACGTATTGGTAAGTAGTATGGTAAAATTTATGCCTTATAAAATATTATTGTAATGATTATTAAATACCTCACAGGAAGAAGTAGTTCGTTTATTAAATGAAAAAGTAACAATTTAAATTTTAACATAATCAAACCAGATAAAAATAAATAGTTTAATATAGTTTATTCACTGTTCATGTCTTCATCGATATTAGATTCTGAACCAGTATTTATGTTACAGAAAAAAACAATTTCGTCTTCGTCAAAGTTTGATACTCTTTCATACCACTTGTCTATTAATGCATCAGTATGTCGAATACATTGCTTCAAAAAATCAGGTGTGCAGATATTTAAAAATTGCTGCCACATTTTTAAAGCATTTTCATTTCCATATCCTTCTTCATCAACATGTTTATTGTTTGTGCACTTGCCCAAATAAGTTCGATTGCATTGAATTCACAATGGTATGGTGGATGCTATCTGCTTCTGGGCTTCCGGTCTAGAACCACGTCACTTGTATATCTGCCGACGTTTCGTACCCATTTGTATGGGACGTCTTCAGGGCTCAACTACTGCACTGAAACTGGTATGGTGGAATTCGGAGTACTTCGTGGCCAAATTTTATTATCAATTCATCTATTTCATAGACCTTTTGCTTTGTATGCCGCTTTGCTACTTCAAGCAGTTCACATTTTCTCATCGTGGGTTCATGGTCAATATTATTATTATCCAACCAATCGACTATTGTTGCTTTTTTACAATTTTAACATAGTTACTTTTCATGTAATACACTGTGGTAAGCCGCATTATCCATTATGATTAAAGAATGTTCATGAAAATTTGGAATTAAGTGGTCGCTTACCCATCTTGAAGAATTCCAATATGTAATAAAAAATACATCCACCCATTTAAAATAAACGAATTGGTAGCGATTTTCGATGTTGATGATACATAAAGATGTGAGAGTGTTCACCTTAAAGGAAACCCATCGGATTCTGAAGGGAAGATCTGATCAGCTAAGCGAAATCTTTAAAGTTATGGTGGGCTAAGCTAGTATCAAACTGCAAAAAAAAAATTAAAAAATCTCTGAAATGCTTGAATATATTGTAGTTAAAGGGGCAACTTAAGAGAGTCTTCCTAGAATAACCAATAAAAGGTACATTCCTCCATTTAAAATAAACGAGTTAGAAGTAATTTTCTGTTTAATCGGAAGGACAAACAAACATGAAAATAATTGCTTTACACATTTTGATTTATTGACCTACAATGAAGACATTGCTAACTTGTGCTATCGTTGGAGTAAGTTGAACGAGCCGAACTACGATATTGAAATAATGTTATTTGTCTAAAAAACTTACGTATTCTTTGTTAGACCACGTAATTATTGAACCATTCTCGTAACTGGCGTCATTATTATTTTATCGAGTTCAATTTCTTTACAGGTAATTTAAATCTTTTATTTTCTTTACAAAAGAAAATAAAACAAAAAAGTAATTACATAAAATCATAGCAGGTAGCGGCTTATACATCCTTTTGTCAGACTAATTTCACAAGTTTGAAACGAGATACAAGATAGAAAAAATCAAATGCAATTATGAGTTTAATACGTGCAAAAGAGAAAGGCTTGATTTCATACAAAAAAGAAACAGGTAAGTGCTTCTGAAATTAACAAAAATAACAAACAATAACTTCCTCGGGTATTCGTTGTTCACCACACATTGACTTTCATAACTAATTATTACATAAGCAATAGAATTCGATGATTAAGGTAAATTAAAATGTTCACGTAATGTATACTTCCAATTATTGCGCCAGAAATATATCGGTCAATTTATGACAAACAAGGTGGAAAGTATGTTACACTTAATGAACATGTATCTGTATACGACATGTCACGGACAGACAAATGTGTATGCAAATGGATTTTGTCACTTGTTTTGCTGAAAATCATAAATTATAATCAATGCAGAGTGAGAGAAGAAGGTTATTATAAGCATAATCTCAACGTCTTTATTTGAATTGCATAACAACATATATACACAGTCTGTCGCAAAAAAAACCGAACTTTTTTTAAACAAAAACAAAAGCTTGCTATTTTGGTAAAATTCATCTATTTTATTCAAAGCAGTCGGTCAATTAAAGTGTCGAATGAATTTTTAAGTTCATGTTTAGAGATGTCCTTCAAGATCGTTGTCGACACCTTTTTTATGGCTTCGACGTCGGCATAACATAGTTTGGAGAATAGATAGAAATCCCCGGGGGCCAAATCCTGCACAGTGAATGGTTGATGGTTAAAAAGCCATTTATAGTTAGAAAATCAGTGATAAACATCGGATGACGAGATGGTACATTATCATGCAACAACGACATTGAGGGCGCACACGACGAATACGCGCTAAAAGAAGCTTCATAACATCAAGATAATATGCATTGACTGTTTGACTAGTTAGTACAAACCCTTAGTGCACTATGCCTTTCGAATCATAAAAACAAACCAACATTTGTCTTCACTTTTGACTTCCACAAACGGCTTTTCTTCGGTCTTTCTTCGCTTGGATACTTCCATTCAAAGCTTTGACACTTTGTCTCTGGTTCATATTGAAAACACCACGTCTCATCGCCAGTTACAATAGAATACCTGAAGTTTTGGTCCTTTTTTGAGTCTCTAACCAAGTCTGTACAATGTTGAATTCGGAGCAATTTTTGATCATTAGTTAGCTGATGTGGTACAAATCTTGCACAAATTTGGTACGTAGACTTCCGCAGTTGTGGTCCATAATTTTTTTTTTTGAAGATTACCTATACAAGTGGGTACGAAACGCCGGCAGTTATACCAGTGACGCGGTTCCAGCCCGGAAGCTCAGAGAAGACTTGCACAAATCTTTCTCAGTTCCAAAAGTTGTGTCAAAATGCGAACTAAATCTTTGGAAATATTTAATTCCATTCCCACATATCGCAATGACGATTTCAGCTCATTTCTGATAAATTCACGCACAAGTTCGATGTTACTTTCCGTAACTACAGATTTTTTTTGCACCAGAATGTTCGTCGTCGTTTGTGTCCGTACGACCATCTTTAAATCGTTTATACCGCTCACACACTCGTACGTGATAAACACGCATCACCATACACTTGTTTCAACAAACTAAACGTTTCAATAAACGATTTAGCGAGGTTAAAACAGAACTTGTTATTTGTTCTTTGTTCAAAATTAATTTTTCGACCAGTGCCAAGTACACACTATTACTTTATGCGCAATTTCTCAGTTTCTAATGATGCAAATATCATGATATTTTGACATAACATTGGTGAAAAATCTACCTTACCGACACATATTTTTTTAATAGATGGCGCCACTAAGAATTATTATTTTAAAAAAGATTGGTTTTCTCTGCGACAGACCGTGTATATGTACATACATCAATTAACTTAAATACAAAATGTGACACGATAGCATTGTATAATCACTGTAGCACTGTAGCATTTATTGAGCGTATGGGTTCTATGGGGAATACGAACATTGATGTGGTTATTTACCTTTTTTAATCAGTGTATTTTTAGTTTAATATAAATGGCATTTTGCATTTAATACAACAATTTCTCACTTTTAAAATGTACGTAATAAAACTAAAGCTGAAAATTCTTGCAGTTAAATTAATAGCACATAATGAATGAAATAATCAAAAGAACCACGTTGTATTATAGAGCATACCTATTTGTTTTTTTAGTAAAGCAATTTAACGTGAACCAATTACGAAACTCAAATATAAAGGGTATAATCTTTACCTACTTCCTTTATATAGCCAGATCTTTATTCTTCCTTTCCCTGATTATCCGCACATTTATATTACTTACCATAATTATTAATAATAGGATAAAACTTGCAAATCCTAGAAAAGTAAACGAACCAACTCCACCTTACCTAGTTCACAAATCCACTTCCGTTCGTTAACATTCTAAACCGGAAATCCAGAAAGTCGTAAAATAAAAACGCGGATGGAATATAAAAAACTTGGAAAAATGAGTTAGACTTATTTTGTTCAATCTTTTTTCTCCTTTCTTGTCGCTTTTTTAATTCCTAACATTATACATTCGGAAAGTTTGCATCTCGCGACTAAAATGCTAAGAATATAAGAACGTAATGAAGATAAGTTTATAAACAATCGGGAGAGCGCGAGACGTAGCAATTGTGCGCTCTTGTTCAATTTAGACGGTCGCGCGAGTACCGCATTTTTATCGAAATTGGAGCAGAGGCGGATATCGATTTTCGTAATGATACTGGCAGAATCGAATAAAAGATAAATGGATGTAATTGAAATATTAAACTGTCTGTATGAAAACGAAAAGTAATGTAATAACGATATCATTTTTAGAACGTACTCGTAGAAGCATATGATTTGAAAGAGAAATAAGTATTTTTCTCTAACGGTCTAGTGCTGGGAAATTATTAAAATTAATAGCTCTTCAAAAACAATATCGCCTCATCAATAGTAAAAAAAATTTGAACGAAAAAAAAGAAATTAAAAGTAACTATTTTTAAGACCATAGACCCAGGTTTTTGAAAAAAAAAATGGGAAAATTTGCAAAGCGTCTAGGAGGTAGGTCTTTCTCGGTGGAAAATGAAATACCAAAAGATCAGAAGGTAGAGCTTTTAAGGAAAGTGGTGTCTCCAACTCGAATACATAGACATAAAACCTGGATAACAACGAAGATTTCTTAAAAAAATCGAGAGAAATACGTAAAAGGATTTAATAACAAACGCAAAACTTTACAGAGAATGTTTATCGACAATAGACGCAATAAATATTCTAGCACAGACTATCGAAAAGTGCTACGAGCATGACAAGGAACTCCATATGTTTTTATAACTTTACAACAAACCTTTGATAGTACAAGGGTAGCCGTTTATATTTCGGGAATAGCAAACAAAAAAATTTTTAATTGACAATAGTTTTATTGCTTTTCGCAATATTCTCCGTGAAAATCAATACACTTTTGTATTCGTTTAAACCAATCCGAAAAGCATTGCTGCCACTGTGAAGGCGGTATCTCCAAAATATGAGTTTTGAATGCCTCAACTGCATCTTCCAGCGTAGAAAACCATTAACCGCGAAGTTTATTCTTCACGTGTGGGAACAAAAAGAAATCGCAGGGTCCTAGATCAGGGCTGTACGGCGGATGGCTCATCAAATCAATGTTTTGCCCGCTCATATATTCAATTGTTTGAACCGGCCTGTGGGAGCTCGTATTGTCATGGTGAAGAATGATATGTCGCTTTCGGTTTGTTTTCCTTATTTCTTCAAAAACTTTTGGCAAACAAATAGTTGTATACCATTCGGAATTGACCGTTCTACAACTCTCTAAAGGCACGGTTGCACGTGACCGGTTTTTCCGAAAAAACAGGCGACCATTTGTTTTGATGTGCTGTGAGCTCGAACAAGTTTTGTTGGTTTTGGCTCATCTTGGAATACCCACACAGTCGACTGCTATAGATCCTGTGATGACTTTATAAATGTTCTTTGAAGCACTGCCATTGCATTTTTGTGCATTTCTTGGCACCAATCGACGCGATTCCTTTTTTGAGCGGTTGTCACATTTTTCAAGTTACTGTCAACAATAGAAATAGCGACTGGGTAATATATATTGTCAAAAATGATGAACTTCACGATGCAATCCTCAGATCGGAGACAACACTAACAGTGTTACCAGTTCCCGAAATATAAACGACTAGCTTCGCATAAGTAAAAACCTATTAATAGAAGAAATGCTAAACATGAACGTTCCAACTAAATGGATAAAATAACAATGATGATAACGAAGAATTCCAGAGTAAAAATTAGGAAAAATAGTGGAAACACATATCAAAACAGAGGTAGGGCAGGAAGCTGAGGTAGCAACAGTACTCTTTAAGATTACACTGGAAGAAACAGCCAGGTTCGCAGGTAACAACAAGATTATAGCATAAATGTGAATCAAATTATTAGAAATGTTGACGATTTAGCATTGAACGTCTGTGATTTGCTGCTAAAATACTCAATTTCCGAGGTAAATCATAACAGGAGATCAAAAAAGGATTGCTTGCAACAATGTTGAACACTAACGATCATGGAGTAAAAAAGGTGAACCAACTCAAAGCATTTCCAAAGCCGATATTCATTTAAAAAAAGAATTGATTCTACGTTTTTGTCCAATAATAAGAACATAACAGCAAATGGTAAATTTTAATAGGAAATATGGTTGATTAAATAAAACCAAACACACACTCTCTAGTGTATGTTTGGCTTTCGATGGTGTAGGTCTGGTACGGACTTTGTTTGTATGCGGGTTTTGCCGTGGTTCCAGGTGCGACACTGTAATTAATTAATTAATTACTGATGATGACGACTTAGTTGTCGAAATGTGTTGAAATTTTATATCTTTAATCAATAGACTAGTACAAAAATTAAATCTATGTGAGGATCCTCTTATATACTATTTTTAAATGATTTATAATTTAGGTATGCAATAAAATTAGGGTTGAGGAAATTACACTCGGCATAGCAAGCCCAAATTTCTCCAAAATTTTGAAAATGCTTTACAAAAGAGTTGGAAATAAAATAAAAGAAATTATTTTGGGAATGAAAAATTTTAAGAATAACAAAGACAGTTCGTTTTGATACGTTGCTTCTCCATCATCTGTGAACATTTCTCGGTTAGAGAAAAACAAAATGTAAAAGAACTTCTAAATGAACTCAATATTCCCCATTCATATTTCTTGTTACTGAACATCTTATTAAGCAATATTATTTCCACATAATACTAAGCTTAAAACTACAAAAGTGTATCGTCAACACTTGTGTTACAGTTGAATTTGATGGAGCCTGTGGTTGATTAACTTAATCACTAAGGTTGATATATCACCCCTTTCCACATTAACTTTTGTAATTCCGTATACGCATTTCGACAACTAACTTGTCATCATCAGCAGATAACCGCAAAGTGTCGCATCTGGTAAACCACGGCGAAAAATACTATTTTAGTTCTTAGTAATTAGAACAATTCTAAATTTAAGCATAGAAACAAAGAAACAAATTCATTTTCGTTTTTCGAACCTAAAAAGTATCTTCTCGATTCTAGTAAACGATATTACCAGTTTCCTCAAAATTACCCGGAAAGTCTCACATATTTACAAGTGTTTAACTAGGTTTTTAGAAGAAACAACAGAAAGAGCAAGCACTTCTATTTCTTTCTTCACACAACGGCGGGTAATTCAATAAAATAAATTGCTTTCAGGTGCATCGCGCGTCCTTTGTGCTTCTATCACTTACTTTTTCTGTTCTGCACTTTTTCCTCTCTTTTATTCCTCTCTTAGTGCAATTACTTGCAGCGGGCGAAACCGTAGAAATCTTGTCGACACGAAAAGAAACATAGCGCTAAAAGATTCATGCTGGTAATCGTCTCCTTTGAAATTTATCGTGCGATCGTGTTTGTACGTTACCACTGCCGCTTTTTAGTAGTATTTTCTTTGAAAATGGATTATCTGGAAGTTCTTTATATTTCTTTGATGTTGCTAAAAATTTAAATGCAGTGCGTCTGTAGTTTTGAAAGTAATTTTTAATTAAACTGAATAATAAGAGAATTGATTAACATATAAACCAATTATTTTAAATAATTACCTAATGATCTAAATGATGAGTGGATGAAATAAGGTTAATTGGAAAATGCATTTATAGTGTGTAATATATTGTATAAACATAGTCTGTGGCAGAGAAAACCGAACTTTTTTAAAAATTGTAGTTAGAAAATCAGTGATAAGCGTCGACTGATGAGATGGTGCATTATCATGTAGCAAACGCCAGCTACCATTTTTACGATATTCAGTGCGCACATGACGAATACACGCCAAAAGACGCTTCCTAACACCATGACTGTTTGACTAGTTGTATGAGTGGTATAAACAATTTAAAGACGGTCGTACGGACATAAATGACGACGAACATCCTGGTGCAAAAATCTGTGGTTACGGAAAGTAACATCGAACTTTTTTTTTTATTTTTTTTAAATTTAATATCCCATTCAATTGACAATCTATTCACATCGGAACAATAAGTAAATATTTTAATTAACCATTTAGACGTGTAGGAAACTAACCCAGTGGTTATTTCCTATTGAGTCATAGTTACAATACAACTATTTACAATTTGGGATAACGCAAGTATTAACATATTTACATTACAATTATGTATATCACTAATGAAAGAAAAGAACATAATAATGCGCAAGATTAAAGTCTAACACTTCTAGTTTAAGGGGCACTATTTTGGAACCTATAAACGAAATCGTAAGGAGTGTACCGTTTAAGTCTACGCCTTATAATACGTTGCAGTGCTAGGTTTTTAGCAAAATTATTTGGGTGTATTACGAGTCTGTTCATATAATTCTCACTTATGTTCTTAATTTCTTGTTTAACCGAAGCTACATTCAAATCGCGAGCAATTGAACTACTTGAAACGAACCATGGAGCGCCGCTGACTACACGAAGAGTTTTTGCTTGAAATCTTTCGAGAATTTCGATATTCGAATTTGATGCAGAGCCCCAGAGTTGAGCTCCATACGTCCAAACTTGCTTGAGGGTAAATCTGTACACCAAGATCTTGTTTTTAAGAGATAACTTGGATCTGTGACCAATAACCCAATAGATTTTATGTAGTATGAGACCCAACTACTTCCTTTTAGCAAATATGTGTTTTTTCCATGTTAATCTTCGGTCCAAGTGTATGCCGAGATATTTTACGTCTTCTCGTTGGGGTACTTCCTTACCATTTAATCTCACTGGTGGGCAAATTCCTCGTCTATTCGTGAAAGTTACGTGCACAGACTTCGTTTCATTGACTCTTGTTCTCCATAATTTTAACCATTCTTGTATACTATCTAGGTTAGATTTAAGGAGCTGGGATGCTATCTGAGGTTCTCTGTGCGATGATAAAACGGCAGTATCGTCAGCAAATGTAGCTATTAAAGCGTTTTTGGATGTGGGTAAGTCAGACATGTGTACTGAATAAAGAAGAAGCCCCAAAATACTCCCCTGCAGAACTCCAGCGTTTATGGGGTGGAATGATGAGTATTCATTGTGGAATTTAACAAAGAATTGGCGGTCTTGTAAATAGGATTTAAGGACGAGGAAGAAATTTAGGGGTAAGAGCTTTCTAATCTTATACAACAATCCAGCGTGCCAAGCATCGAACTTGTGCGTGAATTTATCAAAAATGAACCGAAATCCTCATACCTGGGAATGGAATTAAATATTTCCCAAGATTCAATTCTTCACATTTGGGACTGTAAAATATTTGTGCTAGGTTTGTGTCACCCAAGCTAACTGAATTCAACATTGTAAAGACTTGATTAAAGACTCAAAAAAGAACGAAAACTTCAGATGTTCTATTGTAACTGGCAATGAGACGTGGTGTTTTCAATATGATCCAGACATCAAGCATTAAAGCTCTAAATGGAAGCATCTAAGCGAAGAAAGTCCGAAAAGTCGAGAAGTCGAAAGTGAAGACAATGTTGACCTGTTTTTATGATTCAAAAGGCATAGTGTACAAAGAGTTTGTACCAGCCAACTAATCAAATAGTTAATGCTGTCTATTATCTTGGTGTTATGAAGCGTCTTTTGGCGCGTATTCATCGTATGTGCCCTCAATATCGTGAAAACGGTTGTTGTCGTTTGTTACATGAAAATGCACCATCTCATCACTCGACGCTTATCGCTGATTTTCTAACTACAAATGGCGTTTTAACCATCACCAATCACGGTATTCACCGGATTTCGCCACTTGTGATTTCTATCTATTCTCCAAACTACATTTACCGATGAAAGGAGAGCGGTACGCCGACGTGGAAGCCATTAAAACGGCGTCGATAGCGATCTTGAAGGACATCTCTAAAGATGAACTTCATTCGACATGTTAATTGACCGTGCAAAACGTTGCATTGAAGCCGAAGGCAACTACTTTGAATAAAATAAATGAATTTTACCAGAATAGTAAGCTTTTATTTTTATTTGAAGTTCGGTTTTCTCTGCGACAGACTATGTAAAGGGTTTTCCAATAAGGACTTTTTATTTATTTATTTTTTTAAAAAATAAAATGCAGACCATTTGAGATATTTCAAAAACTTTATTATCGGGTTGAAGTACAATCAAAACATTTATGAATGGAACTCGACTTCGTTCATATGGCCACCGCGGGCATGTTTGCAGCGGTCGATTCGTTGGACCTAATTTTCGATGACTTGGCCACACAATTCGGCCGAAACGGCTGCTATTTCGCGTTCAATCGTCACAGTAACGTGACGATCATTATCGTCGACGAAAAAATATAGCCCCATGACGCCGCCGGCATGCAAACCACACCAAACAGTTATTTTTTGTGGATGAAGTGGTGTTTCATGAAGCACATGTGGATTTTCACCCGACCAATAACGCATATTTTGCTTATTGACGAACCCATTGAGCCAAAAATGAGCTTCGTCACTGAAAATGATTTTGCGATGAAATTGATTATCTTGGCGCATCTTTTCCAGAGCACAATCGGAGAACGTACGTCGCTTCAAATGGTCCATCGGCTTCAATTCTTGAGTCAGCTTGATCTTGTATGGGTGTAAACCAAGATCCTTACGTAAAATTCGCCATAAAGTGGTCTGGGCGATGCCCAACTCTTGAGAACGCCGTGGAATTGACTGATTTGGATCATTTGCTACGGACGTTTCAACGGCAGCGATATTTTCGACACTTAACCAACCCGTTGTCTCACTGGCACGGCAACATCACACAACGAATATGTAGACTTAAATTTTTGCACTAAACTTGTTACTGCCTGTCTACTAGGGCGAGAATTACGACCGAAAATCGGAGTTAACGCTCTTAAAGTAGCGGTCACCGACTCCGAATTTCTGTAGTAAATTTTTATGATTTGCAGACGTTCTTCGTTCGTGTACTTTACCATGATGAAAATGTTAAGTTTATTGAATAAATTGACAGTGACAGTTCGATGATTAGTGTGTATGTATTGCATGATTTTGCCCTACAAATCAAACAAATTATACAACATATAGATTCAAAATAAAGTTTAAAACACTACCGCGGTGTGAAACACTAAAGAAAGATTTAGTAGTTTCCCTCGCGTTCTTTTACTTTTTTAAAAAGCGAACGAGCGCTAAACATTCCCCTTTTGCCGCTCGAAGAACCGCAATACATCAACATCATCAAAACTCGGGGAAGTAGGGAGCGACGCGTCTCTCTCGTAAAATCCAATCCCTATCCATCATAAACGACCGACGGAAGGAGTTTTTCTGATGCAACTGCGGTCCGGAAGCGTCAGAACGGCGACTCTAATACGAAATTATTTTCATGCCTGATTGATCATCCCTTCTAACCTGGAGTGGTGATAAATTTTCTGTTCGACGGAAGAATAGCGCTAACTCTTTAAAAATAGAGACGCCGGCGGATCGGCATCGCAACACCCACCGTCATTGAGCGGTGAAGTTTTCTATAAAACTCAGGAAGAAAACTTGAAAATGTGAATGTGACCGAATGGAAAGATTTCATATTACTGTGCCTTCTAATAAATTGAATTGAAGGAAAAAGTTTTGCTTACCCGTAACCTTTTTGCGAAAAAAAACACGTTGAAAATCCGTTTTCATAATATATTTACTTCTGGTCTGACTAGATTCCCTTGGCGAATCTTTAGATTAGAAACAACGAAAAGGAATATATTTTCTTACTTTAGAAAACAAATAAGATAGCAAAATATGCAGCTATACGAACGATACTTTATTGAACATTCTTGATTTGAATATTTCTTTGTGTAACTCCTTGCCTGCAGTACCTACGATGTGCTTCAATAATTTTATGTCGCTATAATTTTCATTAAAACATTTATATTTTAATTCCACAAAATCATAGCATAAACTTAAATACAGATATAACTCTGTTACAGCTGTTAGATAAATATACTCATAACGCATTATTACATATTGGGTTGGCAACTAAGTACTTTCGGTTTTTACTGATAGAGAGCGTTGCTTTATTTTTTGTATAACGTATGTTAGTGCTGTACTTTACCGTTTGTCGCGTGATACTAGTCACATTGACGTAACTTCAGAAGCAAGTAGTGCGTGATTTTTATTAAAGCTATTAGTTGTGGGTTAATTTTAAATGGAGTGCAGAAACGAACATTTTCGACATATTTTACTATTTTATTTCCGTAAAGGAAAGAAAGCTGCTGCGGCTCACAAAAAATATGTGAAGTTTATGGTGCTAATTGCTTAACAGAGCGCACGTATCAGAATTGGTATAAAAAATTCCGTTCTGGAGATTTTTCCCCCAAAGATGAGCAACGTTCTGGTCGGCCTACTGAAGTTGATGATGACCAAATCAAAGTCATAATTGAAGAGGATCGTCATATAACTGTTCGAGATGTTGCGGAGAGGCTACATATATCGCACACAACAATTGAAAAACATTTAAAATGTCTTGGGCTAGTTAAGAAGCTTGATATTTGGGTACCTCACGAATTGAAAGAAATTCATTTAACACAAAGAATCAACTGCGACAACACGATATGCACCTTAGACGAAATGAAACCGACCCTTCCTTAAAAAGAATCATCACTGGTGATGAAAAATGGGTCCTGTACAGTAACATAGTTCGAAAATGATCATGGAGCAAACACGATAAACCAGCTCAAACCACATCGAAAGCTGAATTGCATCCAAAAAAGATAATGTTGTCAGTTTGGTGGGATTACAAAGATGTTGTGTTTTTTGAGCTGCTTCCAAGCGATCAATTCTGATGTTTACTGTCAACAATTAATAAAACTGGATGAAGCAATCAAAGAAATCGGCCAGAATTGTCAAATCGGAAAGGTGTAGTTTTCCACCAAGATAATGCAAGGCCTCACACATCTTTGGCAACTCGTGGGAAACTATTGGAGCTTGGCTGGGAAGTGATGCCACATCCCCCATACAGCCCTGATCTAGCACCATCTGATTACCATTTATTTCGAAGTTTGCAGAATTCTTTGAATGGTAAAACTTTCACAAATGACGATGACCTTCACTCGCACCTGGTTCAGTTTTTTGCTGATAAGGACCAGAAATTTTATAAGCGCGGAATCATGCAGCTGAAAGAAAGATGGCAAAAGGTCATTGAGCAAAATGGAAAATATATAATTGATTAAAAACTATTCTTTGTTTAAAAAAAAAGTGTTTTATTTTATACTACAAAACCGAAAGTACTTAGTTGCCAACCAATATATTGAAATTACACAGGTACTCGTGTTTCAATGCTTGAATTAACACATGCGTAAATTTCAAACTGATAAAATCACTTATTAGTTAGCTATTGGAATTATAAATAAAGTAAATAATGTATGTAATTAGCAATTTAATAAATTTCTGGATTCGCAGCCCCGTCTGGAAGGCTGGATAGGTGCATTTATGAATGAAATACATGATGTATGTAATTAGGTGCCCTTTTATTTTTTAAGTGTTGGTGTATCCTGATATGAAAATGCATTATAGTATTGTATCATCAATATACCATACTAGAAAGGAAAATAAAACCCCTTACCACATCAATGTTCGGATTCTGTATACATCTTTCGATAACTAAGTTGTTACTATCAGCAGATAATTAATCACAGAATTCACACAAAATAATACTGCAAACTAGCTCAGAATAATACGACGCAACCACCAAATACACACCGTATTTGGTGGTTGGTAGTTTGATTGCACAACCACCTAATACACACTTATGTGTATTGTGCGATATTATTTTGTGCGATACTGTGATCGATTATCTGCTGATGATGACAACTTAGTTGTCGAAATATGTAACAGCATACGAACATTGATGTGGCAAGGGATTTTAATTGTCCTTTTTGATTAATTGTTGATTCAGTCAAACGCCTATGATGGGGTGATAATTTTGTACATTTAGAATATAACCATTCTATGTCTGATGAAGTAATATCACTCACACTAGATCTGTTTCCAAAATGCGATTTATGGCGTGGAAGTTATACTGCCTGGTGGTCTAATTGGTAAGGCAGCCGTCTAGAAAGCGGCAGATAGGGGTTCGAGTTCTACCCCAGCGCAGAAATTTTTAATTAATTTCTGTGATTTTAAGTAACGATGGTCTGTTCTGTTTTCCTTATTTGCTAATGATTCTATCAAATACTCACTTCCAATTTCACGATCTTTGACGTAATAATAAAAAGACTAATTAACATTTTTTTTGTTGTACAATATTTTCAAGGGTTACGCCATGTTGTCGACATTTCTATCGAAGTTTTGCTATTCATACTGTCAACTTCTTCAAGATTATATATTAGTTTAAGGTGACATTTAGGTTGCGATTATAGGTGACACTTGCGATTGAAGCTCCGAAATTTAGTAATGCCAGTTTAATTTGAACAAAGAATTGGAACGGCTTTCAGGGAAATGTATGCGTCTTGTAGGCCAGCTAACACTCTCAGAAGAAGAACTATTTGACGAACCTGTTGTTTCTTCACTACTCATACCATTTCAGGAATTTTCTAGAAAACTTTTAGTTTGTTATATTTTCCATTGAATTTTCGGCATCGCCCCAAAGATACTTACTTAAGATATTTCTAAAACACTTTTTTATCACTTTTGGTGTCGTTAATTGTGTTCAGCTTATGATAATTTGACGATGATACTTAGGTTTTTCATTTATGTATCAGTCTGTTTCCTTTTCCGCATGTCCTTACGATTCTTTCAAGTATTCATTTCCAGTTTCACAATCCTTAGCGTAGTAGGACTAAGTAACGATTTTTTTTTTGTAAATTCAGAAAGAATTTGGTACGTAGACTTCCGCGATCGTGGTCCATGCTATCTTCGCCTGAGCTTCCGGGCTGGAACCGCGTCACTGGTATAACTGCCAACGTTTCGTACCCATTCGTATGGGGCATCTTCAGGGCTCAACTACTGCTTTCAGAGCAACAAACAGTAGCAGTAGTTGAGCCCTGAAGATGTCCCATACGAGTAGGTACTAAACTCCGGCAGTTATACCAGTGACGCAGTTCCAGCCCGGAAGCCCAGAAGATCAGAAAGAATTTGTATGCAACAAAAATTGGAACAGATCCGTTTTTTTTTCTGTGGTAGAACCTCCAAAGTGTAAAAAAATAAAATTGTATTTTACGTATAAATATACAAGACGCCCATTTACACAGTCTATCGCAAAGAAAACGGAGGTTCGAGTTTTATTGGGATAGCACTATGACGTTTGATCTTTTATTAATGGAATACTTTAAATCCCCCGATCATATGTTACAGTTAGTTAAAGAAAATGTTTTCTTCCACAACCAGTATTAAGAGGAGTATACACAAAAATTAGTAAAACATGTAATTTTTGAAAAACTTTCGACAGAAGTTGTACAAAATTTCTTGTCCACGGTAGATGTGGAGCTGTGTAATTTTGATTCGTTTATATCTGCGAAAAGTCTTGTAAAAGGGTCACGTTTTCTTATAAGGATTAATTATAAATTGAAAAAAGTAAGTGCTTTAATACCTTTAGAGAATCGACATCAATTTTTTTATGATTAGGCGTGTTTACTTGAAAGAATCTAAAACAAAATTCCATGCGATATACAAAATATATAGAAGAAAATGAGACCGGGAAGGTCACGAACGTCGGTTACGGAGGAAAACGTTACTACTGTGAGGAAAATGCTTGGCGGAGACAGACGAGTGACCTACCAGCAGATAGAGGGTACTTCAGGCCTAAATGCACCAGCAATTCGTTCGATTCTGCATGATCGTTTGCACGTGAAGAAACTTTGTTCTCTCTGGGTGCCGCACCGACTTACTGAAGATCAGATGACACGACGTGTGACTTGGTGCCGGGAGATGCTAAAAAATTTAATAAGGGACAATCTTGGTATGTGAACAACATCGTGACAGGTGATAAGACTTGGCTGTACTATTACGAAGTGCCGACCAAAGCTCAAAATAAAATTTGGGTCTTAGATGATGAGGATACGTCCGTAGTTGTCAGAAAATCCCGATTTGTAAAGAAGAAAATGATAGTTGTATTGGAATTATGGAACGCGTCGTTTTGGACACACAGAGGACAGTCACAGCTAAGTGGTATACTGAACAGTGCCTGCCTAAAGTCATTGGATCTATGAAGAACTGCGGCCAAAGTCAAGAATGGACACCTGGTTCCTCCATCACAATAATGCTCCAGTTCACCGCGCCAAAGCCTGCACCGAATATTTGACCACGACAGGACTGAAACTTCTCGAGCACCCTCCCTACAGTCCAGATCTTGCTCCCTGCAACTTTGCACTGTTCCCACATGTGAAAATGAAGCTAAAAGGGAGGCGGTTTTCCAGTCATGAGGACCTACTGCGAGCTTGGGACAACGAGTGTGCTTTACTTCCTAGTGAAACTTGGCAGAACTGGTTTAAAGATTGGTTTCGGAGGATGGAGAGTTGTATTGAGGGTAGAGGAAATTGCTTTGAAAAAATTAAATAAACAAAGCTGTATTGCAAAGCTTTCCTATTACCCTCTGTATAAATTTTAAAAAAAAGTGCTGTAATACCTTTAGAGAATCGACATCAATTTTTTTATGATTAGGCGTGTTTATTTGAAAAAACTAAAAAAAAATTCCATGCGATATAATTACTCAAACTCCCCCTATTAAATTATTATTAAAGGGGACGGGTAATTATTAATAAAATCAAGAGTAATTTACCTATTCTCATAAATATTTTGTAAGAAACATTAAGGTAAATCGACCTAATTAATTAAAATTCATTTAGTCTCTCCTCATTTACTTAATGATCTTTTTTCATATAGCTTCGCATATGAGACCAATTTCGATCTCATGTAATCTTCATCAAGTTAATTGAAGTAGCATAATAGAAAATTGGTAGGAAATTATTTTAACATGAATACTGCTGTATATCTATGTTAATTTCCTCAAAATTAGTTCCCCAAAATTAGTCTATTAGTTTGACGAAGTTTATATTAGGGCAAAATCGGTCGCATGTGATTTTATCCAGTGAAATTAATTAAATAAATTAGACAGTATCATCCATATTAACATCAATAATTAGTATTCTTTATGTAATTACAGGTTATTAGTGGAATTTAATTTAGGGCTCATAATTTTAAAATTGTATGGTTTAGAAGTATATAATGCTATAGCTCAAAATAATTAGTATATACACAGTCTGTCTCAGATATAAAATAAAAGCTTACTATTTTTGTAAAACTCATTTATTTTATTCAAGGTCGCATACATATATACATAGTCTATCGCAGAGAAAACCGAACTTCAAATAAAAACAAAAGCTTACTATTTTGGTAAAATTCATTTATTTTATTCAAAGTAGTCAATCATATTTGAAGGCCAGGTCCCAAGTTACGCACCAAAAGTGACCCTTGATAATGGCGTTCTAAGGATGCATATAAACTTCGGAACGAGAAGAGATACGATCTTCTGGTTTGAAGCATCGTAATTATCATGTCATAATCTATAAGAACGCACCCAAAGAACAATCATATTTGAAGGCCAGGTCCCGAGTTACGCACCAAAAGTGACCCTTGATGATGGCGTTCTAAGGATGCGTATAACTTCGGAACGAGAAGAGATACGATCTTCTGGTTTGAAGCATCGTAATTATCATGTCATAATCTATAAGAACGCACCCAAAGAACAATCATATTTGAAGGCCAGGTCCCGAGTTACGCACCAAAAGTGACCCTTGATGATGGCGTTATAAGGATGCGTATAACTTGGGAACGAGAAGAAATACGATGTAACAAAGGCCAGCTACCATTTTCACAATATGGAGAGCACATACGACGAATACGCGTTAAACGACGCTTCATAACACCAAGATCATACATAGCATTGATTGTTTGACTAGTTGGTACAAACTTTTTGTGCACTATGCCTTTGGAATCATAAAAACAAATCAACATTGTCTTCACTTTCGACTTCTCCAAACGGCTTTTTTACGGTCTCTCTTCGCTTGGATACGCCCATTCAGACCCTTGGTCTCTGGATCATATTGAAAACGCCACATCTCATCGCCAGTTATAATAGAATACGTGAAGTTTCCGTCCTTTAACGCTTGGTCTCCGGATCATGTTGAAAACACCACACCACGTCTCATTGCGTTCTTTTTTGAGTCTTTAATCAAGTCTGTACAATGTTAAATTAAATTGGTTTATGTGATACAAACCTTGCACAAATCTTTCTCAGTCCCAAATTCTGTATCAAAACGCGATGAATTAAATATTTGGAAATATTTAATTCTTTTCTCACGTAATAAATTGCCACAGATTTTTTGCACCAGAATGTTCGTCGTCATTTATGTCCGTACGACCATCTTTAAATCATGTACACCACTCATTCACACTCGGATGTGATAAACACCCATCAAAATACACTTATTTCGTCAAATTAAACGTTTCAGTAAACGATTTACCGAGTTTTAAAACAGAACTTGATATTTGCTCTTTGTTCAAAATTCATTTTTCGACCAATGCCAAATACACACTGTTACTTTAGTGACGCAAATGTCATGATATTTTGACCTAATATTTATGAAAGATCTACTTTATCGACACAATTTTTTTTAATTGATGTGGCGCCATCTATTAAAAAATGTGCGAATTACTATTTTAAAAGAGTTCAGTTTTCTCTGCGACAGGCAATATATATGTATGTATATATATATACCGGGCGTTCCATGACATGATTGCCACAGGTTAAGGATGTGCAATCAATTTCAAGTTAAAAATGTCTAATGAACACGTGTCCAAAACTCTACCATATCTGAGCTACAAGCTTTTGTAGTTTTAGGTAACCTTATTAGGTATTATGTAGCGGTGCAAAAAAACATAAACTCTTTTTCAAAGTGTTTTTGATGTCTCTGATGAATATCAGTTGCTTCTTCGTCTGCATTGGAAAGAACTTTAATAATTAAACGTTATGCAACAAAATCTGACACATTGCTACATTATATTGTTAATAGGACTGACAGTATTGACAATTAATTCTCAATCATGCCTACTTCGATGAATATAAAACTTCTTTACATTATCTCTTCAACTATTTTCAAAAAAAAATTAAAATGCACTGCTGTACTTCGTACAAGGGCATTAACTGTTTTTATTGTCTATTGTACAAGCATAGAAGGCATTTTGCATATCTTTTCTTTGTCTTAACTACAACTTTTAAAAGGGATTATTTACCGTTAAATAAATTTAACATTTTAACGAAATACACGTTCTGTATATACATATACTACAACATCAGCAACCAATATCGAATAATCCTTTATGTATTCTGACATGTTTCACTCGATTATTTCGATATTTACGTCCCAGGTTTGGCACACGTGGTTTCGCATAACACGCGCAAGAACTCGAAAAAAGAATGCAAATTCTCTTATACGCGTTTCTAATATTTGCAGCATCACGTATCGCTCTTACACACGACAAAACTGCCGAAGGGTAGAAAGTACTTTTGTGTTCGTCAACGAGTTTGCATGCGGTTCGCCTATTTGCTTTTTATTTTGTCGCATAGTCGTATATTAAAAAACAGAAACGTGTTTATTGTCACAGTTTCTATTTTTTTTAATTGCAAATGTATATTTACACCAGCAATTTAACAGATATGTACTATAAGGGAAGCCATATTTTTCCAATAAATATCAGTTTTAATAAATTTTCTATGGTGGTCACATGGTGAGAACATGTTGTATGTACACCCCGTATTTGTATAATGGAAATGAATCGTTATTATTAAATTTATTATGAATAGGTGGACGTACAATACCGCCATGTCTAAATTACGGTGTGAAAATGAAAATTAAAGTCAAACGTAGACGATGGAATTGAAGGACTATCGTCAAAATTATTCAGTGCTTGTTGTTATGAAAAACTTAAAAATTTATGTCGTAAATATAAATTTACCAGGTGTACCGGAAACTCAGTACCGGTTGTTTCATAAAAAAAACTACATAATTTTCAAGCAAATGGAAAAATTTATTTATTCAAAGTATTGGCCATTTGATTCTACACATCTTACCCATTTTTCAGGCAATTTATGGATGCCATTCCAAAAAAACTGTTTGTCCTTTGAGCAAAACCATTCATCGAGCCATTATCTAACTTTTTCGAAATTGGCGAAGTGCTGTTCTGCAAGCGCGTGTCCCGTTGATGCGAAAAGGTGATAGTAAGGCGAGGCAAGGTCTGGAGAGTACGGCGGGTGCGATATTATTTCCCATCTAAGTGTTTTTAACGCTTCCTTGATCGGTTTTGCTGTATGAGATGGCGCATTATTATGCTGTAAAATCACTTTTCCGTGTCTTCTGACCCATTGTGGACGTTTTTCTATCAATGCATGGTTCAAATAGATAATTTGTTGTCAACAGCGATCAGTATTAAATGTTTCACCAGGCTTAAACAGTTCGAGATACACCACGTCACTCTGGTCCCACCAAACATAAACGACGACCAAAACGATTTAGCCATGGACCGGCTTTGCCAGGTGATAACTACGATCTTTTGCGCTTAGGGTGTTCGAAATAAATCGAGTTTTTATCACCCATCACCATTCGATGCAGAAATTACTTCTGATCATACCTTCGAAGCAGCATTTCGATTTTTCATTTGCCTGTCATTCAATTGATGTGGCACCCTTTTTCCCATCATTTGGATTTTTCCCATTGCTCATAATCGACTGTTAATTACATCTTGGGCCGCATTTAAAGTTTCTGCCAATTGTTTTTGAATTTGGGTTGACTCTTCATCCAGTAACTCCTGCAGTTTCGCATCTTCGAAGATCTATGACAGTGTTACTTCCGCAAAATATAACATGTATAACTTTGAGGCATATTGCCAGTAGAATAAAATGACATATATGTCAAATCATAACATTGCATACTTAAGCCTAGCGATATCTGTTGGGAAAACCGGTAATCACTTTCCGGTACACCTGGTATATAAAAAGATTTTATTGATTTAAAGGATTAAAAATTTCATGAAGAAAATGTAACATTCATTTTACTTACAAACCATGTTTCTACAATTAAGCTAATATTGTAAAATTCTCCTAGGTGTCCAAACTACCATGAACAGGAGTGTACATATGTAAATATATACATTCATATCCTGTGACAGTCAACATCTAGCTACGCTCAGAAATAAGGCGTATGTGAAATCGACATGTGTCAGTGTAAATTTGTCCTATCCTTTTGAGTCTTATTTATGTACGATATGGGGAACGAACTAACCGGTTGAGCCGCAAAATACAGCAGATTCTAGGAGCCTCTCCAATCTGAATGCAGGTTTCGGTCGGCATTACTTCCAGCAACGACACTTTTATCGGTTTTATTATACATCTTTGCCATTCAAAATCGAATAGGCATTCAATCTTCGTTTTTTCCGAGGCAATAAGATTGGTAGTCTCTATGTATTATACTTTTCGGTATTATGTTTTAAGCTTATCCTACTGCTCCTTATAACTACGGAGCCAATATTTATATTTGATTACTTTAAACAGGCTTGTAATTCTATTCGCTAACTTGCAGTTTTTGAATCTGAATTCATTGTTGTTTATTTCCATAAATACTGTCACAACTGACAAAAAAACAAATTATTTTTATACCTATTTATTTGTATTTTAAATAAATATTGTTGCGTTCTCGAAACACCTTCACTAAAACTACCATATTTATGATCATACCACGTATGCATGTCTTAATAATTCAATATGCCTGTATGTTCTTTCCGTACGTCTTTCTTTTTACGTTTAATTTTTTGTTCTTTCCCTTCGCTGAACATTGGAAAAAGATCTTGGCGTACACTCACCCGCCCTTAGAGGCATTATCTGTTATATTTTATTGTGATTAGTCATCTCCCAATTAGAGGAATAATTAAGCGGAATTTTCCGATTATAGAATGCATTCCTTACTTCGTTGGGAAGAATTAACGGTTGCACTTTTTTCTTCTTTTCACCGACTTCATAAGAGGGGAAGGAAATAAAACCACCGCAAGGTAAGAGTTATCCTTCCTTACTTGCAAAATTTTCAAATTCTAACTCCCGTCGTGTTTTGTTTCTCTGGCTATTAGGTAGTTTTTTGTTTTTTTTTTGTATTTTTCCCGTTTCCCATGGAGTTACCCGAAAAAAATTAATTCCCGGACGAACGAATCTGTTCGGAAATATTACAGGGACGTCGCCGTCGAATCATCCTCCGATAGCTGTACAAAAAGTCAGGTCTACCTAATTTCACTCGTTGGTCGTTTAATGTATATGTATATGTATATGTACATGTATATATATATATATATATATATATATATATAAATATGTAATTAATCATCTTGCCAGAGAAAAAGTTGTTTATTAAACGAATCTCACCAAAAAACTCCGAAACTTGTATTTTTAACACTAACTGTCGGAAACTTCAACATAATATTATTTCTCAGAGTGCGAAGTACATACATCCCCAGACCGGGTTCGGCAACAAGACACAAGAAAGTAAATGCGTGAAAGAAGTGACGGAGAATCGGTAATACTAATAATTAAACTATGCGAAAACCTGACACCTGGCCTCGAAATATCACGCCACAAAGACAGTGCTTAAAAACCACGTCTCTTAAGCAAAGTATGATGTGTTGCAAACTAGATATTTTCGTTCTTGTCTGAAAGGCAAAAATTTTAGATTTTTCTTTTGCACTCGCTCATTAAGAAGCCTGTTGTAAACATAATATAGCATCCAAATAACGGATTACACACTCCAGGAATTGACATAATCTCCTTTATATAGGAAAAAGAAAAGCAATAATTAAATCCGATTACAAGAAAGCTGTAGAGGTAAAATATACATACAAGATTATTAATTGGTAATTAACCCTTATTCAAATTATCTATAAATATAAATAATAGGGAAACATTAATAACAACTAGAGGAGTGGCGGGCGAGCCCAAAGTGAATATCAAGTTTCTGGGCCTGCTGATTGCGAGCAACCTGACTTGGGAGTGCCACATTGATAACTTGTGTCGCAATTTGGCATCAGCAATATACTCAATACGAAGAGTGAAACTGGTGGCTACATCCGAGGCGGCTAGGACTGTGTACTGTACAAATTTTCAGGGCAGGGTTTTGTATGGCCTATTGATGTGGGGAGCGTCTGGCGCGGCTGAGGCGGTTTTCAGGATGCAAAAGAGTGCAGTCAGAGCCCTTAGTGGTGTATCCAGTACTACGAGTTGTGTAAACTTATTCAGAAAACACAAAATACTGACCCTCCCATCCTTGTACATACTTGCTTGCCTGGAATTTGTTCACAAGTCGCCGGATAAGTTCTGCAAAAATGGTGATTTTCACAAATATGAAACGCGAAACCAGAGCGGTTTGGTGATACCGTATCATCGCATTGGGAAAAGTCAGCTAGGTTCGAATTACGTGGCCGTGAAGATATACAATGCTTTGCCTTATAGGTTTAGGAACCTACCATGGATTAATCTAAAAATATTAATAAAAAAGGTGCTGATGGAGAACGTTTTTTATTCGGTAAATGACTACCTGAAGCATAAATTTTGACATTGCCTTTTTGTGTTTTTTATATTTTTATATTTTTATATATTTTTTTATATTTTAATTGGTACTCTGGTGTATTGTTTTGTATAGGTCTTGCGGTTTTTAACGTGTTGTGAGCGCATTAATAATAGTGTTTTTATTTATCCATGATTGTTCCATGACGTGTATATGTACATATATATCAATAAATTATTATTATTATTATTATTATTATTAAAAACTAATGAAATTACGAGGTACATTTAGAATAGAAGATTAAAATAGAAATACATTTAAATACATTTAAAAGAGGTTAATTGTTTAAATCTAATTGATCATTAAGAAAGGTAACAAAATAGAGTCTATTACACTTATTAATCTCCATGAATTCCAAGAAATTTAGCTTCTGACTTTCGTTACAAATGCGACGAATTTCCGGTGTAAAAATCTTCGTGTATATTATGGTTCGTTCCTTTTAGATGTTTGCTGAAGTTAGAATCATTTCTTTGGTATTTTAGGCCTCGTAGATGTTCTTCTGTTCATTTTAAATCTTCTCTTTAACTGCTTTAGTGATTGTGGGCTTGGTTCGAAGCAGTGTATAGTATAAGGTTTCTATAGCCTACATATTATGACGATTGTATGATAAATTCATGTGTTCTTGGGGCAGAAGAAAATAAAGGAAGTACATGGTTATCAAATGTCAGTTTGTAATCAAAAAGTACACCCAAATCAAGTATTTGTGACATTTTAGAAACTTGCCGCGATTCCATAGAATGGTCGAACACCGTCGCACTGACGCAACGCGTATTGTTATGCACAGAACTTGAACAGAACAAGAATTGGGCTTTTCCAAGCTTTCGGCAAGGTGGGTGCCGCGATTGCTTACGACTGATCAAAAGTTCACTCACGCTTATAAGGGTCCAAACACGCATTTCCAATGAGTGTTTGGACCCTTATAAGCGGAATCCGGTTGATTTTTGTAGGCGATTTGTTACTTTCGATGAAATATGGATACACTACAGTACACCCGAAACTAAACAACAATCGATACAATGGTTAGAACGTGGTTCTGCACCTCCAAAGAAAGCGAAAACCACGTTATCGGCAAACAAGGTGATGGCTTCAATTTTCTGGGATTCAAAGGGCATTTTGCTCATTGATTACCTTCAGAAAGGTGCCACAATAAACGGACAATATTATGCAGAACTTCTACAAAAATTAAATGTTGAGATTCGTGCTAAACGGCCAGGAATAGCAAAGAAAAAGATTCTGTTTCACCAAGACAACGCTCCCTCGCATACCAGCACAGTTGCGATGTCCAAAATCCACGAGTTGCATTTCCAATTAGTACCGCATGCGCCTTATTCGCCGGTTCTAGCCCCTTCCGACTTCCACCTTTTTCCAAAATTGAAAACGGCACTAGGTGGAAAGAAATTTTCGTCTGACGACGAGCTTATCATCTTTGTAAATGAGTATTTTGCAAGATTAGATTAGAGGAGGCATAAGGGCATTGGAGCACCGTTGGAATAAATGTATTGCTCTTTTAGGAGAATATATTGAAAAAAAAATTATTTTGTATTTAAAAAATTCGTTTTTCTTTTCCATTCTCACTACTTGTTAAACTACCCCCATACTGCGTAATTCTGACCAAATTATTCGTTGTGGTTCTCGCTGCCATGAATCCTTATTAATGAGTTGATAAGTTGATAGAGAATATGCTGAAGTATTTTGGCAAAATTAGGCAATACATTAATTGGTTATAATTACAGATATTAACATGATCACCCTCATTAACATCGAACATTGTATGCACCATAACGAACTGCACCTGCAAATGAAAGAAGTGCATGTCTAGTAATTGCTAATAAAACTAAATATCTTTTTAAATGAATTCTAGACAATATATTTTATCAAGAGCGACTTAAAAATCACGTAATTTTATTGAACAAAATCTGTAAATCATTCAAAAGTATCATTTATAAAGTACACATTATAAACGTTTTATACCCCAATTCAATGTATTCTAAGAGATACTTCTACATCGTAAATCTCTTAACAATAAAGTGGGATTTTGCGATTGCGGTTTTCCATTCAACAAAAATCAATTTCTAATTCCGTTCGAGACTCATATTTCACAAAGGTTCATTGTGTCAAGTTCGGACCGGACAAAGGTTTAATATTCCACTGTACAGTGTGAATCTACCCCCTCCCCATAACGTACGTACAACGTACAGGTACATGTGTATGTAGGCCCAATACTGACATTGTAACATTAACACTGCATATTGTGAGTGAGCGGTTATTGAAGCACAGCTACACTGCCGAGATTATATCATACATATTTGTTACAAGTGACTGCAGAAATTGACATTGACGAGGTCTAATAATTTCAAAGCATTCAGCCTGGAATTACTGGCCGTATTGTAATCATATTTCTAACGTTAATTTAACTCATTATTTCGGGGTTTTTAAAAGCTCGGGCTTCTTTCATGTGAATTCGAAAAATTTATCGTTTTTGTTATAGGAAAATGTAAAAACATATTGCAGAAACGAGAAAGAATTAATAACAATCTGCTAAAAATAAACTTTAAAATTTTTTAAATACCGACAATAACCAGCAAGAAAATAGACAATGGTTTAACAAGTAATTTAACAAATACATCTTTAGTTTTTAATATTATACTACATGACAAAGAAACTGCAACACCAAGAAGAGGTATAAATTTTTTCACAAAACTAGCAGAAACATTGAATATGGTAGTTATTCAAAGGTAATAATTGTTTATAATTCTTCGCGATGGATCAAGTGATCACAGCATATTTAGCACTTCATGCAATCATTTCTGACATTAATGTCAGATATATTTCTTGTGACTTTTGATTTAATTTTCTCCCTCTTCCCTTGTTATACTTTTGTTCAACGTTTTGAAGGCGTGATTGTACCTAGAATACGGCAACATGGAAATTACCACTAATTGAGAGAATTCAGAATGCAAATCGCCTTAACAAAAACCATTCCAGCTCTGTTATCAACCAAGGCCCAGTGACTGCCAGGAGAGGCAGTGAAGGGAACCGGAGGCCGAAGAAGGAATGAGATGCAGGACCACCACCTGATGGTGGCCTAATGGCACTAAAAAACCGATTTTACAGTACTATATCAATTGATGATGCATGATTAGATATTGAAAATCGTCATGTGACCCCTCGAACCATTTATCGTCGAATCAGGGATTCAGCTTGCAATCCTATCGACCATATCTTGGTGTTACCACTTACGGCTCAATACCGACACCAATGTTTGGAGTAGTATAGGTTGCAAATGAACGCGGGCGGAGTGGTATAGGATGATGTTCAGTAATGAATCTCGATTTTGTATAGAGATACGTGATAAGCGCATAAAACGAAGACATGGGGAACGTTGCGATATTCAATTGTCTTGTAAAAGACGTGTGCAGTGAACCGTCTCACTTGGTGCTCATCTGAGACATATGCCCATCGTTGCGTTAGTTGCGTAACCCAGTATTCTTCCATATCTTCGGCAGCTCGATGACCCACTTTTCCAGCAAAATAATGGCCATCCCTACGTAGCGAAAATTTCTCTAAATCTTATAATCGTATATGGAACGCGTGTAGGATATTATAGGAAGAAAACTGATGAACTTAGTGGATACCCGCAAATACTAGAAGCTCTCCGTCATGAATTGCATGTTAATTTGTGTTAAACTTTTGTTCTTTTTCTTTAATATTATACGAGGAAGTAACAAAAAATAACTGTATTTTATTTTTTTTACAAAACAACCTTATTACCTTGAATATACTCTTCTACTTTAACTTTATACACTTGTCTAATCGATGTTTCCATTGTTGGAAATATTGTTAGAACTCGTTTTTCTATATGGCTGCAAGCTGCTGTGTCGTTTCTTTCTTCGCCTCTTCCACGTCATTAAAACGATATCCATTCATGTCCTTCTTCATTCAAGGATACAAAAAAAGTCGCACGGAGCAGGATCGGGTGAGTAAGGGGCGTGAGGCAAAGCACTGATAAGGCTGTCTGAGCAGGTGCATTGTCATGGTGGAAAAACTATTCCCCCGTTTACCACAAATCGGACGTCTTTTGTCACACTGTTACGCAGCTTGATTAACTGTCTAACCGGTCGGGGTGCTGTTCGCTTAAGTCGGACATTACAAAAAACGACAAGTAAGCAAAAATTCTTTTACAAAAGTGCACTGTAACAAGACACAACCTTATTCGGCGAAAGAACCGACCGCACCGAACGCAGAACAAGTCGCGTCACGCGCATCTAGCGGCAGGAATGCATGCAGAGCACTGACATTGGGTCAAAAAGTTCGCACTTCTTGGTATTTCCATTTGGATGGACAAAATAACTAAATATTTTGAAAATACAGAAGTAGATTTGATTGTTATATAAGTATGTATATACAAGTATATTTAAATATTAATTTCAAAAAATTGGCGTAATGATAAATCATTCAGAGTGAGAATCGTTTGTCATCATATATCGGAGAAACAACTTAATGCAGCGTCTTTGTAGATTGTACCTGCAACATAAAGAATTGAATGCTACACCAGTAAACTAAGAGGAATGAATTCAGAATATTCTCAGCGTCGTATTGCTCGGCATGCGGGCTTTAGCAACCCACATACAGAAAATACAATGTAACTAAAAAATATCCTTATTGTACATTCAATTTATACATGCATAATAATAATGATAATTATGTGGTTATTTAAGTATGTCACTAACATATTAATCTTTAAATGTCAATGCATGGCATATCGTCTGCGTACATTTCATAAAATGGCAGTTACTGATGATAATCGCAAGCATAATGATAGATGTTCGTCGTTAACTGACTGCGATATTTCGATTTAATAATCATTTGAGAAAACGCAGAGAAAATGCGGACATCTTTCCGCGTTCGACTTTTGAATTTCTCGCAATCAAATACTTGAATACCGCTGTTCTAAGGAAATTACATTGTTTTACAATACGTAATAAAACTAAAATGACAATGAGTTAGAGGGGTTGAGGAAAATACATTGGGCTATAACTTTTTATTCTCTAAACAGTTTTAAGAAAGGAGAATCTTTAGAAAATTATTCGATTTAAATTAATTTTTTAACATTCTAATAAACTCAGTTTATGTATTTCGTTTTCTCTATGCATTACTTTATGTTTCAAAATTTGATCTATAATTATTTTTAATTAAATCTTCAGCGAAAGAAGAATCTGTTTTTTATTTATGCGAGGTATGGCAATTACGAGATTGCGCTCTTTCCAACACGCAGCCGCATCGGGCGAGGCTGTAATTGTAATGTCATTGACCCTTATACTTCCCAAGCAACAACCCGTAATTTCGCCTCTCGGTCTGCTTTAGTTTACTTTCGAGCTTTAGCTGTAAATGACATTGTTACTTAGTAGTGTCGTGATAATGATTGACAAAAATCGAGCAGCGAATTAACCTGAAATTATTTGTCAATTTAAAAGAATCGCCAACAGAATGTTTAAGGAATGTTAAAGGAGGTGTTTGGTGGTAATGTTATATCACATACATGAGTTTTTCAATGGTACAAACGGTTTTTTGAAGGTCAGAAAGAGGTCCAGGATGATGAACATCCTGGTCGACCTGTGGCTGCAAGAACTGAAGGAAACGTTCAGAAAATTAATGAAATTGTGCGGAAAGACCGACGTCTGAGTATTCGGATGATTGTTCCCAAAAGTGAGAAGTGCATTAAAGGGAACACATTTTCAGTCCGTTGAATATGTAAAAGCAAAAACAGCAGAGTTGTTGAAGAGACTGACAACTGATGAACTACAGCATTGTTTTGAACAATGGAAGACACGTATACAGCGGTGAATAGATAGGAGAGGAGTGCATGTTGAAGGGAGTACAAGTTAAATATAAGTTTATTTGCAATAAATAACATTTATCACACCAGTTTCGTTATTTAATTGTCACGTCATATTCTGATATACACTTGTTTCTTCCTGTTTGACCAACATAAACACCAGATATTAACAAATATTATTATGAGATTGTGTTTTGCGAGAAGGTTATTAGTTTTAAATGCTATTTCTACATTTTGTTTTTTAAACAATTTTACCAATTTAATACTTGAAAGTCCAATATAGGTAATAATTTGTGCCTAGACTATTGAAATAATCTTGTCATAAAATTTCTTAATTAGAATGTTTATTATTTAGGGTTTATAACCGTTATTATCGTATTTACAAACTGTTATTGTATTTAATTCTTTTCGAAATTAACTAATCAACCTATGTAGTACATTTCATATTACTAAGTAAATCAAGCAAGCATACTATTAAGTAAAAAAAAATCATTCCAATATTTGAAAGAAACATCGACGAATATTCGAAAAAAAACCAGATTGATTTGAATAATTCTTTAGTTCCATGGAAGCAATAAAAACTACCTCATGATTTTTTTAAAAAAGAAAAGAAAATCTCATACTTCAATACATGAAAAATTGAGATTTTTGAAGGAAAAAATTTCTTCTACATAAATTGTTAGAAAGTTCTTGTACAAAATCAAAAAATCAAATCAAAAGAAGATTGACTATATTACTAATTACTAACATACTATTAAGTAGAAGATCATTCCAATATTTGAAAGAAACTTCGACGAATATTCGAAAAAAGAACCGAAACAGAACGGGAAATTTTTTCGACATTCATCATTTCCCCGACCTCACATTTTTGGATATTTATCTCATTCACTCTCTACACATTGGTTTGAATAATTCTTTAGTTCCATGGAAGCAATAAAAACTACCTCATGATTTTTTTTATGAAAATGATACTTTGATTCAATAGAAGCACTGAAAAGTACTTTATGAGATATTCAGAGGAAAAATCAATCCAACATCTTGTACATAAATCGTTAGAAAATTCTTGTACAAAATCAAAAAATTAAATCAAAAGACGACTGACTATATTACTAATTACTAACATACTATTAAATAAAAGATCATTCCAATATTTGAAAGAAGTTTCGACGAATATTCGGAAAAAAAACCGAAACAGAACGGGAAATTTTTTCGACATTCATCATAGTTTCCCGATCTCACATGTTTGGATTTTATCTGATTCAATCTCTACACATTCATTTGAATAATTCTTCGGTTCCATGGAAGCAATAAAAACTACTTCGTGATTTTTTTAAGGAAAACGATACTTAATTGGCATCATTTATTAATTTTAGTAAGGTTTGATTGTAATGCAGGACAGTCAGCATACGTTTTGATAGTGCTATCAATTTTTAGGTCGTTCGCATGCAAAATGGTACTTTGATTCAATAAAAGCACTGAAAAGTACTTTATGAGGTTTTTTAAGGAAAATCAATCCGTTAGAAAATCAATCGTTAGAAAGTTCTTGTACAAAATCAAAAAAATCAAATCAAAAGACGACTATATTACTAATTAAATCTTACAGCCATCTATGTTGTATTTCCAAATAAAGCACGAACTTTTTAGTCATCCAATACTGTGCGCTCCACTTCAAGCTGGTAAAAAATAATAGCAAAATCAATAGGAACATCAGTAATTCATAATTAGACTTGAGTTTTTAAAATATCCGAACATAATAAACACTTGAACTTTATCAGAAATTCCTTCTTCTAAATTACAATTCCAGACGCGAAATTCTGAATGAAATTTATGGTTCCCCTTTTTTTTTACTGAGAGAAATCGTTTAAAGCCATCTGTTTAGTCATTTGGAATGCATGCCTCAAATAATTGTTCGCCGACCCTACCCTGAGTGTGCGTCCGAATTTAATTTAAATCGAAATGAGACACTCTGATTTACTCCCTGTATTTTTCATACTTTGAGTTTTTCTTCGGTTACCTCGGTACAGAAATCGTCGAACCTCGAAATAAAGTCGGTCGCTCCCTCCTTCTTGTTCATCCCGGACTATAAATAAAGTAAACAGGGAGAAAGGTAAAGGTAGGGAGGAAAAACGGGCGCCCCATGCATACGTAATATCGCCGTAATGACTTCGTGAACGAAGTATGAAAAAATATGTCCGGAAAGATAACTGCGAAATTTAAATTTTAGAATGAAATTTAAAGAGAAAGAGAAAAATTTACGCCCGCCGTTTGCAGGTACATTTTATACGTGAAATTTGCTACAGGTGTTTGTTATTACGGCTATTGTTACATATTTATAAGGCGAGATATGGTAAAAAACATTGTAAAATTATTTCTAATTGCTGGCAGTATATCAAAATTTTAAACAAAATGTATTGTCCAACAGTGAAAGCAACAAAATTATTCTAAAAAGAATGGTTTCTAAACGGTCTGGTTAAATATTAAGGAAGTGTCTTCGCGACAAAAATTTAAACTGCTAAGCATACCTTTTTTGTTGAGCGAAGACCGTTCTCCTAAATTACCGTGAAAGGTATTCGATGAAATAAGCAAAAGGAAAAAGTCATTAGCTCCAGCAGTTTACAACTTCTCGATGAACCGTGGGAACGATGTCAAATGTTAAAACTAAACCCACAGCAACTTCTCTTGAATAATATGTATAATATGCTTGCTGGAACCCATCAGTTACTTTACCATAAATAAACGAGTAGTTGTTATTATATAAAATCAACGTTATTGATAAAAATATATTGAAATAAAGATGACTTTAAGTATTTCTTCATCATTTATATTTAGTTTTATTCTCTTCACATACGCATATTTTCTTAAGTTTATTTTTATTGATTTATTGTAATGCACATATCTAAAATGCCTCTGCGTAACGCCGTAGTTAGTACCTGTATCCGTCGATACATATTTTACCGACGCAAACATGTAATACTCATCGTTGCTGTTTAGTCAAATTTGAGACTAACACGACCATGCGACTATTCCAGACCGCTAACATCGTCTTTCCCTCTCACCTTGCAATATGTAAATACAATACGAAGACTTGGCAGCTAGCACAAAAATAAAATAATCGAACTGACATTTTGCCAAGACCGCTTTTTCTTGTTGCCTTCTCTCTACTCAATTGTCCATGCTCAAATCGCTTATTGAACTGAATTATGTGAGGAGAGTCCATAATTCAGGACTAATCGAATGCAGATCCTCGTAAACGTATGTTTTGGTGGTATATTCTACACATTACGTATGTATATCGATACCTTGTAAGACTGAATTGAAGGTAAACCCTTTCCTCTGTAATCAGAGTTGTACATAAAGTGCTTACGAGCATGTTAAGAACGGGGCGAAAATATTTATTTGCAAATAAGTATATTTGGCGGCATGAACAAATCAATATTAAGGATGATATAGATGCGGAGTTGCAAACCATTATGTAGGCGGTATTGGTACTGTTATTAATAAACCTAGAAACTTTGAAATATATTTATTGGTAACAAAATATTGTAATGAATAGTGGAGTATCACTTTTGTATTAAGTCAAAACGAAAAATGCAAAAATATTCCAACTATATATTAATATTTTTAAAATCATATCTCTATAACGTAAAGAGTCAAACAAAACTTCAACAATTTGCTGACGTGATTTAATAGTGTAAAGCGATGGTGATATAAAAAACCACTTAGCCATAAATTATGGTCAGTTTACCTTCCTATACATCCTTATCGCAACTCGAAGCAATTTTGGGAATTGGTATTTATTTAATCCAACCATCGTTGAAAGAAAATTGTTTTCTCCAATGAAAAACACTAATTCACATCACCCAGATAGGTTTTAATTAGCCCGCGATGTTAAATTTTTAATAAACTTTTGACAAAAAGCAGCACATCGTAAGAGGGGGAGGGATAGAATAATAACAATTTACAAGATCATTTTTATTAAAATGTAACTAACTATAAAATAACAATATCTTTGAAAACAGCCACGACGATATTTAAATGACTGAAATAAATTAACTGCTGTAACAATGAGATTGTTTCCGTAGTACTGATTTTTTCTTTTGCGTATTTGTATCATAACTTAGTCAACTCTACTCCGCCTTCACTGAATCAGTTCTTGCCCATCGACGATTGTCGCTTAATTTTTTGTGACCTTTGTTTTCTTGTTGCTAACGTATCTTTCAAAATTTCCCATCTTATTGTTAGCGCGGCAAAGAAATTGTATAGATTTTGTAGGAATAAAAAAGTCTAGTTGCTTGTACGCAGCATTTCGCCGCCGAATCACCAATTAAATTTAGAGAATATGCTGCACATAGCACCTAAATGACAAGATTCTTTTTAGATTTAATTATTTGAACACCGCCGCTGTACCTAACCGACATATCATAATATCGTGCTCTACAATCAAATAAGTTAATATTTAAATCAGATGATAGCTTTAAAATACAATCTTCCATTTCCGAGCTTTTATGACCAGTATTTTCTTCAAATTTTAAAAACTTTTCAACAGGTTCTCGATTTTTATTGACCTATCTAACGACAATAGTTAATTGATCTGTATGGGCAATATCGACCGTCGAATTTATTATAATGGAGTAATACATACTTTGCTTCTTTTAATTCCGAGATAGTAAAAATTCTGACATTGCTATCCAGTATTTTAACGAACTCATCGCAAATAGTTAATTGCAAAATTAAATATACACAGTCTGCCGCAGAGAAGAACGAACTATTTTAAAATAAAAACTAGAGCTTACTATTTTGGTAAAATTCACTTATTTTATTCACAGTAGTCGCCTTCGGCTTCGAAACAAAGTTTTGCTCGGGCAATTAACATGTCGAATGAATGTTTAAGTTCATCTTTAGATATATCCTTCAAGATCGCTGTCGACGCCTTTTAATGGTGTCGACTTCGACATAACGCTGTCCTTTCATCGGCAAATGTAGTTTGTAGAATAGATAGAAATCACAGGGGGCCGAATCTGGCGAATACGGTGAATGGTTGATGGTTAAAATGCCATTTATAGTTAGAAAATCAGTGATAAACATCGGATGACGAGATGGTACATTATCATGTAACAACGATATTGAGGGCGCACACGACGAATACGCGCTAAAAGAAGCTTCATAACACCAAGATAATATGCATTGACTGTTTGACTAATTGGTACAAACTCTTTGTGCACTATGCATTTCGAATCATAAAAACAAATCAACATTGTCTTCACTTTTGACTTCTCCAAACGACTTTTCTTCGGTATTTCTTCGCTTGGATGCTTACATTCAAAGCTTTGACGCTTGGTCTCTGGATCATATTGAAAACACCACGTCTCATCGCCAGTTACAATAGAATACCTGAACTTTTCGTCCTTTTTGAGTCTTTAACCAAGTCTGTACAATGTTGAATTCGGAGCAATTTTTGATCATTAGTTAGCTGATGTGGTACAAATCTTGCACAAATTTGGTACGTAGACTTCCGCGGTTGTGGTCCATAAACTTTTTTTTTTGAAGATTACCCATACAAGTGGGTTCGAAACGCCGGCAGTTATACCAGTGACGCGGTTCCAGCCCGGAAGCTCAGAAGAAGACTTGCACAAATCTTTCACAGTTCCAAAAGCTGTGTCAAAATGCGAACTAAATCTTTGGAAATATTTACTTCCATTCTCACATATCGCAATGAGGATTTTGGATCATTTCTGATAAATTCACGCACGAATTCGATGTTACTTTCCGCAACCAAAGATTTTTTTGCACCAGAATGTTCGTCATCTTTTGTGTCCGTACGACCATCTTTAAATCGTCTATACCGCTCATACACACTCGTACGTATTAAACACGTATCAAGATACACTTGCTTCATCAAATTAAACGTTTTAGTAAACGATTTACCGAGTTTAAAACAGATTTTGATATTTGCTCTTTGTTCAAAATTCATTTTTCGGCCAATGCCAAATACACACTATTACTTTATGCGCAATTTCTCTGTTTCTAATGATGCAAATGTCATGATATTTTGACATAACATTGGCGAAAGATCTACGTTATCGACACATATTTTTTTAATAGATGGCGCCACTAAGAATTATTATTTTAAAAAAGATTGGTTTTCTCTGCGACAGACCGTGTATATGTACATACATCAATTAACTTAAATACAATAAAATTCACTTATTTTATTCACAGTAGATCTTTAGATATGTCCTTCAAGATCGCTGTCGACGTCTTTTAATGGCTTCGACTTCGACATAACGCTGTCCTTTCATCGGCAAATGTAGTTTGTAGAATAGATAGAAATCACAGGGGGCCGAATCTGGCGAATACGGTGAATGGTTGATGGTTAAAATCCCATTTGTAATTAGAAATTCAGTGATAAGCGTCGAGCGATAAGATGGTACATTATGATGTAACAAACGCTAGCACCATTTTCAAGATATTAAGGGGGCACACCACGAATACTCGCCAAAGACGCTTCAAAACACCAAGATAATGTACAGCATTAACTGTTTGACTAGCTGGTCAAATTTTTCTATACACTATGCCTTTCGAATCATAAAAATAAATCAACATTGTCTTCACTTTTGACTTCTCCAAACGGTTCCTTTCCAGTCTTTCTTCGCTTGGATGCTTCCATTCAGAGATGGCATCACTAAGAATTACTATTTAAAAAAAAGTTCGGTTTTCTCGGCGACGACAGTGTATGTTGTTGTAAGATGAAGTCAAATTTTGCTAAAAGTTGTATGCATCCTAAACAATTTCCATAGTGGTCAATCCATCGGTCCAAAAATTAACAAAGACCAGTTCAAAAATTAAAAAATAAAAATCATATAGTTAAGCGCCAATGTAAACAGAAAAACAAAATAAATCCGTAACATAATGTACTACATATTTAAGTGACAGCATTTTGTATATTTCAGTCCAAAAATTAGCAAAGTCCATTCCAAAAATTATCAAATATTAAGAATAATTGGCGATTTTTTTTGTCGATTCTTAACATAAGAAATAGAAGTCAATTTTAAATGAAACAAATAAAGCAAGTTTATCATAAATCATTTTAAAGTTTCAGTTCCTTCCTACTTGAAAATCAATCTTACTTAAAAAACACGCCTCGTAGCAAACTTCACGATAAAAATAAAATTTAGAAAAGAAAAATATTTTGATTTCGAAACTCGTTAAATACATCCATTCATCTTTTTTATTTATAACTTACCATTAAATTTTCAGTTCTCGTCCATTCTTCGCATCCAATCCTCACAAAAATAAATCAATTTCCGGGTTCTAACCGGGCCATTCTAGGCGCCAGTAACAAGTGGCCGCTGGAACTTAATACGGAGAAACCGGCTCGAATAGATTTTGCTCCCGAATAGATATTCTCAACCTTCGACCCAGACGAAATCGAATCCGGGCTTCCGGCAATTCATTTGAACCGAGAAGCAGCTACGATAAATTCTGGGTCAACCGCAATCCTATGTCGGACGGTTATCCCGGCGTACCGAGCGCCCGGTGTGCCTCCGTTCGAAGGTATCGTTACACATCTTCCGGACTAATAAGCTGAAGTCAACAATGTCTTCGACACCGGACTTGACTTTTTCTTTAATTCTGGGAAAAGTTCAGACCACGACCGGAATCGCGTGACATTTTTACGTTCACACCGATCCGGGTAATTAAATCCGGAACACGGTCAATTACTCTAGAGATATACAAGGTGCTCAATGAGTTATAGGTCAATATTTTTTCAAATAGATATTTTTATTTAAACAGCACTGAAGTAGGCACACTTAGTGGCACGAAAAATTTAAATTGACACAAATAATTACGCTGTAAGACATTTTCTATTCGGTGAATACAGAAAGCATTTTCTGAAACTCAAAAAAGTTCTTTAAACTTTCTTATACAGTATTTGAAGGAAAAGAAGGCTTTTTTAGCAGAATCGTGACCGGAGATGAAACGCATGTGTGACCTACGAAGTTACTCTGCAAGAAAAGTTATTTCGACCGTATTCTGAAGTGCCAAAGGTATACTCCTGGTAGAGATTATGAAACCTGGTATGACCATCTTAAGCCAACTGTAAGACATCAAAAATCAAAATTCTCGAGCACATTCTAAGGACTTTTACTGCCTTTGTATTTGCTATTAATGTATCTATTTCGGGATAACATCGTCGAATAGTTTCTCCACAAGATGTAACGCTGGAATTGTACACATAACCTATAACAAATTACCACACTCTTTTTTAAGAACATAACCTACACAACGCATTGTGTTGACATCCTTAATAAAAAACATTAATATTCACTTTATTGAAAAATTTTGCGAATGTATCTAGCACCAGCTTTGTAACTACTTCGGCAGTCAGTTTTCCTCTTTTACTAATTAACAACAATGGACAAAAAAATTAGGAGACTAACAATAGAAATTTTTAATACCTGTTATCTCGTCATCGCATATCCACAAGTGTTTATTTATCAAAATTGATTTAATCTTCTTTTTAATATCTGCGTAGATGATACTTACGTCTGCAGTGTACTCCGACCCTATAACTTTCACTAAATACTATGCATACGAGGATAGTTTGACAAGTAGTGAGAATGACACATAGCTGGCGCTCTAATTGGTAAAACAAATGCGCTGTAATGTAGGTTGCCTATTTATATGTTTACATTTCGATATTTAGAAAAATCGGTTGATTAGTTTATTTTTGACAGCTGATTGAAAAAGAAGCAACACGTCGTTTTGTTAAAATGGAAAAAGCAGAGTATCGTGCGGTGATTAAATACTTCGTAATTAAGGGTGTGAAAGCTACCGAAATAAAAGATGAGTTACGGGAAATATTAGGTGAATCTGCTCCGTCATCTGCCACAATAAGTAGATGGGTAAATGAATTTAAACGTGGTAGAACAAGCGAAAACCACTTTATCGGCAAACAAGGTGATGGCATCAATTTTTTGGGATTCAAAGGGTATTTTGCTCATTGATTACCTTCAGAAAGGTGCCACAATAAACGACAATATTATGCAGAACTTCTACAAAAATTAAATGTTGAGATTCGTGCTAAACGGCCAGGAATGGCAAAGAAAAAGATTCTGTTTCACCAAGACAACGCTCCCTCGCATACCAGCACAGTTGCGATGTCCAAAATCCACTAGTTGCATTTCCAATTAGTAGCGTATGCGCCTTATTTGCCGGATCTAGCCCCTAATAGCCCCACAAGAAATAGTCTAATGGTGTTAAGTCACAACTTCTTGGAGGCTATTCAATATCACAATTTCTTGAAATAATCGAATCTCCAAACTTTTCACGCAACAATTCTATTGTTGCATTTGCTGTGTGGCACGTAGTCCCGTCTTGTTGGAACTAAATGTTGTCAAGATCAACTTCTTCCAATGTCGGCCATAAAAAGTTGGTTATCATCAATCTATACCGCTCTTCATTGACATTAACGGTGTTACCATCTTCATTTTGAAAGAAGTACGGACCGATGATTCCACCATACCAAAAACCACATCAAACTGTCAATTTAGGTGAATGTAATGGTTTTTCATAAATAATTTGTGGATTTTCTTCGCACCAGAATCGACAATTTTGTTTATTTACCACACCATCCAGATGAAAGTGAGCCCCATCAGAGAAGCTGATTTTCTTAAAAAAATCTTATCGTTTTCAAGTTGTTCCAAGGAAATCAGCAAATTCACGACGTTTACGGTAGTCTAATGGCTTCAGTTCTTGAGTGAGAACAATTTTATAGGGATGCAAACCCAAATCCTTTCTCAAAATCCGCCAGGTTGTGGTTTGAGACAGTCGCAATTGTTGTCTTGGAATGGACAAATTACGGTCTTCAGTAACACTTGCCTGAACGACAGCAATATTTGCATTACTTCGAGCAGTTCTTTGTCTTATTGGCACTTGAAAATTATGTAAAGAAAATGTAACCTCAAAATTTTTAACAATTCGACGAATAGCGAGCACACTTGGACGATTATTACGACCATAAAATGGCAAAAGCGCACGAAAAGTTGCAATTGGAGAACGATTATTTTGATAATAAAACTGAATAATTTGTAAACGTTGTTCTTGCGTATATCTCTCCATGATGAAATTGTAAACACTACTGAATACAATGAAAAACAAATGACAGATCATGACACATTACAAATGGCCGAAATGTCACTTCAAAATCATATCATCCCTATTAGAAAACCTTATATATAGTAGAAAATTTTGTTAACGGGTGTTCGGTCTATTATGACAACAAAAAAAAACTATTAAAAAAAACATTGCCTCCCTCTCTCGTAAATAACACCAAAGTATTAAATGAAAAAACGAGAACCCTTGCTGGTCATCAACGAAATTGGGAACTTCGTTGCCGACCAGCGAGATAAACACGTTCTCGCTAGTCGGCCACGTTTTCGTTCAATACATTCGTGTGTTGTACAAGAGAGGGAGGTAATGTTTTTTCATTATTTTTCTATATAGAAAAGATACGATAAACTCTAGAAAGGAATCGTTCGTTAATAACAAAAGTCTACCTGACGATCCGTGATATCGGTGAAACATATGTAGTAGACAGGGTGTTATTAATATTTGAATAATTCCTTTTGACATTCTTTATCAGACCCTATGTTAAGGAACATAATAGTATATTTATTTAAAATGTGAAAAGAAGCTAGGGAATTTTAGGAAAAAGAGACGTAGATTTTACGCTCAATTTCCAATGTTCTTTTCCAAATGAGAACATTCCCATTAAAGTCTCTTGAATTTAAAAAATAGTAACTTTTTCACCAATCGAGCCCATCTAGAGCAGACTAAATAAGACGCAAATGCTCCTGGCGAAGATTCGTACAAAAAAAGGAGAAATTCCAATTGAAATACAGTCCTCGTATTTTTTTCAAAGTCTTTTAACCACTGCATTTACATCCCAATTCCGAGAGATCCCGTATTTCTGCCACAACCGAACCGAGACAAGAGTTAATTTAATGAACTTCAAAAGTTAAATATTTCCACAATTTCTCTCTGGTATCATAATGAAGTTAGCAAACGCTTTAAATATAAAGCGCACGTGTTCCCGAGAAAATAACTTATTCCGGTCGACGTTTCTGCCCACGGAATTGTCACCCTCACACGTGGGCATGCGCTACCTTAGCAACACACAGACGATATGAAAATTGCATTGCAAATCAGACACCCTAATTAGTCGATTAAAAGCTAATTACTTTAGGAAGAAAAAACGTAGGGTCGTGATAAAAAATGGTAATTTTTGAGGAAGTTTATTTAAACTTTATTAAAATTCAACAGCTTATTATTCATTTTCTCTGCTCGTCCGTGTAATTGGTCTTCGTTAATGTAGCTTGTAGCTTTGTTTTAGCCACTTGATTGGTGTTAAAATTTTAATATACTCGTAACTCCATCTGTTTTAAACGTCATTAATTATACAGACATATACTCAATGACATTAGAAGTGTTACACCTAGAAGGAATAGTTTCCTGGACGTGATTTTTTGGTAATGTGATAAGCTTAAGTCAAGAATGAAACGATCAGATTTCCAAGAAATTTTATTAACATTAATTTGAAAAAAAATCAATAATGTGTTTGGCGACCCCGTAGCTGTAAACACTTCTGTACACGTCTAGGCATCGACAAAATAAGATGGTCGATGTCTGCTTGTGGCACCTCGTTCCAAGCAACTTGAACTTGGTGAATTAACTGTGCCAGAGTTTGTGGAGGATGGTTCAAATTGGTCAGTCTTCTCCCCATTATATACCACACATGTTCGATGGGATTTAAATCCGGTGAACGGGGTGGCCACGGCAAAACATTAACGCCAGCTTCTCGTAGAAAGTTCATAGTACGACGAGCAATATGTGGACGCGCGTTGTCTTGCTGAAAAAGGACGTGTGGACGGCCATCTAGATAAGGCAATAAAGTGGTTTGTAGGACGTCATCAACATAACGCGCAGCTGTCATACTGCCTCCAACAGTCCTGTGCACATGCCTCTCAACAGCAAATCCAATATCACATCGCTCTCCACGACGGCGTCTTACCCTCTGACGGCCATCATGCATGCCTAGGTAGAATCGCGATTCGTCGCTGAATACGACATTATGCCATTCTGCTTCCCAATGCTGCCGTTCTCTGCACCAGTCCAAACGTTGACGACGATGTTCTGCAGTCAAAGGAAGGACTAATCGTGGACGGTATGAAGCAAGTCCAAAAGCTCGAATGCGGCGATATAATGTTCGCATACTGACAATGCGACCTTCTACACCAAACCATTGGTCACAGAGTTGGCGCGTAGTAGCAAAACGGTCTCGCAGAGCTAGTAGTCTGAAGTGCCTGTGTTGACGCTCTGCGGTACGCCTCGGTTGACCTGTTGGTGTGTTTCGTGTTCCTCTACCTTCTTCTGTCCACACCCTACACACACGCATTACCGTCATTGCAGTGGAACCAACACGGCGGGCAATTTCGCGGTAGGCCAAACCGACTTCTCTAAAAGCAACAATTCTACCCCTGTCAAAATCACTAAGATGGTGATATTGTTGACGCCTTCGAATTGGAGGCATTTTGTTACGCTTAACAGAAGTAGGCGAAGACACAATAACTGAAAAAAAAAACTTGTACTTATCAGCTCTGATAAACCGTTTTCTTAACAACTCAAGAAAAGAAAAAACTTTTTTTTGCAAAAACTGTCAAACATAAAACGATACAATTGTTATCATAACAAGCTGTCAATATAGTCATTCTGTTGTCAAAAGCACAATTCCAGGAAATTGTTCTTTCTAGGTGTAACAATTCTAATGTCATTGAGTATATTTTTGTAGCAGTTAACTAAGGGACATTGCGAATTGTTAGACGCCGATTTTGTTGAAATTTGGTAAAATTGACGATGCGTATTCTTTAATGTAGGCCATTCTCAAAATTTACTATTCTTTGTTTCTCAATAACGACTAAAGTATCTACGAAGGCCATGGAAGCACGTATCATATTAATATTTTCTTTTATTTTTCTGTATAACTCTCTTCAACATTTACACTTATCTTTCCGACAGTCGTATACCTCAAAAAAATTCCTACCAAAATTCTGCAAAACATCGTTGCGTAATTTCTTGGAATGTGTCGTTAGATGCAAGACTCTTTTCCTTGACATGCTTTGTTTTAAATTTTTATTAAAACGAAGTCTGATCAAGCTATATCATGTCGATAAAGTGGTAGCCTAAATTATATTTTTCTAGTCGTTGACCATCTATCTAGTCAATTTTGGTTAATCACTTAAGGTTGATATATAACGCCTTTCCACATTAGTTTTCGTATTCTGTATACGTATTTCGACAGCTAAGTTGTCATCATCAGCAGATAATTAAACAGCGTTTCAGCTGGAAAACTATGGCATAAAAACCCGCACGAAACAAATTCCGTACAGGATCTGTACCGTCGAAAGCCAATACGCATACTGTATATTTAGTTTTGGCTTTCGACGGCACAGATCGTGTACGGAATTTGTTTCATGCGGAGTTTTTGCCGTAGTTTTCCAGGTGCGATAATGTTTAATTATCTGCCGATGATGCCAACTTAGTTGTTGAAATACGTATACAGAATACGAAAATTAATGTGGAATGGACTAGAAGAATATAATTTAGGCAACTACTTTGTAGACTTGATATAGCTTATAGCGTTTAGCATCTAATGGTTGATATATAACCCCTTTCCACATTAATTTTCGTATTCTGTATACGTGTTTCGACAACTTAGTTGTCATTATTAGTAGATGATGCAGCTGATGATGATGAGAAATTCGGCCGATGAAAATAAGTCTTTATATGGAAAGAAATTACAAGCCTCGCCGAAAGAATGCAATAGCTTATTGAAGAAAAAGGGCATTGTTGTTGAATGTAATCGATCGATTTTTTTATACTATTAAACGATCTATGAAAAATAAAGAAAAAAATACGTCAGTAGTAATTAAAGTACAAGGTAATTTTGATGGAATCTGTGGTTGACAACTTAGTTGTCGAAATACGTATACAAAATACGAAAAGTATTGTGGAAAGGGATTATATATCAACCTTAAGTGATTAAGTTAATCAACTACAGGCTCTATCAAAACTACCGACTTTAGTTACATTATGAAACTCATTCTTTTGCATTTTTCTCTTGAAACAGAGTCAAAATTGCGACTTTTTTTACATATTTTGTATTTTACGTTTAGAAAAATTATGTTATTAAATGACTCCTTGAGATATTGTAGCGCGCTAAAATTATAATAACTAAATAGAAATGCTTGTTAATGATGTTAAAAGAGATACTACGTACCATTAGTTTTTTCCTAAAAGTAGCGGTACTTTTCTTTGTTTACTTAAGTAATTATTGTTAACAAATTAAAACACTATTGCAAAAACGTGGTCAAAAAAACAGCGGAACATAGCAACTTTGTAAATTACTAATTTTGTACGCTACTTTTCGATTACACAGCAAAAATTTTATGAATGACGAACCTCGACCAATTGATTGCAAAAATGAAAATATAAAAACACATGTTCGTAATGTTAAACAACTAGTTTCTGATTAGCTATTTTAATTTGCAGGTGCAAAAAACCAGGGCGTTATATGGAGGACCTCCCACCAACAGCAGTCATCATATGCTTCCACAACGAAGCGTGGTCCGTACTTCTAAGAACAGTTCATTCAGTTCTAGATCGATCACCTGCAGAACTTATACAAGAAATTGTCCTCGTGGATGATTTCTCTGATATGACGCACCTGAAAAAACAACTGGAAGATTACTGGCGAGATGAACCTAAAGTGAAGATTGTCCGAGCGCAAAAAAGGGAGGGACTTATAAGAGCCAGGCTATTAGGTACGAAAAACTGTAACTAATACACCTTTATTCACCACTCATGTGTTATAGAAACACTACTAATATTGAACAAATGATTGGGTTCGCAGTGGCGCACAGCCTCGCCGGGAAGGCTGAATAGGTGCGATTATAAGTATAATAATGTATATAATTAGGTACATTTCTAATGTAGGAAAACGATTTGGAATTTTATTTACACCCATTGCAATCAACAATCAACTTTGCGAGGCATCTTTGGGTCACTGACATGATGCAAGCTATCGGAAATTGTTTAATAATAATAATAATATATTTATCGCCCAACAGGCGAACCCAATTAAAGGACAAAACATTGAATACAAATAAAACGAAGTACGTACAGTCAAAATAAATATCAAAAGTAATTAATAATGTAAAAAATAAAAACAATATCACTAAGCAATTAGTAATAACTTAAAATAATAGAAAATTAAGAACTAAGAACTAAGGGAACCTACAAAAATATCCCTGTAGAATTTGTTGGCGTTCAACGCCATATGATACAGGGGAGCCTTCCAAAAGAGATTCGTCCTCGGCGTACCGTAAACAAACGTGGCAGCACTTCTGAAAGAGGATCAAGAAACAACAAAATTTAGTTTGGCCAGGAGGTCTGAACAGTCAGTGCTCTTTGTTGTATACTGTTGCTTCTCATGATTTCGTCGTTCTTGGTGGTTTTCTTCCCATAGTGTAAAATTCAGTGCGCTACTTCTCTTGCAACCATCTTCCCGGTTAAAGGAGATTTTCATTATTTCTAGAAATTCTTGTGTTACTACTGAGTGGTGGAGAGTAACCTTGGCCAATATTTTCACGTTCTTATAGGCGAAGCGGGATTTTTCATCCGTAAACAAATTGTTCTATCGGCTATTGCATTGGTTTTCCTCCACTCTGCTCTCGATATCTGTACTCTCTTACCCATATAGCTTTTTCACGTTGACAACCAAGTTGGTAATATGCCTTTGGTGGTTCTATTGGCTATTGCGTTGGTTTTCCTCTACTCTGCTCTCGATATCTGTCCTCTCTTACCCATATAGCTTTTCCACGTTGACAACCAAGTTGGTAATATGCCTTTGGTGTATAGTTTAAGTAACTTCTCCTTATTGATGGAAGTAGTTCTATTTTCTTTATTCTCTATTTCTTTTTCTAACTCTTCTTCAATCTAAATGAACACCAAGAACAACACCTAGAGGGTTATGCACATCTAACATATATCACTGAATTATTTATAAATGACACAGGTTTTTGTTTTAGTCTTGTACTAATTTTTGCTTGGTGGTGGTCAGTTGTACCAGCTTCCTTACTAGTTCATTTCTTATATATTTCCGACAGGATTATTCTTTTTTTTTGACCTTGTACCAATGTGTTCAGAGATCGTGATCATTGAACGGCCTTTGTTCATTAAATATCCATCCCTCAGTTGCTGTCTAAGCTTTTATGTATTCATAATTTTTTCAATCATAAAAAATTCAATGTTCTAATTTACATAATTAAGACCTATTGAATTGGCAGTTATCAATGTGAAAGATTATAGAGATTTATCACTTAGACACTGCTTCAAATTGTTGCTAAAATACATTATTAGTCTAGCAAAATGTTAATTATATCTCATTCATATTCATTCTAATGCATTTAATAGTAGTAAAATCAGAATTTAATTACCAAGCAAATAACTTTAAAACAATCAATTAAGAAGCAATATCCGAATAAAAATCTCTGATTCCGTGTTATTTTTATTTGCTAAAAAAGAATTTTGTGTTTAAATTAGTATAATGTGTCTGTCAATAATTTAATTAACTTCTAATTCATTGAGGATATAACGTGTTGAACCATTTTTTTTATAAAGGAAAGCACACTGTTTGCTTCTACCATCCGTTCAACAAAAAAAAGTATAAATATCGATTAATGATGAAGTTACGAGCTAGTTAAAGTTACTTTGATACCCGAGGACTACTTTGGTACACTTTGAAATACTGTTTTAACATGCTCTATTCTTTAATGTTTGAAATTTAAAAGGTACTAGCTTCGGAGTGTAATAATTTTCTGCTTCAACCAATGCTTTCAATTCCTTTATTCTCTCTCTCTCTCCCCCTCTCTCTCTCTCTCTCTCTCGCTCTCTCTCTATATGTATATATATATATATATATACATAAAGAGAGAGATTTTTATTGAATATCAGGTATTTTTTGGAGGTAAAAAATTAAATTATTTTTCGTTCTTCGTTGGATGTATAAAAATATAAAAACATTTTGCACGCAAACTCATTAAAATGTATATACTCGCCGCGTACATGTGGTGTATATTTATTTTTATATGCGGCAGCTAACCACTTATTTTTGTTGTCCACTGCTAAATCTGGCGATAATTTTTATTCCTTCGCCGCTGTTTCAGACAAACATGTACATGAAAAATTAAAAGGAGACTTTATGGATTTATATTGTCAGCGCATTACGCAAAATGAATTGCACTTTCATATAGGTATTTCAATTCATGAAGCAGGGTACTGCGGCAAAAGTCGATCTCTGCACTAAATATTACTACATAACTCAGGACCACCGACATTCTAGATCTGCGTTATAATACGCTATATGACTTGCCTTGTATATCGCTCCACGCTGCAGATCCCTTATATGTTTGCAACTGTCCGACATCGCCTACTGTGCGCATACGAAATGCCGTGCGAAGAGGGTGAGAATTCACGGTTGAATGCTTGGATTAACCCATGACTGACGTATAACTGACACATATGTGTACGTATGTAAGGTTGCAAATTATCTCATTTAAGCAGATTCCACGGACTGTTCAGTTGAAAATAAATAGGCACATATAATGTAAATGTAAATAAAGATGATAATATTATTAATTTAATAAAGCAGTAATAATAAAATAAATAAGAAAATATAGTGTGTATAAAACAATTGAAGCAAATATAATATATAAGTAATTAAGTACATTGTACAGCATGTTTCAAAAAGAATATACGCTGCGCCTCGACTCGGCTATTGGAGAAACGAATACATAGTCTAGTTTATTCAATAGCCGCTGGATGTCGGTTGTCTCCTGTTTTTCTTAGTAACCGTCGTATATTTAAAATGGCTACTCTGCAGCAGAAATCATTTTGTGTTCTCGAGTTTGCGAAGTGCAATTCCGTGATTACAATGCAAAGACGTTTCAGATTGAGCTACCAAATTGATCATCCGAATGGGTGGAACATTCGCAGATGGTATCGACAGTTTGTAGATACAGGATGTGTATGTAAAGGAAATAGTCCTTGCTGCCCTCGTGTTTCTGAAGAAAATGTTGCACAAATTTAAACTGCTTTCCAACGTAATCCTTCAAAATCAACTTGTTGTGCCAGTCGGGAGTTACAACTCCCTACAACAACAATTTGGCGTGTTTTGAGACATCGGTTGGTTATGAAGCCGTACAAGTTACAGTTGTTACAAGCTCTTGCGTCCTGATGACAAACGGAAACGTGTGTCATTTTGTAACGAAATTCATGATGCTATTGACAATGATAATACTTTCGCACAACGCATCGTGTTCAGTGATGAAGCGACTTTCCATGTTAGTACTCTGGTAAATAAACACAATGTTCGAATTTGGGGTCTACAGAACCCACATGCAGCCATTGAACATGTACGAGATTCGCCTAAAGTCAATGTGTTTTGTGCAATATCCCGATCGTCTGTTTACGGCCTATTCTTCTTATAAGAAGACCTAATATGTACATTCCTTCGAAGAAAATTACTAACCTTATTCAAGTGTTATGTTTCAGTAAAAACAAATTAATTCCAACTGCATTTTTATTTAAACGTCACAGTTGTCCATAACTGGAAAAACATAAATAACACTCAAAACGAATCCGTAACTAAAAAGTTGAACAATATCGTTTCATTTAACCTTTCAGGAGCACGTCATGCGAAAGCTCCCGTACTGACATATTTAGACTCACATTGCGAGTGCACTACGGGCTGGTTGGAGCCATTATTAGACAGAATAGCTAGAAATTCCACCACGGTCGTATGTCCCGTAATCGATGTAATAGACGATAATACTCTAGAATACCACTGGAGAGACAGCGGCGGCGTTAACGTTGGCGGTTTCGACTGGAATCTCCAATTCAATTGGCATGCCGTTCCAGATCGAGAAAAGAAGAAGCACGACAATTCCGCGGAACCCATTTGGAGTCCGACGATGGCCGGCGGCCTCTTTAGTATTGATAAGGTAAGACTGTTTTAAATATTAACCTGGATTATGACATAACTTATTCTACTACACAGATTTTGTTCAGATTCATTAGGTTTACTTCTAAACTGTTGTTATTATACAAAGGGCGTCTTCCATATTTTCACATAAATTGGGAATAGAGGAGATTTTATTTTATTACTTTTCAAAATATTCGTCTTAGACACTTTTACGTGCGTTCAAACCAATTCTCAAATCATTTTCTCCACTTTGAAATTGGTTTCTCAAAAACATGATTTTTGAAGGCTTCGACAACTTCTGTGTTGCCGGCAATAGCTCACACGTTTTTGTTTAACATTCGGGAACGAAAAAAACTCATTAGGCGATAAATCAGATGAATACGTGTAATGAGTCAAGCGGGGACGCAATACATGAGCAGCGAGAAAAGGTGGGACGGATGTGTCCGGCTAGTCAAGGGCGTCACCGACGTACATATATCGGGCATATTGTAGAATGTAGTAAATTTAGTTACGGATGGATTAAACACTCTCCTGGCATAGGAGAATCACCACGACCAATTCTTACACACTGGGTCACGTGACTAGAAGCAGCTTCTTAATATGCAAAAAATTTTCACTCAAGTCTTAATATTACAGTTCAACCCAAAAGAATCCATGGTCACCATGAAGGTCGATATATAACCCCTTTCCACATTAATTTTCGTATTCTGTATACGTATTTAGACAACCAAGTTGTCATCATCAGCAGAGAATTAAACAGTGTCGCACCTGGAAAACAAACTCCGCACACGATCTGTACCGTTGAAAGCCAAAACGCACACTGAGTGTGCCGTAGTTTTCCAGGTGTGACACCGTTTAATTATCTGCTGATGATCACAACTTAGTTGTCGAAATACGTATACAGAATACGAAAATTAATATGGAAAGGGGTCATGTATCAACCTTCAGTGATTAAGGCTCCATCAAAATTACCTTGTACTAGCAAATGCCATAAAAACCTTGCATCATTCATTGGTGAATCAAACGAAAGTAGAGGATGAAGTGCTAACAGTTGTATTTTAAATGACTTGATAAGTGTTGTTTTAGAAACGTTTTCCACGGATACGTTAACTCAGTTCGAACGCAAATATCCCTGCTTTATTTATAAACACCGTCTTGATGTTGCTGTGTACTCGCCAATAGAAGTATATTACAAATTTCTATTTTCAAAAAGAGGGTTTCATCTATTACTATCACTTATATGTCTAAATAATATAGAATATACGTGTAAAATTAATATTGAAATTAACATTACGTACGGGTTTATTATCGCTTTACTAATGGCCAGAATTTGAAAAAAATAATGAGACATAAAGGAAGCTTCTAATATGCAAGGTATGACCAAATGTATATTAATTTGCTACATAATAGTTTGTTAAATAATACAATTGAATGGTTATATGCCAAAGATCTAAAGAAAACATAATTAACAGGTATAACACGACTGGGAGCAATAGATACAAAGATTATACAAGCAACGAAGGTATTACATAAACACGATTAAGTGTGAAAGGTTCTATAGAAGTATGATTAACAAAAGGGTCAAACATAAATTAACCTATTTTCCAGTAGATATATCCACACGGATCTACAAACTATTCATACGAATTGCATTGCAGTAGCAAATGCCATAAAAACCTTGCAACATTAATTAGTGAATCAAATGAAAGTAGAGAATGAAGTTCAAACAGTGGTATACGTGGGCAAGGTGAAAAGTTCTCGGCCTGACAATGAAAGACTGCGATTTAAATTTAAAAAATGATTTTATTTTTCTACATAATCTCCCTTGAGCTCAACACACTTGGTCCAGCGTTTTTCTAACATCAATATTTCTTCCCGGAAGTGAGAGTCTGGAAGGCTGTCAAAATATTCTTCTACGGTCCTTCCAACTTCTTCGTTGGATGTGAATCGCTTTCCAGAAACAAATTTTTTCAAATTTGCGAATAGGTGGAAGTCTGAGGGTGCCAAATCAGGAGAATAGGGAGGATGGCCGAGCAAATCGTACCCCAAATTTCGCAATTTTCCAATCGCCCTGATGAAAAATGATTTTTTTCTTCTTCAAACCAGGCCTCTTCTCGCGAATTTTGGCATCCAGCTGGTCAAGAAGGTTAGAGTAATATGCGCCTGTAATTGTTTTGCCTTTTTCAAGGTAATCAATTAACAAGATTCCTTTTGCATCCCAAAACATGACTTGTCCGGCAGATGCGATCGACTTCGCCTTCTTTGGCGCTGAACCACCGGCTTCCACCCACTGCTTCGACTGCTGTTTCGTTTCTGGCGTGTAGTGGTGGACCCATGTCTCATCCATGGTGACAAATCGCCGCACAAAATCGGTCGGATTCTTGTTAAATCGGTCCAAAGAATGCTCCGAAAATCGTTTGCGCATTTGCTTTTGATCGACATTCAGTAAATGCGGCACCCATCTTGCGCAGAGCTTTCTCATCTCTAATTCTTAATGCAAAATGTTTCGCACCCTTTCTTCCGATATCCCCAGAACCTCAGCCATCTCACTCACTTTCACTCGCCTATCGTCCAACGCAATATCATGTACTTTTTCGATGATTTCTGGTGTGGTTGCGATTTTTGGCCGTCCTTCACGTGGGTCATCTTCGATGGACGTACGACCACATTTAAATTCAGCTGCCCACTTTTTAACGGTTGACATCGAAGGAGCAGAGTCCCCGTACATTTTTGTCAACTTCGGATGAATTTCCATAGTGGTTAAACCATCCAAAACAAAGAATTTTATAACAGCACGATATTCAAGTTTATCCATTTAAAAAAATAACACGCACGACGTCTACTACAAAAATTCTTGCAAACAAACTACTTGAGAGAACAAGTTGAAAGTTTTCATATGAACTAAAGACACATGCAGCCACGCAGGAAACATAAATTTCTGTTAATTGTAACGCCATCTCTGTGTCAGACCGAGAACTTTTCTCCTTGCCCACGTATACTTTAAATGACGAGAAAAGTGTTCGTGTCTGAGAAGTTTCGTAGTGTATTATGAAAAAATTTAGATTTTGCAATAATTCTTTTTTCCACAGATACATACGTTAACTCGGTTCAAAAGACATTTTCAATACGCAAATATCCCTCTTTATTTATAAACACCCTCTCTATATTTGCGCAATAGAAAATTAATGTCGTTGTGCACTTGCCAGAAGCAGCATATTACAAATTTATATTTTTAAAGTGAGGGTTCATGTCTATTACTATTACTAATAATATGTTTAAATAATATCGAATGTATGAATAAAATTAGTATTCAAATTAATATTACGTACGGGTTTCTATTGCTTTATTAATCGTCAATATTTGATATTGTATTGAGAAGAAATATAATGAGACATAAAGGGCGCTTCTAATATATAAGGTACGATCAAATGAATATCAATCTGTTACATAATAGTTTGTTACATAATACAAATACATATATGATTGTATGCCAGGAATTAAAAGAAAACATAATTAATAGAGGTAACAAGACTAGATACTGAAAGTGTGCCCCCTCTTCCACTTATAGACCCTTTTCTTTAACGATCGTCTTTTCTAGGAAATCATAGAGGCGATAATATCTTATAGGACCTTTATCTGTGTTGAACACATTGTTTTTGTTGTCCGCGATGATTATACTTTCAAAGCTACCTAGTTCACGGTAATTATTTATATTTTCGATTTAATGTAGATAACCCACACTCTGATTATTTTTTAGCACGTGTTTCGCTGAGCTTGATTTCTCCGGTCGATTAAACTTAATATGCGCCATATGTTCTTTATAATGGGTTCCTATCGAACGTTTAATTTGACCGATATATTGTTTATTAAAATCCAGGCATTTTATTTCGTAAATCTTCGATTTTTGATGTAACTCGACTTTATCTTTCGCATTTCCTAAGAGAGACTTAATAGAGTTCCTGGGCTGAAATATAGCTTGAAATCCGCTCTCTTTAAAAACCCTATTTCATTTTTTTAACCGACGAAACGGTACGGTAAGCATATAAATTGCTTATCTCGTTTTGAGGTGAGAAACAAGTGGTATCCTGGATTGTATTTGTTAGGTTAGATTTCCTAATTAATATTGATTATTTTCGAATCAGTCCGACTAGTACAAAGAGATATAAAGTTGGTATAAGTAATGAAGGTATAACACAAACACGATTAAATTTGAAAGGTTCTATAGAACTATGCTCTCTGCTTCTGGGTTTCCGGGCTGGGTCAGCTACTGCACTGAAACTGAAACAGTTTCAGTGCAGTAGTTCAGCCCTGAAGACGTCCCATACAAATGGGTACGAAACGTCGGCAGATATACTAGTGACGCGGTTCCAGCCCGGAAACCCAGAAGCAGAGAGCATGGACCACGACCGCGGAAGTCTACGTACCAAATCAATAGAACTATGATTAACAAATGGGTCAAATATAAATAAACCTATTTTACAATAAGCAATTGATATTGTACATAGCTTGAAATATAATAATGTCAATCTATGTTTATCCTTTTTGCGTATAATCCAAAGTTTAATTATTATTTTGATTCTATAATTGCTCACTCTGGTGGTGTTAAAATAAAGTATGTGACGATCCTAGAACAAATGATTGTATCCTTTTATTGCATACATTCTCAACTAATATCATTATGCATTATGCATACTTGAACACTTCATTCGCTTAAAAAAAATAAGCCGCCAAATTGATTTTAAAAATTCATCCACAAGCATCGAATAAGGAAGACTCCCCTTCCCCGTATTAATTCCGTAGCCGGTGTATATTTGGTAGTTTTGCATTTACAAGCAGCATGTCGTGTAGTGCGAAACGTATATCTGATTTAATTTAATCGAAGATTAACGCGAACCTCTGCAGGATCTTAGGCAACGTCACTGCAGTGTCAGTCAGAATCAGTATTAAACCGACCCCGAGAACTAATGAATCTCCTTGTATACAACTTCGTGCGCGAGAAATTTGCATTTGAAACACAGTAATCGCATTTACATGACAGGATGCGGCGTAGATACACTTAAAATGTTAATTGATTTTTATTTTTTGGAATATTGTTAAATAAAGGAAAATATACAGAGTTTAAATTTAAAAAATTTCAGTACAAATGTTCATACGTGTTAAAGATATGTTGCATAACACATTCATATTAACTCTTGGACATAAAGAAGTGTCAAAGGTTCCATTTGAAACTCACGAGAAGTTAACCAGTGACAAAGTGGAAAGAGAATCTATAATATTATTGACTACTTTAATCAAAATTTATGCATCATTCTATCGGCAAGCTTGCTGTTCGATCCATAAGAGGGTGTGCAGTGCCTTTCACTAAATTTTTATATCATTTGATTGTAAAGGGTTTTCCAATAGGGACTTGACAACTTTTAATTCAATTTGTGGACGCACCCTTTCACTAATCATCGAACTGTCACTGTCAATTTATTCAGTAAACTTAACATTTTCATCACGGTAAAGTACACGAACGAACAACGTCTGCAAATTATAAAAATTTACTATAGAAATTCGGAGTCCGTGACCGCTACTTTAAAAGCGTTAACGATTTTCGGTCGTAATTCTCGCCCTAGTAGACAGGGAGTAACAAGTTTAGTGCAAAAATTTGAGTCTACATATTCGTTGTGTGATGTTGCCGTGCCAGTAAGACAACGAGTTGGTCGAAGTGTCGAAAATATCGCTGCCGTTGAAATATCCGTAGCAAATGATCCAAATCAGTCAATTCCTTATTGGAAAACCCTTTATATCAATCGTTCCATTCATCGTTATGAAAAGAATCAGACCGGCTGAAGAGTGCTGGCATTCCACAAAACGCGTATCGGTCAGTTTCTGTACCGATAACAAATGATTAATTTCATTTATGCATTAACTAACTCTCATTTAGTTAAAAGTAATTGATAAATAAAGGAGCCGCGCACCGTAAGCGTGCACTTGATAATGGGTACATAAAATAAATACTAAGTAATCGTTTATAAAACATGGTGAAACACTTACCGCTTTAAGCGTCTTCTGTGAAGTCTCAAACAGAATAGTATCTATTACATATTTGAAGCATACAATATGTTTCTGTAGTCGTTTCAGCAAACCAAGCGCGCCGTTATACCGTGCTTTCATATCAAAATGCTACAAACATCGTATCATATTATATTCTTGTCTAGATACCGAATGCCGATCAGAATGTAAAGTGCCGGGGCGCGAGTCAGTCGAATCTCAACAACGACTGACTACAGATTACAGATTAAGTAGGTTAAGTAGGTGTTCGTGGTACTTGGCGGAAGGTCTATCACTGACTGCCCAAATTGTTTACGTCCAAAAATTAATAAATTATCATTACTTCCTGCTTGCGCTATACAATACCCCAATCTATTATAAAATTCATTTCGAACATTGGCCAGTAGAAGAGGATTAATAATTTGGAATTGGTGGTCGATATTAATCCGTAATTCTTCCAAATTATTGGCCCTTTCGTCTTAATGCCCATATAACTTTTATTTTATCTAACCCCATAAAAAAAATCATTAGGGGCTAAGTCTGGTGACCTTGGTGACCAGCGAATTGTACCACTATTATATATAACTCTTTGGGGAATATATTATTTAAATATTCATTATCAATTCTAGTTCCATAGACCAGACAACCATCATGCTGGAACCATACGTTCTCTAAATTGGGATTAATAGTTCTCAAAGCAGGGACAATGTCGTTTCGAAGAAGATTCAAATATATTTCCCCATTTAAATTTCCTTCGATAAAGAATGGACCAATAATGTTATTCCCATAAATAACAGCCCAAACATTCAATTTTTCAGGATACTGTGTCCCCGTATTCAATTGTCAATACTCGTTTTCAATAGACCAATATCCAAGATTCGACGGATTGTGTTTACCGTTCTATTACAGTTTCACAAAATTTCATTCTGCGGTGTTGATCAGCATGAAAAATTTCCTGATGAGTACGAAATCGTAAAAAACGGTTACAATGGGCCCAGGACCATCAACACTGGGACATGGAAATGTGGAAGCAGGTGTTATGGACAGATGAGTCAAAGTTCCAAGTGTTTGGTAGTAATCGACGAGTTTTCGTTCGAAGACAAGTGGGTGAAAGGATGTTACCCGAATGTGTAGTGCCAGCTGGATCTGTACTTGTTTGGGGATCCTTTTCCTTTGATGGTGTCGGAGATTTGTACCGCATTGAAGGCATTTTAAAAAAGAGGGGTACCTGAAGATTTTGGAGGAACATGCAATTCCGTCTGGATTAAGGTTAATTGGTGAAGGTTTTCACCTACAACAAGACAATGATCCCAAACACACTTCCCAACTTTGTAAAAACTATGCGAATCAAAAAGAAGAGGAAGGGGTGCTGATAAATATGATTTGGCCGCCACAATCACCCGATCTCAACCCTATCGAATTACTGTGGGATGAATTAGATAGAAACGTGAGAGAAAGCTGTCCACAATCGCAGAAACAGCTTTGGGAGCAACTTGCAAGGGTGTGCAATAATTTACCAATGGATACGTTCCAGAAACTTGTATCGCGGTTGCCTAATATTTGTACAGAAATCATTAAGCGCAGAGGTGGATACTTCGACGAAAGTCGAATGTGATAAGAAATTCTACAGAATATGTTGAAATTATTTTATTTTATAAGAAAAACTGTTCGTTTGTCTCGTAGATAGTTTTGTAGAAATATACGTTTTGTTTCACTAAGCGTGCATGTTTTTTTAAATGTCGTCTACTGATCCCTCACCTGTAGTGTAAGTAGGATTCTATTTATTTACTTATGGAAGTCTAAAATCCAAGAAAGTTTATTTTAGAAACAATTACGAAACCATTGGAAGGTTTTTTATTTTTGTCGAGTATTTACAAATTTATTTTGATGTTAAATAACTTCAGAGATAATTAATTTTCTTCACATTAAACCAGTTTAGATGAACAGCGCTTACATTTCCTCTACCACCTTGTATTCTACATTAATATAACGTACGGTTTTATTTAACGAGAAAAATTCTTTATCGTAAAATAAAATCCCGAGCGTTTTTTTTTTCAAGCAACAGCGTAAATTTCCATAGATAACTTCAGCGCTTTTAATTACATTAGCCTGACCGTTGCTTCCAGTCATTTGTTGGTCTCGCTGCTATACTTCGTACCCAGGACGTGTGAAAATTGGATATCAACTGACGAGCAAATTAAACGAAGCGGGTAGCCGACTCGCTGTTCTTAGTACCATGTACTCTTTCAGGCGCCGTCCCAATTATATTTAACTGCTTGCCGTTCAGCGATTCAACAGATAGGACTGTTCGGAACGTAAGGAGAAAAGCAAATGAAGAGGGAGAAGATTTGATTAAATCTTGACGAACATCATTACCTGTTCAATTCACTTCATTTTGCTAATATATTTACACTATTTTGTTCACATGTAGTTGATTAGATTTAACGCTGCGCCACTATATGAACTTTCTCGAAGTTGTAAGATATAATAAGAGGAAGTACACTCTATTCAAAGGCGCAGATTGTTATGGTCGTTTTATATTAATAAAAGTTTAATGATATTGGGTTGGCAACTAAGTACTTTCGGTTTTCACTGATAGAGAGCGTTGCTTTATTTTTTGTATAACGTATGTTAGTGCTGTACTTTACCGTTTGTCGCGTGATACTAGTCACATTGACGTAACTTCAGAAGCAAGTAGTGCGTGATTTTTATTAAAGCTATTAGTTGTGGGTTAATTTTAAATGGAGTGCAGAAACGAACATTTTCGACATATTTTACTATTTTATTTCCGTAAAGGAAAGAAAGCTGCTGCGACTCACAAAAAGATATGTGAAGTTTATGGTGCTAATTGCTTAACAGAGCGCACGCGTCAGAATTGGTATAAAAAATTCCGTTCTGGAGATTTTTCCCTCAAAGATGAGCAACGTTCTGGTCGGCCTACTGAAGTTGATGATGACCAAATCAAAGTCATAATTGAAGAGGATCGTCATATAACTGTTCGAGAGATTGCGGAGAAGCTACATTGTATCGCACACAACAATTGAAAAACATTTAAAATGTCTTGGGCTAGTTAAGAAACTTGATATTTGGGTACCTCACGAATTGAAAGAAATTCATTTAACACAAAGAATCAACTTTTGCGATATGCACCTTAGACGAAATGAAACCGACCCTTTCTTAAAAATGGGTCCTATACAGTAACATAGTTCGAAAACGATCATGGAGCAAACACGATAAACCAGCTCAAACCACATCGAAAGCTGAATTGCATCCAAAAAAGATCATGCTGTCAGTTTGGTGGGATTACAAAGGTGTTGTGTTTTTTGAGCTGCTTCCAAGGAACCAAACGATCAATTCTGATGTTTACTGTCAACAATTAATAAAACTGGATGAAGCAATCAAAGAAAAACGGCCAGAATTGTCAAATCGGAAAGGTGTAGTTTTCCACCAAGATAATGCAAGTCCTCACACATCTTTGGCAACTCGTGGGAAACTATTGGAGCTTGGCTGGGAAGTGATGCCACATCCCCCATACAGCCCTGATCTAGCACCATCTGATTATCATTTATTTCGAAGTTTGCAGAATTCTTTGATAGGTAAAACTTTCACAAATGATCGAATTCTTTGGAAATACAAGACTGCCAGGCGTTACGTAGGAACTAACCGTCTTCGCGGTTTATGTTATTGGGAAATTTTGAGATTTTTATATATTTACGAATTTTTCGGCCATAGTAATGACTAGTTCAAGACAGAATTTTAGTAAAATTGAAATTGATTTGGTGCCTGACTTCAAGCCTACGCTCAGTAAGTGCATAACCATCTACGCCCAATGGCCTAGAACAACGTTCATCCTCTGAAATACGAGTGCTGACAGACCAATTTGTTTTGCCAATGTATACACTGCCGCACGAGCAAGTATTTGGTGAATTCAGATCCACCAAATGCTTCTAGAAAATCACGCCCTTTTGCTGAAAATGGATATGAAGGTTTTGAAAGAGGTTTAAAAATGGCTATGATGTTATTTTAAAGGAGTGTTCTACTAATACGATCAGTAATGCCTTATGTAGAGGGTAAATGAGCTTTGGAGAGAGGCGATTATATATGATGACTATTTGGTTATGGAACTCTAGGGTTAAGATGTTTGCATATGGTTGTATGCTATGTTTAGAAAAATTGTTGTTTATTAGGATATTTTTGACATGGCTTAATTCTTAGGGTAGAGAATACTGGTTAGATATGCTGAAAGGTATTTGAACTGGGGAGTTGATAATGCCCTGTTTTTTGACGGGACTATGATAGGAAAGGGGCGTTTAGATATCTGTCAATGTACGCGAGTTTGCGGTAAATTGTATGTCCTAGTGAACCGTCCAGATAACAATTCAGCAAGACATCTAGTAAAGGAAGGGAACCTTCTGATTCAACCTACATGGTGTAACTAATGAAATTGGGAATTTAGGAAAACAACGAAGTTATTCAAGGAACATCGACTGTGTGGCCAAATAATAAAAGTGTTATCTATATATTGGCGAAACAAAGCAGTCTGTCCCCACTTGTGTTTCAGAGCAAGAGCGTTATACTAGGTTGCTGCGCTTAGCTGATTCTGCACTTGCCAAGCATAGAATTGAAACCGGACACAATAGCCAATTTAATTCAATCCGTAAGCCAAGAGGGGAGGGAAAGTTATGAACAACGGCCGTGGAAATCTACAAATCATAGTAACTGGATAGTTTTTCTTTTATATTTTCCTTGTATGTTAAAGTTATTATAATTCTGAGAAATATAATATATTTATTTAAGAAAATAATCAACGTTGAACATACAACCATGCTCAAATGTATTAGACACCTTACGAATTTATGTACATACATACATATACATATAGTTTATATAGTTTAGTTAAAAGAGAGGTGAGGAAAATAAAAGTGTTGTGAAAATTATATACAAAGTGTTATTTAGTAATATAGTACAATTTATCAATATTTTGTCGCTCCGCCCTTGGCCTTAATGACAGCTCGCACTCGTCGAGGCATACTTGCTACTAAACTGTAACATTCTGGCGGTGGTATTGCAGCCCATATTTCGCGAATTTTTGTTGATAATTTTGCTTTTGACAGGCATTTATGTTCCGTGATCTTAGTTTTTAAGATACGCCACAAATTTTCAATGGGCGACAAATCGGGACTTTGTGGCGGCCAATCTAATACCTCCACTGTGTTTTCCTCGAACCAACGCATTACAGCTCCCGATTTGTGGCAGGGCGCATTATCTTGCTGAAAAATGTATTGTGGAATATCCTGATCGAATAGTTTTAGCACAGAAGGTTCTAATACTTCCTCCAACATGGCTAAATAGCGTTGGCTATTCATCCGTCCATCGCACAGGTACACTTCTCCAACACCGTATGCAGACATACAACCCCAAACCATGATACTACCACCTCCAAATTTTACTGTGGGAATGATACATTGTGGTTCATAAGCTTCCCCTTGCCAACGCCGAACGTATAACGTCCCAGGTAGTCCCCAAAGCTGCCAGGCAAAAGAAGAAAGTTAGCACTTAGACAGGATTAATTTTGTTTAATGTTACATGTAGACTGAATTGCATATAACGATAAGAATATTAGTCATGAAGATGTACTTACATACCTTGATATTCGATTCATCAGACCAAAGAATCTTCGACCACTTCTCGATTGTCCAATTTTCATGTTGTTTGGCCCATAAATACCGCTTCTTTTTATGAGCGTCAGTTAAAAGCGGTTTACGTCGCGCTTTACACCCTTGTAAACCAGCACGCTGGAGACGCCTTCTCACTGTTTGTGCAGAAACTGTTACGCGATAACGCTGTTTCAGCTCACTAGCGAGCTCTTTCGACGATTTTTTCCTATCACTGAGAGCCAGTCTTTGTAAAATTCTGTCTTCTCTAATCGAGGTACAGGGTTTTCTGCCACTTTTTGGTCTGTTAGCAAACGACCCACTCTCCTGATAGCAACTAATGGTTGTACGGACTACACATCGCGAACATTTTTTTTTGCAATTGCAGCTATTGATAACTTCTGAGAATGCAGTAGCACTATTTGGGCGCGTTCCCCTACCCTCAACTCGCGTGTTTTAGGCATTTTTCTTCAACAAATAACTGACACAACATGAAAAAATAGGATAATCTAATTGATCTCTACCACAAACTCACAAACGCACGTTGCTCACACACTGCTAGAATGACACTAAATTTCTAAAATCCACAATTTCCCCTTTCCACCTATTCTTTTCAATAGGGGATTAACTAGGGTATTCAAAAACGTATTTCTGTAAATACCATTAACTATTTTTACGGTTAATTTCCGTCAGACTTGGATAATACTGAGAATAAGGGTTTTTACCTGGGGTGTCTAATACATCTGAGCATGGTTGTACAATATAAATAAAGGATAATGAATTAATTAAATTAGATTTTTTTTATTAAGGGAACAGAACTGAAGGTAAATTTAAATTCACACGCTCTAAAATTTATAAACAAGAGAATAACGTCATTAGCAGATTCCTATTAAATTTGCAGCAAAAAACTCTGCAAATTTCATAAAACAGACAAACGCACATCTTCTCAATATATTAAAAGCGCGCAAACTCTTGAACCAGAAGAGTGATCCACATAAAATAGTCGGAAAGTTGAGAATTATTTGCGGGTACATCGCCTTCCGTTGGAAATTTATGACACGTGCAGGGATTGTGATATAAAAGCGAACGCCAATAAGAAAAAAATATCGCCGTCTATCTGTACTTTGAGAAACAGATGCCCTAACTTCGAGCAATAAATTTGATAACACCACCGTTCAAACGAGTTCGTTATTCAATTTGAGATTACGGAAACTGGGTTAAGCGAAATTTTCCTTCACGTTATTTAAATTAAAATAAATTAAGTAAATGTAGAATATATATTGTCCTATATTATACTCTGAATAATATGAAATATTTATAAATAGAGGGTGTTTCAAATTTCGCCGTTTTTTTAAAGAATAAATAAAACACATAATTTGCATTCACTTTCAAAAACTTTTTATTGGTAATTGAAGTATCAGTTATGACATTTATATGCGAAAAATAATATCTGCCAAATGGCTTCCTCTTGAAGCTCCACAGACGTCCACTTTTTTGTTAAAATTTCCAATGACATTTTGACATAATTGAGGCTCTATCTCACCAATGACAAGAATAATTTTATCTTTCAAAGCAGGAATTGATTGTGGATTGTTTTTATAAACCTGACTTTTCACATAACTCCAAAGAAAATAGTCTAACGGCGTCAAATCACATGATATTGGTGGCCAATTAACATCACAATGATGTTACACATCCAGGAAATTTTTCTCTGAATAAATCAATTGATTCGTGTGCAAAGTGAGATGTAGCGCCATCCTGTTGGAACAAAAATTCGGTTATCATCCGACGATATCGATCACCATTGACAGTTACAGCTTCACCAGCAGCATTTTCAAAGAAGTAAGGTCCAATTACACCACCTGACCGTAATGCACGCCAAATAGTAACTCATTTAGAATTCACAGGTTTCTCATGAATAATTTGTGGATTTTCCTCACCCCAGATACGGCAATTTTGCTTTTTAACATAGCCACCAAGTTCAAAATGTGCCTCATCGGGAAACATTGTTTTTTGAGAAAAATCAGCTGGTTGTTCATTGATGAAATTGACAAATGAACGACGTTTTAAATGATCTAATGGCTTCAGTTCTTGTGTTATTTGAACCTTACAAGCCTTCAGAGCTAAATCCTTGTGTAAAATACGCCATGTTGTTGATCCACTAAGTCCAAGTTGTTGAGAACGTCGTCTAATGGACATTTCAGGATTTTCAGCACCAAGCTAATATTTTCTTGTGAACGACCACTACGACTGTATTTTTCACTTTTTTTGATCTTCCGCGGAACCGATCTCTTGAAATTTTTTAATAATTCGACCAATAGTGCTTTCAAATGAACGATTATGTATACCATAAAATTCACGTAATTTTCTAAAAACTCTTTTCACAGAACGCTGATTTTCATAAAATAATTTAACAATTTGAACGCATTGTTGTACCGTGTAGGAAGCCATTCTTATAAATGTCACACATCACACTTTTTAAATGCCCACATACCCAAACAAATTCAGTGCGTCATCTATATTTTATTTATTCTTAAAAAGAAAACGCGCAATTTGAAACACCCTTTATTTTCCCTTTTTGGGGAGCATCACTGTAGGAGATACATTGAAAATTTCACTTGGAAGCATTTATATCTTATTCTAAAATTACAAATAAGATACATTCTGCTTATATGAATTACTCTAGTATGTAATGTTGAACATTGCATTCGAAATAATCTATAACTCATTTATAAACTTAGTTTCCCGTGAGTCGTTCTTAGATAAGGATACTGCGCTCTCTGAAAGTGAAGTCGCGCAAGATTTTGCTTCTTATTTTGTCGTATGTACAGTATCAAATAATTAAATTAGACCAGCTCTCAGTTATGATGAATAATACCATATACATTGTATTTTAAATGAAAACTATTATACCTCCTGAAAAGATAACAAGTTTCAGAGTCTGTAATCCCTTACCGAACTCTTAATCTTAAACTCGCTAAATGCTAGAAAAGTTAAGGGGCGGTATAATGCGTTTATGCAAGTAAAATTTATTCAGAATTGTTAAAACCCTCGAAAAGTGTGTTTGTTACGCGTTCACCGTTTTTAGTTTAGTATCTTAATGTTGGTTTAGTGATGCGCAAATTTTATACTTTACATTTTTATAAAGAACTTTTCACCATGGATACAGCGAAAGATATTACAAACAGTGAATAAAATTAGAATAGAAACTTTGTTAGGAACTGGTCTGTATTCTCAAAACGAAATTGCTAGAAAAGTAAATTTTCATGCAATTGCAACACTTACCAAAGAAATATGCCCTCAACAGCGGTCGACAATATAGTCGCCGGCCATGCAAAACCACCAAAACGGTGAATATAAACATTATTAGCAATGCTTTGTAAAATAGAGAAGCGTCCATCAAAGAATTGTTAAATCGTCTGCAGTCCTTTAATATAAAGATATCAGAGCTTTGTGAACTCGATTATACGCTGTTAAATTAAAATATCGTCGACTTGCGAAAGAACCGAGTTTAACTGAAACAATAAAGAAAACGCGTCTATAGTCGACCAAGATGTATCGACGGAGGAATGTCTGTATAAAATTACTACTGTGGGCAAAAAATAGTAAGACTTTGTTTATAATTTTTAAATTCTTAATTTATTCTTCCAAATCTATTTCGTCCCCCTCAAAGTAATGCCCCTTGGCCCCAATATACTTGTGCCAACGTTTCTTCCAATTCTCGAAAGAGTTAAAGTCAATTTCAGGAATAGCCTTCAATGCGCATAGCGATTCACGTTTAATGTCTTCAATTGACTCAAAATGGTTTCCCCGGAGGGGTCGTTTCAGTTTGCTGAATAGCCAGAGGTCACACGGAGCTAAATCAAGCGAATACAGTGGTTGCGGCATGATATTGGTTGAAAATTTGGCGAAAAACTCACGAAGAATTAATGCAGTATGCAACGGTACATTATCGTGGTGCAAAAACCAAGAGCTGTCGGCCCATAATTCTGGGCTCTTTTTACGAATAGCATTGCTCAAACGACGCATAACACTCAAATAGTATTCCTTGTTGACAGTTTGGCCGATCGGAAGGAATTCGGAGTGCACCACACCTCGATAATCGAAGAAAACTGTCAACATAACCTTGATTTTTGACTTGCTTTGATGTGGTTTTTTTGGGCTTCGGCTCACCTTTGATACGATATTCGGCCGATTGATCGTCCGTTTCCGGGTCATAAGCGTAGATCCAAGTCTCATCTCCAATTATGATGCCTTTCATTTTGTCTTGATAGTCGGAAAGCATTGTTTCACAGACGTCAACGCGACGCTGTTTTTCGAAAAAATTGAGTGATTTTGAAACAAATCGTGCTTTCACTTTTCTTAGGCCCAAATGATCTTTCAAAATGGTTTTCACTGATCCTTCCGATATTCTAACGATGCCAGTAAGGTCTCTGACTGTTAATCGCCGATTCTCAAGCACCAATTCCTTGATTCTATTGACGTGTTGATTATCAGTTGATGTTGATGGCCGTCCTGGACGTGGTTCCTCAACTCGTTCTCGACCCTCTTTGAATAATTTGTACCAATCAAAAACATTTGCTCGCGACAAACAATTATCACCGAAGGCCTTTTGCAACATTCTGAACGTTTCGGCACCAGAAATTTGATTCCGTACACAAAATTTAATGGAACTTCTTTGTTGAATAATTTCACTCATCGTAAAAATCGCCGAATGCACTTTTTGTACTTCAGAAAGACAAGCGTTTACTAAACACTAATGATTATTTTGCTGTGAAATTTGGCACACATGTCACTGACAGTCATACCAACCTAGAAAAAAAATATTTCGACGAATGGGTTTTCGCGCGAAATTTAAATTAAAAAGTCTTACTATTTTTTGCCCACAGTAGTATACCGTAAATATTTTAAAAATGTTTTCAACTTTCAGGTACATTGGCGTATGTGCTGCAATCAATAAACATTTCTTTTGCTTTTAATACACGAATTTCTAATATTTTTTCTTATGACTTTATACCAATTTTGTATTTTTTCATTTTCTTGTACATGAAGTAACGTGTTGAAGACCATACAATATTATTATTGAAGAAAAGTACTTCAATTATTATCATGAAAACAGCGAGTAAAAGTACATTTCTAAATTGCAAAGGAATGGAGCTGACTCTAATAACTTAAAACGTATAAATTTTTTATTATATCAGCTACTAAAAGGCGAAGAAGTTTGTCATGTCGTTGAATGACCCAGCTCTAAAACTTCATTCCTTTGTTTTTTATGTCAATGTAAAATGTTTTATTTTCGTTAAGGCACTAAGAAAACAAACTAGCAAAATAAAAACAAAACTTTGTTGTAAATAACTAATTTCGCTGTTAAAATATTTCGTAAAACGTAAGAGTAATAAATGCCTCAGGTAAATTACTGTTTGGAGCTTAATTTTGTTAAATACTTTTTGTGGGACGCGTAAACCAAATTTAAATTGGAAAGACGATTATTACTTCTTTCATTCTTCGTAAAGTTAATAAAGACATGCACATCCTGTACTCTTTATTTTAGGGTATTTTGATAATTCTTTTTTAATATCTAATCCATCTAATTCTTTCATAAGTTATGAAACGAAATTTTTAGTCTGGCTCGTAGACTTCCGCGGTCATTGTCTATACTTTCTTCATCTTAGCTTCCGGACTGGAACCGCGTCTTCGACAATACTGGCACTGACGTTTCGACCAACTACTTGTACAAGTGGTGACGAAACGTCGGTACCAGTATTGACGAAGACGCGATTACAGTCCGGAAGGCAAAATGAAAAAATAGCGTTTTTGACCTTTCGAAGGCCATCATTGTACAACTCAGCAGATTATGTCAAAAACCATTATTCTACCTATTGAATGACGTCGTTTGTTTCAATTTTCCAACCTCACAATGGTTTTTTGAATTCTGTGAATAAGGAAAATTCGCTAAGGGCGAGATTGGGGGATTAGTGTGGCACAATTTCAAAGCCACATCGTTTTGGTTCATTAACCGCACTTCAAGAGTAAATAGGCAATGAGACGGACGCTTTTGGTGATTATACCGTACCGTTTCTTGATCAGTGCATCACGCATTTTGTTTAGCAGTGCGAAGTAATAGGAACAAGTGATGGTCTGACCCTTCTCCTGGTAATCTGTTAAGATGACGACTGTCCCAAGAAAAAACAGACAGCATAACCTTCCTTGCAGACTTTTGCTGTGCTTCCACCGTTTCCTCGTATCAGTAGTCTCCGGATCATATGATAGATCTAAGATTCATCCACAGTTACCAGGCAACCAAAAAAATCCTCTTCGTCTTGCCACAAAAGATTCAACATTTCTTCGGTCCTCCACTGTATTTGCTATGGCAGCACTGTCCGTGAATTCCATTTCTTGGATCGTCTCTGAGGAACATGCAGCCAGTTTGAAAATTTATTTTCCACCTCACAACAGTGTCATATGACGAGCTACCATTTCCATAAACCGACATCATTTGATCGTGGATTTGATGGGCACTGTACCCTTTCAAATGAAGGAAATCACCCTGTGAGCCTGCATCTTCTCCATACTGCCGATTACTTCAATCTACAACTTCCTGAAACCAAACAAATCAACATTAATAGCTGCAATTTGCAACATCATGTACATAAAGATCAACTAATATGAAGAACAAATTTTATTCAGAAATCATAACTTAGATTTCTGAATAATGTCTGAATAAAATCTTGTTATAATTAATACTTTACGACATCCCCTCGTATATTAAACCCGCTTTGGTATCTGTAATTGAACTGTTGGCAGGACTGTGCATGTTATTTGACATTTATAGCAGATTATTGAGGCGAGATTCAAATCTAATGGTTCAACATATTTTTAAGCAAACAAATACTTCATTTTACAACTAAAAATTTGACTTCCCTCTAAATACATCCAATAGGTACAACCAAATCATTTTTCAGTTGAATAGAAGTAATCTTTTCGACTAGGGTTCTTTTATGGTAATTTTTTTTTTTTTATAAAAACAACTAATTACGATTTTGGCATTAAATTAAGGAAGCAAAAGTTTTCTACGTCGCGCTAAGCATTGTGCAAAAGCCCTTTACCTCTTTTTCTCTTTTTTTTCCATAGTCGTTCTTCAATGCATTCTCTGGCAATGGTATATACATATTTCCTTTTAAATTTCGATGAAATATTAATGACCGAATGAAACGAAACAAAGAGATCAAAGCACCGTGTGACGTCCAGCGTTACTATGGCTTTTTTAATCAGATTGCTGTTGATGGTTTTCCCTCTTTTTAAGTAAAAAATCGACATTGTAATTGGATATTCTTCAATTATAGGAATTAGTGACATCTAACCGAAGTATATTAAATGTCACTATGTAAAAATAATCTCCTTAAATGACGACGGGCAATTCCAGTTTATAATTACTTTAATTTGTTTAATATTTAAAAAGAAACGATCTATTGGAAGATATGCTAAATACTTTTTGTTGATTTGATTAAAATTGTACATACGCTTTTCGTTTTTCTTAATACTTAAATATATAAAAACATTGAACTCGATGGAAATAAAGCACAGGACTAGCTCTCTAAAATCGACGAATGGAGGTTAACGAATCAAAATTTACTCGTGTGAGGTTTAATTGACATAAAGTATAAGACTAGTTCTACAAGCGACGTATACCAGGTGTACCGGAAAGTCATTACCGGGTTTTCTAACAAACGTCGCTAGGCTTAAGTATGCGATGTTATGATTTGACATACGAGGGAGCGTTTTTATATTCGCGGAATGGGGGACAAGGGGTGGAAATAAAAAAACCAAATTATTTTTCTTTTTCAATATATTCACCTGCAAGACGGATACATTTTTCACATCTTTCAATTAATTTATTTATACCCTCATAAAAAATGATTTCTCTTTATCTGCAAAATACGCCGAAACTGCCTCCTTGACTTCATCATCGGTAGTAGATTTTTTACCCCGCAGCTCTTTTTTCATTTTCGGAAACAGGTAATAATCACTCGGGACCAGGTCTGGGCTGTAGGGTGGGTGATTCACAATTTCGAAGCCTACCTTATGCAGGGCAGCTAACGCAACGCGGCTCTTGTGAACGGGGGGCGTTGTCGTGCAAAAGCAGAACACCTTTTGTCAATTTTCCCCGTCTTTTCTCTTTAATGGCTTCTTTTAGTCGCTCTAATATTGAAGCGTAATATTCTCCGGTTATAGAAACACCTTTATCTTTATAATCAATCAACAATATTCCTTCCGAGTCCCAAAATACCGTTGCCATGAGTTTCCCAGCTGATTGTGACACTTTAAATTTCTTGGGAGGTGCTGTGCCCTTTTTATGCCACTGCATGGAGTCTTGTTTGGACTCAGGTTCATAATGATGAACCCTAGTTTCGTCTCCAGTAACAATTCCACTCAATACACCATCCTTGTCTTCATTACAGAGGTCCAAAAATGCACGCGAACACTCTACGCGCTGTTGTTTTTGCGGCGGCGTGAGCATTCTCGGCACCCATCTTGCGCTGACCTTAGACATGCCGAGATGATCGTGTAGGATTTTAAAAATTGTTGTATCGGATACTCCAACCATTTCTGCGAGTTGTTTCTTCTTTAGTCGAGCATCTTCGAGTACGATTTGTTCAACTTTTTGGTGGTCACCTCAATGCTCCTGCCCGGCCTCGGGTCGTCTTCAAGGGATTCCCTTCCTTGTTTAAATAAACTATGCCACTTGTACACCATGGTTTTTCCTGGACAAGAGTCGCCGTAAACCAATGACATCTCATTCATTATGGTCGCGACTGATTTTCCTTGCCTGGTAAGGAACTTTATAACGGCACGATATTCGATTTTCTCCATATTTCACTTTTCACTCCTGATTATGTTACTTGGTTGACGATAGCTCAAAGACTAACTGTCTAATAACAATGAAACTTCGTATTTATACTAATCATGAGTCGCTGCACAGGCCACGCCCCCAATGCGCCTACTCACCCCTCTACAACCCGCTCATTCCGCGAATATAAGAACGCTCCCTCGTACGTCATTTTATTCTACTGACATCAAGCTTCAAAGCTTCATAGATTTATAACTCCTTGAAAATGTCGAGTTTCGTTCCTGAAAAAGCGCATTTGCGACACGCATTTCTTTTCTTATTTAATCAAAAGAAAAAAGTCGCTGAAAGTCATCGTTTGCTGGTAGAAAGTTACGGGGAGCATGCTCCAACCATAAAAACATGTGAGGCGTGGTTTCGACAATTCAAAAGTGATGATTTCGATCTGCAAGACAAAGAATGTTCTAGTAGACAGAAAAAGATGCGAAACTGCAGGAGTTATTAAAGGAAGATTCAACCCAATCTCAAGAACAATTGGCAGAAGTGTTAAATGTGCCCAAGAAACGATTGGCGACCGATCACGAGTAATGGAAAATCTAAAAGATGGAAAAATGGGTGCCACATCAATTCAATGGTAGGCAAATAAAAAATCGGAAAATCATCTGTGAAATGCTGCTGCGAAGGTATGATCGGAAATCATTTCTGCATCGAATAGCGACGGATAATGAAAAATATTTCGAAAACCCTAACCGTAAGAAATCATGATTATCAATTGGCAAAGCCGGCCCATCGACTTCAAGGCCAAATCGTTTGGTCGCAAGACAATGCTCTGTGTTTGATGGGCCCAGAGTGGCGTGGTGTATTACGAACTGTTGAAACCTGGTGAAGCAGTTAATACACGTGCTGTAAAATCACTTTAAGTGAAAATACACATGAATATACTTAAACTCAATTAATTAAATACCATAAAGTAGTAAGAACTCTCTTTTAAAAATTATCATAGCACATTTACGTTTGGAAATATCAATTAAGTAATATCTTTATTTAAATGAAATTAAAAAAGAAAATTAGAAAATAAAAACGTTCTATCTAAAAAAATTAGGCGTGCCATTACGAATTGTGCAACCAGAAACAAAATTATCCTATTATTTGTTTCAAGTACATTGTTTTTGGCTCAACAGTGTTTTAAAGGTAGATTAGGGAAATTTCTATTCTAAAAATACTGTTATGAATAAACCAATTACACATATTTCAAATAACAAATAGAAATTATCGGACAATACCTTCAGTAATTGGTGACTTTGCTAGAGGAATAGAGAGCAGACATTAGAGAGCAGACATAGACCATAGATTTTAAAGTGTTTGCCTATTTACGCACTGATAGTTTCGTTGCCGATTCTAGCGAGATAATACGCCCGTGTTCGTTCGTTTGTACATTCGTATGTTTGAAAGAAAGAAAGAGGTATTGTTTTTTCATCATTTTCCTGTTTCAAAAAGGCACGATAAGCCCACAGAGAATCGTTAGTTAATAACACAAGTTTACCTGATGAGAAGTGAATTCCTTGAAACTCGTAGTAAACAAATATTTGATTTATTCTTTTAACGTTCGACTGTATAAATTTAAAGTCATTACGGATTTCTAAATATATATATAAAACAACATTTTAGCTTACATTATTATGTATTTAGAATTTTTTACTTGAAGTTTTCAAATGTATTGACATTGCTATCTGCTTCTGGGTTTCCGGACTGGAACCGCGTCACTAGTATATCTGCCGACGTTTCGTACCCATTTGTATGGGACATCTTCAGGGCTGAACTACTAGTTCAGCAGTAGTTCAGCCCTGAAGATGTCCCATACAAATGGGTACGAAACGTCGGCAGATATACTAGTGACGCGGTTCCAGCCCAGAAACCCAGAAGAAGATAGCATGGACCACGATCGCGGAAGTCTACGTACCAAAATATTGACATTGTTTTTAAATTTTTTCATTTTATAACCTCTAAAATATCAGGAATTTTAATACCGCCACCTTATTTATCTTTAAGTGTACATTTAAAGTGTACCAATTCAAAAATTACTTTTAGAATATTCTATCATACATTTCTCTGTACATAATCTTGAAACCATCCACGGAAATTTCACATTACTTATCGCGAGACTTCGAATAGAATTGTCGCTACTTCGGCCTTAATATACTGCCTTAAAAACATCGCTTTAATCTAGACATCGTGCGATGGAAATTATTCAATTTCATTGTATTACTTAAACGACGTTTTTACATCCGTTTTCTCAGTTGCATAATAAATCCATAATTACCAACAGTAATTGGATACACAGGTCCTCAACTAAATACTTTCCGCAACGCTTTTATGCCGGGGAAATTGCTTCAATTTCTGTACATGAGATAAACTTATCTCATCAATTTCGCAGTGCCTCAACAGAATTTCGTGTTCGCCATCTGTTTTATGTCGCTAACGTGTCAACGTCTTCGCCTGCACAATGCGACACCGTTTTTTCAATTTGTTTGTTATTCCCGAAATACAAACGGGTACCCTCGTATATTAATCATGTATGATCTACATATAACCTGTTTGCGGCAAAAATTCAAGGGGTTATTCCTTGAACTATCTTTCGCAAAAGCCCTAAATGGTGGACTCCACTGGGTTTGCCCAATACAAGAAATGGGTTATATGTTTTTAACAACATTTCGATTAGAAAAAGGTCATTTACGATTTGTAGGTTTCTTATGGTTCCATATATTCAAATGTTACATGTTTATTATTATTATTATTATTATTAATATGATCGTTATTTATTTTCAGAAATTCTTCGAAAAGCTAGGAACGTACGACAGCGGCTTCGACATTTGGGGTGGCGAAAATCTCGAACTCTCCTTTAAAACGTGGATGTGCGGTGGCACACTAGAAATAGTGCCATGCTCTCACGTTGGACATATCTTTAGAAAGCGGTCGCCTTATAAGTGGCGATCGGGGGTCAACGTTTTGCGAAGGAACTCCGTTCGGTTGTCCGAAGTTTGGTTGGACGACTACGCTAAATACTACTATCAACGGATAGGCAACGAGAAAGGTGATTTCGGAGATGTCAGCGAGAGGAAAGCGTTGAGGGACCGTCTGAAATGCAAGAACTTTAAATGGTATTTGGATAATATTTACCCTGAACTTTTTATACCCGGTGAGGCTGTCGCTAGCGGAGAGGTATGCATCTTGAATATTAATTTTTGTTTTAATTTGGTGGCGGGAAAGGATATCACTCGTATGACAGCAACATGTAAAAGTAAATCTGAAATTACTGTTACATACATATCATATTTTTATGCGAGATTAATCATTGATTTGATAACAATAAAATATTTAAAAAATCTGAAGAAATTATAACAGGAACATAGATGAAATAGCAACAATCACATTATGGATACAAAACTAATAACTAAATTTTTGTCGTATTAGAAAACGCTTACATTGCTACGAGCCAACACCAAAAATATTTTTTATTACAGTTTTACTGTCCTTGAAAATAAATGCACTTTCACATTCGTTTAAACCAATCTGAACAGCATTGCTGCCACTGTGAAGGCGGTATCTCCAAATATGAGTTTTAAATGCCTCAATTGCCTATTCCGGTGTAGAAAACCGTTGACCACGAACTTCATTCTTCACGTATGGGAACAAAAAGAAATCACAGGGTGCTAAATCAGGGCTGTACGGCAGATGGGTCATCAATTAAATGTTTTGCCCGGTCAAATAGTCAATTGTTTGAACAGACCTGTGAGAGCTCGCATTGTCATGGTGTATCGTTTTCGATTTGTTTTCCTTATTTCTTCAAAAACTTTTGGCAAACATATAGTTGTGTACCATTCGGAATTGACCATTCTACAACTCTCTAAAGGCACGTTCGCAACGTGACCGGTTTTTCCGAAAAAACAGGCGACCATTTGTTTTGATTTGCTTCGAGCGTGAAGAACTTTTGTTGGTTTTGGCTCATCTCGGAATACCCACACAGTCTGTTTACTGTCGGGCTCGTACGTGTAGATCCAAGATTCATTACCTGTGACAACTATATAAATGTTCTTTAAAGCACCGCCATTGTATTTTTTGTGCATTTCTTGGCACCAATCGACGCGAGTCTTTTTTTGAGTGGTTGTCAAATTATGTGGTACCCAACGTGAACATAGCTTCTTCACGACTAAATGTTTGTGCAGGATCTTATGCACGCGGGTATTACTAATATCTAGAGATGCCTCGATCTCACAATATGTCACATGACGGTCTTGCATTATGAATTCAGACACTGCATTAATATTTTCCGACCCAACAACATTTGTATGATGACCTTCACGAAATTCATCGTCCAAAGAACGCCGTCCAAATTTAAATTCACTACACCAACGATATACTGTAGTTTGCGATATTGCTTCATCACCATATAAAGATTTCAGCTCGTCGATGCATTCTTGTTGAGATAATCCAAGCCGAAAGTTATGATAAATAATTGCATGAAGATGTTCGCGAGTTAATTCCATTTTTTCGCTGACATAAAATTTTCATGTTACTGTCAACAATAGAAATAGCGACGGATAATAAAACTGTCAAGGTAAATATATTGTCAAAAATGACAAACTTCACGATGCAATCATCAGATCGGAGGCAACACTAACAATGTGAAGAATAAACTGCGTGGTCTGTTGTGGCATTCAAAACTCTTATTTTGGAGATACCACGTTCAAAGTGGCAGCAATGCTTTTCGGATTGGTTTAAACGAATGCAAAAGTGCATTGATTTTCAAGGAAAATATTTTGAAAAGCTATGAAACTATTTTCGATAATAAAAATTTTTTTGTTTGCTTTTCCCGAAATATAAACGGTTGCCCTCGTATCATATCGACTACTGGACAAAATCTGGAGAAAAGACTGTTAATGTTTAACTAACATTAAATTAAATTATTTAAAAGAATATTTGTATTTGCAGATGTGGTGGTTCCATAGTAATAAATCATCTATTCAAATTGCGATCGAAAGCAATATATAAGTGCTTACACTGTACGTCCTTCCCTCGGAAAATTTAAATTCTGTCTGAGACTTGAGTGTATAGTTCTTTTACAAAAAATAATCTTTAAGTCTTTGTCGTAGTACCAATTACTAGTTGCCTTTATAATATCTAAGCTTTTTTCTATTACGAAACTGTACAAAAACATCCTAGAAAATAGAAACGTGGAATTCTATGTTACAAATTCCTTACTTCAGTCGCCACAATAACATTCAAAGTATCAAAGATCTAAAATTTCTTTTCGCGGCAACGCAGTGACGATGCCAAAGAAAAAATCACCCGCTCTACATTTTTCGCAATGCAGAGACGTCCGAACTCCTTTCGCCAAATAAACGTTTTACATTTTCAATGCGTCGAAACAGCGAAAAACGGATAAAAAAAGTACATACATAAAGAAAACGAAAAGCCAAAGAAAATGAGAGGAGGTAACAAAGAAGGTATTAATATTCTGTTGAGGGTGCGAAAGCTCAATAAAACGTTGGCGTTTGACAATGGAAGGCGACTGCGTCCGCTTCCGATTTCACATCAGTACGAAATAGCAAGGTTTCGGCGTCATCAGTGTTTACGTCAACGAGAAATTTTTCAAAAGCAACAAAAGACTTACGACGCAAAAGGGAGATAGTTCCGTCTTTCTTTCTCCGGTAACGAAGCAGAAGTCGAACGGTGCGATAGGTACCACTATAAGTTACTACATTGCGTTCTGTTTTCCTCACTGAGTTACGTGACAGAAATGTTGAAAAGCGAGAAGAATAATAAATCTTTCAAATACGCTTCCACTTTTACATGCCCTAAAGATTTATGCATCGAAGACATGATGGCTATACCAATAGAACTGCTCGTGTCGGCTAACATAGTAATAATACCGTAACATAATTAATTTCTCTAGTATAAGTACTTTATTATTACATTCGCTCGCTCAGAAAACACATCGTTCATGATAAAGCAGGGAGAGCTTTACTATTTGAAAAGGGTGCTTTTATTAATTCGTATTTTCACCTTTTATCTCTTTAATAAATCAAATAAGAAAGCAACTCAAGAAATGCAAATCCTTTCATAATAAAAAACAAAAATTACTATTAACAGCTTGAATAAATATTACAATTGATTAAAAATAAGATAAGGTAAAATATCCCTTACCACATTTGATTCTTAAATACATATTTCGACAATTATGTTGTCTATTTCAGTAGAGAAAAATAAACACAGTATTAAATAAGCTACACAAAAAATCACGAAACACTCTACTCAGTGTCTAACCAATCACTGAATTCCTCAAAAAAGCTCATTCAAGTCACTTTCCTTTCTTAAAACTAACATTCACTTCCTAACCTGATACATACACCCCCGCGTTCACAACTGGTCCTTTTTGCTGGTCATATCTGCTCCAGGAATTCATACAAAAACCAGTGTGAAATCGGTCCCTTGTCTCCTTTGAGCATACTTTTGGTCACTGTAAAGATACTCGTAGGTGTCTAATTCTCTCGAATTGTTCATATTTTTAATTAGTTTTGAACAATTCCCAGTTATATTATGATTAGTTTCTAAAACTTGTCGTGTAACGCTTGACTTTTCCGGTTTATTAAATTGAATATAAGAGAAATTGGAAGATGTTAGTTAGAAGAGTAATAGAAACAGGAAGAATGAACAGGAGAGGAAAGCTTCGGAAATCATGGAAGGCAACACTAGAACAATTAGGAAGAGAGAGGGGAGAAATTATAGAAGAAATGGAAAACATAGCCAGAGATAGGAAGATTTGGAACCTTTGAGGCATAAAGAAAAGTCTGAAGTTTCTGGGTATCCAATCCATTATTGGAATATTAACCTCACTGAGTCGGTTCTTATAAAATATTATTCTAAAAAAATTATTTTATTTTCACTCAACAATAGCCACCAACACTGTTTTAACGTCAAAAAAATCCCTCTCCTCTTCTTCATATGTCTCTTTCTAACCAAAACAGCAACTAGATTGTTGCGAAAATAACACAAGATTTTAAACACCACGTTTGCTATAACTAGACTTACAACTTAACTTTATTAATCAATAGAACTACCAAAATCAACACATTTTGGTCAAAGTTTATTTATCCAAGTAGCTATGTGGTAAGTCTGAAATTCTGGAGCTTATGAATTCTCGGAAGGCGATCCGAGCAGCCATTTCTATGCTAGATAGTTGTCCCTTCAAGAAACTTTCGAGATGCTTGAAGATGTGTTACTCATTAAGCAAGAGGATCAGCGATTGCGGTGGACGAGAAAAAATTTCGACAACTCGTTTACTTTCTGCACTGGCATTCGTGGTGGAGTGTTCTCGTGCAAAACCAATTTTCTGAGAATAGATATCTACAATTATGGTTCTCTAAGTTTTAAGAATATATAGTGGATCATTCCCGCTGCAGACTACCAAGCAATAGGCATGGCATTCTTTTGGTCTTTTGGATTGAGGAAGTGTTTAAGAGCTTTGCTTCAATCTAAAAACTGCACTAGTCGTCTACTGTTGTCATAGAGGATCAACTTTTCATCGAAAGTCACGTTGCGATTCAAGAATGTATTGCTTTTTTTGCGCATATTACTCAGGCTGTCATTCAATTCATGTGACTGGTCTGACTTTTTTACCTTACCAAACCACTTCAAATAACATATGACGAGTGAATCATCTACGCTGACTTTCTCCTCAATCTATCGTATAGTTTCAGGAATTAACTTCGACAGTTGTCTTCAATTCATAACAAAATTCATTTTCGATCGTCTAGAATCCAATTGGAGTCATCCATTATGAATCTGTCTAGCAACTTTGCATTCTCTAGTAAGTAGCGGTACAATGACTTACTTTCTACTGTTCAATTATGCTTCATTCCACCTCCGTCTGACTGTTCAAGAAGTTCGTAACTGCTTTGAATTCGTTTCTCAGCGCCGAAATTCTAGCGGTCCCGTTTCTTAGGACAGGATTTTTAGAAATCGTTTCGCTCGTTTATTAACTGATATTTTTCGCTATTGACATGCACTTCATTTTGAATACGTTATACTATCACATAAATGACCTGGTAAGGAGCTCCCTAGCGTTATTACTGAAACTAACAGCATCGTTACCGAAGCTCATACCTAATACGATATTCGTATATGAAATTTTGAGATGCTAAAATGGCAAATTAAACATCTAGAAAAGCTAATAGGAAGATGGGAATAGATATTTACTGAGGGGACTCACGAAATATTTAACGAGAAGTTACAATCTCAAAAACAAGTATCATATTCGGCCCCTGAAGAAAAATAATATTTAATAAAATAATATGCGATTATACTCTTTTAAGCAGCAGTAGTGAAAAGGGTATTAAAACTGTCAAAAAAGAATTTGTAATTAACGCGCGATAACCCAAAATCGTCAGCCTCGTTCTTGCAACTACAAACAAGTCTGAATGTGAAGTGAGCTGCGTATTTTTTTAAATTACTTCAGTAATTAGAAACAGCATCCAATTTTCCATTTTTGAATACAGTCCCTACTTCATTACTCACATAAATGTAGCTCACAATAATACACGCACTAAATATATAAATAAAAATTTAAATGAAACAAGAGGATATAAAAAAGTTTAATCCGCGCATAGACTCTATTGTTAGCTCGTCAAAAATAGTATTATAAAGTACATTTTTAACCGGTTCATTACTTCGCATATAATACCCTTTGTATTTGTTAACGTTTAATGCCCGGCACCTCCACCATTCCATTATCCAAATGACCATTGATTTAAAGTGAATAGAATGCGAACGTAACACGGTATATTTATATGTAGAACGCTTTCACATCACGGAAGCATTGTTGAGTATGTTTCAAATAAAATAATGTTTCTAAACGCCTTTTCATGTCTGTTCATGAATTATAGAGCTACTGAACATCACGATGAGTACCTGTATATTACAATACTATGTTTGTTAGACAACTAAGTCACTCATAACTTTGTAAAGTATTGTAATAGCATCATAAATTTTTATTACGAAGTGATCCAAATATAAACGACAATTTTCTAGTGTACTCAGCAAGCAGTGTCGATACGGATAGTGGAATTGAGGGTGTTACGCAGGATTAGCGACGAGTTCTTATATAATTGGTAATAAAAAACGAGGATAGATACAATAATATAACATATATTGATCCAAACCAAAAGAATTAACGCTCAAATATAAAATCAGTACAGGAACCCTATTAAATAGTATAATATAATACGCAAATACGTGAATCAATAACTAATATGCAAGTATCGTTTACACAAAGAATTGACCTCAATAAGTCATTTTCCCCACAATATACGTAAATTCAGTTCACAGTGATTGATTACCGAAAATACATTTAAAACTGTCTGTTCAAAAAAAGTTACAACTTCTATTAAATTGAATTAACAATAGGAAAAAAAGAAACTTACTGACTATATACTATCTTATTAATGATAAATATTATTCATCTTGGTCACTTCTTACTCCAACATCGCCCTATCGTTCCAAGAAAGGTGGCGAAATCGATCGCCAATGCACCATCGATCGGCAACACTCCAAAAACATATAAAAGGTTACTTAAATTGAGCAAGCAACGTAAACGAAACCCGCAAAAGTCGCAATAAGAATGCATACATGCAAATAGGATCAATGAAAAAGGCATACCTTCGTTGTTGGGCAGGTTTTGAAAGAATTCCAAGCGCGTACAGATCAAATCGTCGACAGACCGATGATTAATTTCATTTAAAAAACTCCTACAATTACGACATTCCTTCCATATCTTCTGCGGAAGAGTTCCGAACATAAGGAAGTATTGTACAACTGTACGGTAACTTGCATTATGTGAGTGACACGAAGATGCTAATAAATATCTGCGACGGGTATACATTTCTAAATAGATTTCCAACGTTAGAATACACAGAAATTATAATTAAATGTGGTATTTTAAACAGTATTTTGCCGTACGACATTATAGTTTGTAAAATAAAGGGTTTTCCAATTCAATTCGTGAACACACCATTTCACTAATCATCGAACTGTCACTGTCAATTTATTCAGTAAACTTAACATTTTCATCATGGTAAAGTACACGAACGAACAACGTCTGACTCAAGAATTGAAGCCGATGGACCATTTGAAGCGACGTACGTTCTCCGATTGGGCTCTGGAAAAGATGCGCCAAGATGATCAATTTCATCGCAAAATCATTTTCAGTGACGAAGCTCATTTTTGGCTCAGTGGGTTCGTCAATAAGCAAAATATGCGTTATTGGTCGGGTGCTTCATCAAATACCACTTCATCCACAAAAAATAACTGTTTGGTGCGGTTTGCATGCCGGCGGCGTCATAGGGCCATATTTTTTCGTCGACGATAATGATCGTCACGTTACTGTGAATGGTAATCGTTATCGCGCCATGATTACCGATTATTTTTGGCCCGAATTGGAAGATATGGACTTGGACAACATGTGGTTTCAGCAGGACGGTGCCACAAGCCACACAGCACACGTTACAATCGATTTATTGAAGAGTAAGTTTGATAAGCGTGTTATCTCAAGAAATGGACCAGTCGATTGGCCGCCTCGTTCGCGCGATTTAACGCCTCTAGACTTTTTTCTTTGGGGCTACGTGAAGTCATTGGTCTATGCCAACAAGCCGACAACGTTGGAAGAGCTCAGAGCCAACATTGAACGCGAAATAGCAGCCGTTTCGGCCGAATTGTGTGGCCGAGTCATCGAAAATTGGGTCCAACGAATCGCTGCAAACGTGCCCGCGGTGGCCATATGAACGAAGTCGAGTTAAATTCATAAATGTTTTGATTGTACTTCAAGCCGATAATAAAGTTTTTGAAATATCTCAAATGGTATGCATTTTATTTTGAAAAAAAGTTGTCAAGTCCTTATTGGAAAACCCTTTATATTAAAAACATCGTGTTAAATGCAAAATATTACATATTACAAATTTGTATTTGATTTTATTTTTATGTTAACTGCATGCAAAATTACTCAACATGTAGCAGACAATGAGAATTTTCGCAGATATATTCCACATTGGAAGTTACTAACCGAAAGACCCTTGCAGGATAACTTGCCGCGAGTAAAACACACGATTATGGACCTCTTAAAAACGGAGTTAAAAAATAAAAAAATTCTTCTATCGGTTGATAAAACTGCGGATGCTAAAAAATTATGTTGCGAATGTATTTGTATGCGATAAAACCTCATTGCCTCTTTCTTATACAGTAAAATATTCCCAAAAAAAAAAAAGACGCGGAATACATAGTGCAAAATAATGCTCTTAGGAAACTTCTTATATCGTCAACCCAAGCTGTAATATTAGCTGCAGATGGTTCAAACATTTAGTTAGTAGTCTACAAGGGTGTCCTACAATTTCTTCTGATCCACAAAGCATTTCCCCGCCAGACATTTTTTCTTTAAAGGTCTGAATAAATGAATATTCAAGGAGGCTAAATTCGGATTACGCAGAGGATGTGGCACGATCTTCGAATTCTACTGTGCCAACCACAGTTTGGTTTGATTTGACGTATTGGGTCTTACGCCATCGTGCAAAAGTTGCACTCCACGTCATCACGACAAGCAGCAGTACCGTGACGGAACGTTCAAACTAGTATCGAGTTGGGGTAAATGTTTCAGTGTTTCCGGATATTGTGTCGAGATATAAATATGTAGTCTTTTGTGGAATGTATTAAATATTTTCTTATATTTAATACATTCCACAAAAGACTACGCCTTTAACCTGGATCGTAGACTTCCGCGGTCGTTGCCCATATTTTCTTCATCTTGGCTTCATTAGGGCTTGATAGTAGCAACTCAGTCTCAGGGCAACCATTAAGCTCCCATACAAGTGGTGACGAAACATCTTTACCAGAATTGTCGAAGAAGCGGTTTCAGCTTAGAAACCAAGATGAAGACAGTATGGATTGGATTGGATGGAAATTTTAGTGTAATTTTGGCTTGTACCTTTAATATCGGACACCCCTTCGTACAGGTTGGTAGAAAAGTTTTGAAAGCGACACCTATTAAGCAGTAGAGGAATCAAAATTCATACGCCATTTTAATATTTCATGTGTCATATGAACACACTAAAAATTTTATCTCGATCTGTCAATTCATTCATTATTAGCAATCCATTTGAATTAGACGTGTTGGTGTATTTTTTAACAATGGAAAAAACTGAATATCGCGCTGTGATAAAATTCTTTGTTTTGGAAGGTTTATCAGCTACAGAGATCCACACAAAGATGGTGAACGTGTTAAAGGAATGTGCTCCTTCATTTCCAACAGTACATCGATGGGTTTTAGAGTTTAAACGTGGTCGTACAAGCGTTGAAGATGAACCACGTAGTGGACGACCAAAAACTGCAACAACAGCAGAAATCATTGAGCAGGTACATAATATGGTTAGCGAAGATCCGAATTTGACTAAGCGTGAAATTGCTAATACCATAGGTATCTCAGACGAACGAGTACTCCATATTTTACATGAAGAATTACATATGCAAAAGCTGTTTGGAAAGTTAGTGCCACATTGGTTAACAATTCAACAAAAACTGGATTGAAAACAAATTTCTCAGCGTAACTTGGTGCGTTTCAAGAGGAATAAAACCGTTTTCTTGCGTCGTTTTATAACTATGGATGAGACTTGGATCTACCACCATGATCCTAAATTGAAACAAGAACGATTACAGTGGACTACGGTTGGTTGTTCAACTCCAAAAGAGGTGAAGTCAGGACAAAAAAGGTTATGGCATCAGTGTTTTGAGATGCAAAAGAAATTTTATTGATTGATTATCTTGAAAAAGATAAAACAATTAACTCAGAGTATTATTGTAACCTTTTAGATCAACTGGATGCAAAAATTCGTGAAAAAAGACCTGATTTAGCGAAAAAAAATATTATTTTTCATCAAGACAATGCGCCTTCACACAAAAGTGTTTTGACGATGGCTAAATTGAATGAATTAAAGTACGAATTGCTTGAACAACCACCGTATTCACTATTTTTGGCTCCGAGTGATTACTACCTCTTCAGAAACTTAAAACAATTCGTTCGTGGAAAGCGTTTTTCATCGAATGAAGAAGCTATTTCAGCTGTGGAACAGTATTTTGCAGAGCTTCCAGAAAATCATTACAGAGATGGTATAAAATTATTGGAGGATCATTGGAATAAATGTGTTGAAGTTGAGGGAGATTACATTGAATAAAAAACTAATTTCATTTAAAAATTCATATTGTTTCATTTTTGCTTTCAAAACTTTTCTACCAACCTGTATTGTATAATGGACAAACAATGTAGCCTTGCTTGTACCATCTCATAAGCATAACAGGCGTACATATCTAGGATAAACATATTAAAATTCATAATTAATTTGAACGAACAACTCTGAAATTAATAACAATTATCTCGACCTGTACAAATTCGCGGAATTAATCTACAAAATGAAATGAATTAATCAGTATTAAAAACTACCTGTCGTCGAATTAATACATCGTACAATTATGCTGAAAGCCTTATGAGCACGTGACATATAATTGGGTCGTTTCAATATACATAGACCAGTTTATTAGACACCATTTCAAAATGGAAAAAAGCACGCACCGTAAACGCGTCCTGCGATGTAACATAAGCTGAAGCAACAAATTTCCCGCTTACTTACGTATACACTTCCACAAATATTATATTATATTTACATTGCTACGTAAATCATTTGCCGATTGGGTACTTTCACGGGCCGTTTCGTTTGTGTGCCATATCATAACGTGGCAAACAAGGGGTCGTAAGTGCTCGCCCACACAGTTGAAACGTGCTCACATCGAAACGACCCGTCCTAGTTAATGCAATTATCCGAATATTTATTGGTCAATATCGGTATACGGCGATTGCCCGTTGTTCCTCAATGATTCTCTCCGATTATTCGAACTGCTAACTGTAAATATACCTCTGTTCATGTGCTCATGATAATTTAATTATATTTTCTAGGACGCCATAGGTTTTCATTTAAGTATTGATGCCATGAAAGTGATTTTACGGTATCAGAGTCTGCTTATAAAACAAATGACTTACAAGATTACGTTTTTTATTTTAAATTATAATAATAATATATTCTATTGACTATAATTAAAGCACATAATATGTCATACATTTTGAAAAAGAATCCTAACCTACATAAGTGCATACATAGAATTGTACCGTACATTTACGTTTAAAACATTTAAAATTTAGGATCGTCTAAATACCAAGCCTTCAGAAACGAGTGCGCACTCATTGGAAACAGTGATATACTACTGTGGGCAAAAAATAGTAAGACTTTGTTCATAATTTTTAAATTCTTAATTTATTCTTCCAAATCTATTTCGTCCCCCTCAAAGTAATCCCCCTGGCCCCAATACACTTGTGCCAACGTTTCTTCCAATTCTCGAAACAGTTGTTAAAGTCAATTTCAGGAATAGCCTTCAATGCGCATAGCGAGTCACGTTTAATGTCTTCAATTGACTCAAAACGGTTTCCCCGGAGCGGTCGTTTGAGTTTGCTGAATAGCCAGAAGTCACACGGAGCTAAATCAGGCGAATACGGTGGTTACGGCACGATATTGGTTGAAAATTTGGCGAAAAACTCACGAAGAATTAATGCAGTATGCGACGGTGCATTATCGTGGTGCAAAAACCAAGAGTTGTCGGCCCATAATTCTGGCTTCTTTTTACGAATAGCATTGCGCAAACGACGCATAATACTCAAATAGTATTCTTTGTTGACAGTTTGGCCGGTCGGAAGGAATTCGGAGTACACCACACCTCGATAATCGAAGAAAACTGTCAACATAACCTTGATTTTTGACTTGCTTTGATGTGTTTTTTTAGGCTTCGGCTCACCTTTGATACGATATTCGGCCGATTGATCGTCTGTTTCCGGATCATAAGCGTAAATTCAAGTCTCATCTCCAGTTATGATGCCTTTCATTTTGTCTTGATAGTTGGAAAGCATTGTTTCACAGACGTCAACGCGACGTTGTTTTTCGAAAAAATTGAGTGATTTTGGAACAAATCGTGCTTTCACTTTTCTTAGGCCCAAATGATCTTTCAAAATAGTTTTCACTGATCCTTTCGATATTCCAACGATGCCAGTAAGGTCTCTGACTGTTAATCGTCGATTCTCAAGCACCAATTCCTTGATTCTATTGACGTGTTGATCATCAGTTGATGTTGATGGCCGTCCTGGACGCGCTTCGTCATCAACGCGTTTTCGACCGTTTTTGAATAATTTGTACCAATCAAAAACACTTGCTTGCGACAAACAATTATCACCGAAGGCCTTTTGCAACATTTTGAACGTTTCGGCACCAGAAATTTGATTCCCTACACAAAATTTAATGGAACTTCTTTGTTGAATAATTTCACTAATTGTAAAAATCGCCGAATGCACTCTTTATACTTCAGAAAGACAAGCGTATACTAAACACTAATGATTATATTGATGTGACATTTGGCACAGATATCACTGACAGTCATACCAACCTAGAAAAAAAATATTTCGACGAATGGGTTTTCGCGCGAAATTTAAATTAAAAAGTCTTACTATTTTTTGCCCACAGTAGTATTTCGAAAGTGGTCGAATATACCCGAAGTCGAGATTCATAAGCGTATGGTATGTGTTTAAACGCCAGGTTAGATTGATAATGGCAAATCGACGGCGTTTTTTGTTATGTTCGACGATTGTTAATAGATTTCTTAACCGATTTTCGACATTAAAATACACTGGCACTACTATTAGACGTATTGCTTGCAATATCAACATTTTACCGTACAGTATTTTTGTGTGTAAAAGACATGTTAATAGCAAACAACACTGGTTAAATGGGCAAGATGATGTACCGTATTATAAATTACTTTATTTTTTTGTTAAGTGCATGCAACATTCCACAAAATATTCTAGACAATGAAGAATTTCGAAACTTTTGGGGGAAATACGTTCCGGAATGGAGATTACCAACAAGAGGTCAATTACAGTATAATTTTCCTCGAGTGAAAAACACGATTACAGATCAAATTAAAGCAGAGTTGAAAGGTCAAAAAATATGGCTAAATGTGTTAGTGCGCACTTTAAAAAGCGGTGAGATTTCCTTGGCTCTTCCTTTACATAGTAGAATATTACAGAAGACAAACGCGGAAAGGATAGTAGAAACTATAAAACATACTTTTGGGAAGTTCAATATATCGGCAACTCAACTTGTAATATTGGTTACAGATTGGGGATCGAATATGGTTAAAACCGGAAAGTTAATAAAACAATCTTATCTTCATTTGCTTCATGTAGTCTGTTTGCTGCATGCATGATGAATTTATTAGCAACAATTATCCAAAAGTAGACCAATTTATAGCTTCCACCAAAAAAGTTTTTATTAAATCTCCAAAACGCATTCGTGAGTTTAAATAGACTTGTCTGGACATTCCGCAGCCACCACAGCCAGTATTGACGAGATTACGATCGTGACTTAAAACTGTTTTATATAATGAAAAATTTTTACACATTATTAAACCTTGTATCTTAAATTTAAATCCACAAGATGCTCAAGCAATTTCAGCGATGAATTGAGTCTTCGGAAGCATTTAATTCCATTCTCACGTATCGCAATGAGGATTTCGGCTCACTTCTGATAAATTCTTGCACGAGTTCGAAGTTACTTTCCGTATCCACAGATTTTTTTGCACCAGGATGTTCGTCATCATTTATGTTCGTACGACCGCCTTTAAATCGTTTATACCACTCATACTTACTCGTACGTGATAAACGCGCATCACCATACACTTGTTTCATCAAATTAAACGTTTCAGTAAACGATTTACTGAGTTTAAAACAGAACTTGATATTTGCTCTTTATTCGAAATTCATTTTTCGACCAATGCCAAAAACACATTCCTACTTTATGCGCAATTTCTATGTTTCTAACGATGCAAACGTCATAATACAATATTTTGACATAATATTAGTGAAAGATCTTCCTTATTGATGCATATTTTTTTAAATAGATGGCGCCACTAAAAATTACTACTTAAAAAAAGCACGGTTTTCTCTGCGACAGACTGTGTATATAATGATGTGTTTAATGCTCTTTTCGCGTTTCCTCCAGTCAATGCAATAGACCTACAATTCTTATTATCCGTGTAATAAATAAGAAGAGATGTGAAGTTTGATAAATGGATTGCTGTAAATTACTTACTTTACGTCAGCTCTTTATTATTTAAAGAACTCCTCATTAATTTCCTCCCTTTTTCCTGTTGGCAATAAATAAATTTCCTGTTAATAATATCCTAATTTAACCAGTTAGTTAAAAAAACAATGAAGCCGCGTTTTTAATTATTTCTCTTTTGTTCCGACTCCGAAAAACATCAATAAGCTCCCGTGAAAAAATAACGTTTTTTAAATCCGTTCATTAAACAGAGCGACATAACGATTTTCTGTCAAGTTATCTCTCATACCGAAAATATAATGCATTTATCTTTCAGAGGAAAAAAGTAACTGAACGCAACAACAATTACACCGTGTCCGACTAAACTTAGTTGTCACGTTGTTTTTGTCGATCTATGCAGATTTAAAATATTCATGAACTACGTTTTTGAATTCGTCCGAAACGGGGGAAGGAGGAAGAGGAGAAAAAAAATTACACAAACTTGTAGTGCTTAAAATGTTTAACTAATTGACATGAAATATTTTTGCTGGTTAAATGCTTACAATTCATCAATCTTCGTAACTTTCTCCACCTTCCTCAACTTTTCTTTTTTTAATTTTTCATTGTCTTTGGATGGTAAATCATCCTGACAGAATTTAATGAAATATTGCTCTTATCGTGGTTTAGTAAAGAAAATGTAATTTAGGCAAATGTTGTTAGTAATTATGAAAGATGATCCGGATAAGCCAAACACGAAAGGTAACAAAAATATTTGATTATATTTTTTTAATACTTCGAAATATTGTTAAGAAACTGGACGTTCAATGGTACTAAACTTTTGTCGTATATTATAAGAACTTAATGTTATATACAGACATGCATATCTGCAGTGTAACTATAAATAATAAGCCTTCTAACAACAAGAAGATAACAGTTCGATTAAGCACTATTAGATTTTTTTAGAGCGATCCAATTTCAGAAAGAATGGTGATTTATCTAATATGTATACATATAATGTTTGTCTACGATATCTAGACTAAGAAAAGAGTAAAACATAAACAAATAACATTAGATTCTGTTGAATGTTAAAAGGAATCATTCAAATATTAATAACACCCTATTTACTACATATGTTTCAGAGATTCACTTGTCATCAGGTAAACTTGTGTTATTAACAAACGATTCCATTGTAAACTTTATCGTACCATTTCGATACAGAAAAATAATGAAAAAACATTGCCTCCCCCTCTCGTAGAACACACGAATGTATTTAAACGACAGAACGAGAACGCGTCTGTCTCGCATATCGGCATTAAAGTTCCCAGAGCGTGTAACGATATTAAATTAGAAAAAGATCTCTTGTATATTTCATTAAAAAAAGACGTAATGGTGTATATTAGGGGGTACTTCAAATAGAATACGACTTTTTATATTTTCATTCTGATAAAAAACTTCAAACAACTGCATTTTCTCTCTCCATTTGGGCAATATTAAAAACAAGTATATGTATATATATATATATATATATATATATATATATATATATATATATATATATATTTGTGTGTGTGTGTGTGTATATATATATAAACACATTAACTTCACTCCGCAAAATAGCGAAGAATTTTGGAACGTGGGTAACGAAACTTCTACAATTCATTTTGCGTACTGTCATCTATAGAATATTTCATTTCGTTAGCCTAATTTTAATTTCGAGATTTAATATTTTAAGTAAAAGTTTCGGCGACATACTTTTTGATTTTTTAAGTTAATGCCAGTTTAAAATGTGAAAAACTTTTTATGCAAATCATCACACCAATAGATCGAATGCAACATTAACAAAATACAATCAACAAACGAATAAAAACTTTAAATCTAAACAATCAGTTCATTACATTTATAAAAAACACATATTTATAAATATGTTATTCATAAAATCGAATTACCAGAATGGTTATAAAATTAATTCGAAATTCTATTTAATTATTAATGAATATATTTGTTATGGAATATTATTTTATATATACCATACGAATATATAAAATACCTCATATATATAATACAAATCATCGGAAAATAAGATATTTTTGTACTATAATGTTATTGATGTATCTTGAAGAAGTAGAATAGAAACGTTTCACTTTACTCTTAACCAACTTTATCTCTTAAATAGGTGCATTTACAAAAGTAATTTTAACTGTTTCCTCAACTGCTTTTTCAGATGTTACAACTCTTTTGTATTTGTATACCAACTTATTTTCTAATAATAACCAAATTCACTACAGTTATGAATCATAAACATACTCCGATTGCCAATGTTTTGTTTACATGGTGTAAAGACCATCCTGCATGGACTCGGCAGATATATTTTCGTGTATATTATTAACCTTTATGTGGTAGTAACTATACATAATCAAAACAATAGGTCCCAATACCGAACCCTGTGGCACTCCCACGTCAGTATTACATATAGCACATGTGGGCTGCAACCGGCCCGCTATAAGATTTGATCCGGCCCGCGAGACATTGACGTATTATTTCAACCTATCTCTAAAAATTATGAACACTACTTTAAAATGCACTACTTTTAAACGCGGCCCGTGAACGTATTTGCACATTAAAGTTTGGCTCACAACATGTCAAAGGTTGCCCATACCTGACATATAGCATACAGATACACGTACTTAACATGATGGTATAAACCATAGGTTCCCAAACTTTTTAAAGCCATGGCGCCCTTAACGTTCAGATTATTTCCAGCGGCGCCCTTCATATGAATCAAAAGTGGAGACCTGATAATTTTAAATCTAAAATCTTAAATTTAAATAAATTCAATTGTGGTAAATTTGATGTTTTTAATAATTGTAATAAGCAGGAGAAGGAAAACACATTTATTTTAGGAACAGAAGTACGAGGATAATTTGACAAGTAGTAATAATGACACATAGGTGGCGCTCTAATTGGTAAAACAAATGCACTGTAATTTAGGTTGGCTATTTATATGTTTACATTCCGATATTTAGATAAATCGGTTGATTAGTTTATTTTCGACAGCTGATTGAAAAATAAGCAACACGTCGTTTTGTTAAAATGGAAAAAGCAGAGTATCGTGCGGTGATTAAATACTTCGTAATTAAGGGTATGGAAGCTACCGAAATAAAAGATGAGTTATGGGAAACATTAGATGAATCTGCTCCATTATCCGCCACAATAAGTAGATGGGTAAATGAATTTAACGTGGCGGAACAAGCTGTGTTGATGAAGGGCGCTCTGGAGCACCCAAAATCGTGAATTCTAAGGAAATGATTATAAATATCCATAATATTATTACGCAAGATCGACGACTCAAAGTGAGAGAGATAGCAGACATGGTAAACATTTCAACAGAATGCGTACACCACATTTTAACGAAAGAATTGAGCCTTCCAAGCTTTTGGCAAGATGGGTGCCGCGATTGCTTACGACCGATCAAAAGTTCACTTGTTTGCGCATTTCTAATGAGTGTTTGGACCTTTATAAACGGAATCCAGTTGATTTTTGTAGGCGATTTGTTACTTGCGACGAAACTTGGATACACAACAGTACACCCGAAACTAAACAACAGTCGAAACAATGGTTAGAACGTGGTTCTGCACCTCCAAAGAAAGCGAAAACCACTTTATCGGCAAACAAGGTGATGGCATCAATTTTTTGGGAGTCAAAGGGCATTTTGCTCATTGATTACCTTCAGAAAGGTGCCACAACAAACGGACAATATTGTGCAGAACTTCTACTAAAAATTAAATGTTGAGATTTGTGCTAAACGGCCAGGAATGGCAAAGAAAAAGATTCTGTTTCACCCAGACAACGCTCCCTCGCATATCAGCACAGTTGCGATGTCCAAAATCCACGAGTTACATTTCCAATTAGTACAGCATGCGCCTTATTCGCCGGATATAGCCCCCTCCCGACTTCCACCCTTTTCCAAAATTGAAAACGGCACTTGGTGGAAAGAAATTTTCTTCTAACGAACGTAAATGAGTATTTTGCAAGCCTTCTTGGAGCACCGTTGGAATAAATGTATTGCTCTTTTAGGAGAATATATTGAAAAATAAAAGTTATTTTGTATTTAAAAAATTCGTTTTTCTTGTCCATCCTCACTACTTGTCAAACTATCCTCGTAGTAACTAATTAATACAAAACAGAGAATCGTTTTAAACGTAATTGGGTACAAGCAATAAGAATTTCAAAAATGTTTTCTGTCCTAATAAATTAATTTTTATAAAATTATATTCTTCAATTTTTGTTCGTTGTGGCGAGGCTGTTGTGGTGCCCCTGGAGACTCTTTGCGGCGCTCCCGGACGCCGCGGCGCATACTTTGGGAACCCCTGGTATAAACTATTTCTTCTAAATATAATATTAGCAAAAATTTAAGTAATATCTAAGTGTTAATCGTTTTATCGTAAATGAAAATAGTAATAAATTAATCCAAAATAATTAATACTAAATGATAACTTTCATAAAATCTCCTTATCATATAGTACTTATAACATTATCGAATTTTTAAAAATTAAGCAAGGAACTAACAATAATAACACCAATTCACAGTACTAAACTATTTAACGTGTAGACACTGTCCTAGACGAAAAGAATTTTGCAAACGCTTTGCAAGAAATTGATAATTAATGAACTTTACTCAGTTTAATTGGTCTACTTTCACACTAAATGACACCTGCTAAGGAAAACTGACAAGCAACGTTCTGTTCAAACGCCCCTGACTCAAGGAGCAGACCGTGCATTATTGACTACCTTTAAAGGGTCTAGAAGTACTCGCTGCTATTAAATGATTGATATCCGATGGCAGCTCGCATAATAATAGAGTTTATAAGTAAAAAATGCACAGTTCTAGTTGCCGTTTTCTAAAGTCTGTTGTAAGATTGTCCATCAATGAGATGATGTGTTCATTAGAAAACTTTGGATTCCGTGTTATGTCGGAATACGCGAATCGTCACGAAATGCATAAGTTGCCAGATGCTTTAAGATGTTGTAGTAATAATATTGAAAGCTTATATTACTTAAGCGATTGATTTTGACATTTCAAATCAAAAATTGAGGTACAACTCATCAAAAAAAAAATATGGGAAGAAGTATACTAAAATAAATAAAAGATTAAAAGTCTATCAAATTAATTATGGAAACATTTCATCTAAAATTTACTGAGTCATCTCCTTTAAGTTTACTAATACAGTTTTAGCGTGCGCCATGACAATTAGTAAATTTGGGCATTCTTCTAAGCTAGTCCTTAAAAGTTTCCCATCATTTTCCTAAAGGTATTTCAACACAAACATCGTTTCGAATCCCAATTAGTCTTTTGCAATTCAAAACGACATTTTTAACTATTTTTCCATAGAATAAAGTAAACCACACTCAGGAAAACAATATATATAATCGGTTCCCCATCTACCTTTCGGTGTAGGAGTAAAACTGGTGTCCGGTTCTGGCGCTTATGTTTGTGTACATGTATATGATTGCTCTGCAAAGATTACCCAAAATGGTGGTTTTTACAGACCGTAACCGTATAGAAGACTAATAAAGGATAATTAAAGACATTGGCAATAGAGGTGAGTGAAAAAATAGTACTTTAGTACATCACAAAATTTACAAAAAAGATTAAAAACATAGCGAGATAGAACATTCGGCCTCCGAAAAACTCAGGAAAACAATAATATAAACTCTATAGAGTGTTATCTGCTTCCGGGCTAGAATCGCGTCATTGTTATAACTGCTGACGTTTCGTACCCACTCGTATGGGACATCTTCAGGGCTTAACTACTGCTACTATCTGGACCACGACCGCGGAAGTCTACGTACCAGATCTATAGAGTGTTCTTAGTTTATCGAATTTTATACATTGAAAGATATTCTTAACGAAGAAAGTTTTAAGGAAACAGATGACTCGAAGTAGTTTTTAATATATCACCATAGTTGATACATTTTGATACTACTATAAGGCAAGTAAAGTGTCGCAGCATATGCACAATTTCGGTTTTCAATTAGCTTTCCTCTGCTTGAAAACTACTTTTTTTAGCTATTTTTTCACAAACTGGAGTAGATCGAATTCAAGAATAAAGAAGGTTTGAACTTTAGAAAAGATTTTTGGCTCGCAGAATTCTATAAATGAAAGAAGTTTCTTAATTATGAAGCCACAACTCTACTTGTAACTGTGTAACTTTGGTCGACATTTTTTATAAAATTAGATTTCAGATAAAGAATTTTTAATGCGCCACAAAAACGTTTACGATCTAAATTTCAATTTCGTTCGATGTAGCTCGTAATGCTATCAAACTGAAAAGAGCTCTTGTATATTTACTTATTACGATTCTAGCGTGCTGATAAGTGTGACCGCTCTATTTATCATAGATAAGAAAAAGTAAATGTAACCCATTCTACCATTCTGACATAATTACTTTTAAACGAATATAATAAATGTAATTACATGTTTTAAAAAATACGAGTGATATCTTGAAAATTAACTAATCATTAATTTTGTTCATTCTTTTAATGAAACATTTTCCTTAATCCACTAACACTCTCTCTCAACAGATAAGAAATATGGGCTATGGTGGAAAGACATGTCTGGATTCGCCCTCGCGCAAAATCGACCTCCACAAACCAGTGGGACTGTATCCTTGTCACAGACAAGGAGGTCATCAGGTAAATTATGTAGCAGTAATATTCATAGGTCTTTCCTTTTCAGATCGCGACCATCGAACATGATATGTGCATCGATTCGGCCTGCAAGCCAGACGACTTGCACAAACCTGTCGGACTGTGGCCTTGCCACGGCCAAGGCGGCAATCAGGTAACCCCCACCACCAACCAAGTTACAAAGAGGTTGAGGTCTATCATAATTCTTCTCAATCTTTGTACATACATATATGTGTTCTCAGACATTTCTAATTGTAATTTCTAATCGTTTACATCTAACTTTTGTGTTATTAATCTTAATGATCAATTCAAGCTTATTTTATTTATTGGTTTCGATTTTTTTTTATTCGTATTAACTGATTTTTTTACATATGACTTAGGGGGAAATGTATTGACTAAATTATATGCTGTATATACTTAACTCTTATCAATTTTTACTTAATCATCATGTTTCATTATTCTTTTGTAAATAATACAAAAAATTTTAACTTCTTCAGTCACGTTTTTAACCAGTCTAAGGAAGAATTTAAGCCTTCTTTTAACTTCCTAATCTATATACATATTTTAAAGAATGCTACGATGTTAATTTTAGAGCTTTTGATATTTTTAAGCCTTTAGACTTTCATTTAACTCTGTATACAATTTAGTAATATGAAAGTATATGAAATGAAAACCTTAACACTGCTATAAATTTTATATTGTGACAAATAAGAACAATCATATATATCATTTTACGATGTAATCTCTCTGACGTCGAATGCAAGTATTCCACCGTTTCGGAAGTGCATTAGATACCACCTTTAGAGAATTCTCTTTCTCATGGCTTTCGTGCACCGCTGTTTTTATCTCTTAACCACTTCTGAAATGCTTGCCTCCCATTGCTTCTTTCAGCAATCCAAACATATGAAAGCCAATAAGAGCAAGGTCAGGTGAATAAAAGAAGGTAATGAGATATTCGAATTTCACAGCCAGGATAGCTAGAACTGTCAAACGAGCTGTATACTGTCAGATGTCATTTGGTAACAATACACTCTTCATGGGATGAAGACCTCCTCACTTCTGATTGTAGATGACTTTGAAGCATTTCTAACTAAGGAATACTGATTACTGTCTCTCTTCTATCCATGGCCCAAATTTACTCCTTTTCCATCCCAGAAGAGAATAAGCATTACTTTTCTAATAGATAGTTGAGTACGAAATTTTATTCGTTTCGGCGATGAACTATAGCGCCACTCTTTGCTTAACCTTCTCGTTTCCGGTTAGTGATATTGAATGACAGCCTGTATCAATTTTTCCCAGAAAGGCTTCGCCTTCGACCTGGAACCGACGCAAAAGTTCTTCACAAGCATAGACACGGCGGTCTTTCAATTTGGCAGTCAACTGACATGGCATCCATCTTGCAGATACTTTATTGAATTTCAGTACAACGTGGGCAGTATTCTACTCTGAACCATAATTAGTTTCCAAAGTTGCGACTATTTTCTTTGAATTATACGCCTGTTTTCCTTTATATGGCTTTCCACTAATGCACTATTTTCGTCCGCCACTACGCGTTGAGCTTGCCTCAGTGTTGAGGACTCGTCCACAGAAGTTAGGCCACTTCAAAACTTTCTACACCATTCACACACTTGCTACAGTGTCAAAAACGAATTACCGTACTTCGATGTCATTCTGCGATGAATTTCAATTGATTTGACGTCTACACCACTCAAAAAACGCGTAACAGATTGTTGTAATAATGCGATACATGTTGATAACGGGGCAGACATTTTTTACTGACGCTGCTAATTTCTTCTGTACTTTAGCGTCACTCCGCTACTTGTCGATCACTTTGTGAAACTCAAGAAACACCACTGCTACATACAAAGACAATCATGCAACTTTTCGAAATTTTATTGCACTTTAAAGGTTTTCATTTGACACGCCCTCGTATATGTACTTATTGTAATTCGCCACTTACGGATATTGTATTTAAATAGAAACACGCATGTAAATTTATTAAGAAATACATTCCGAAGAAATAAAAACAGAATTTACAGAAATATAAAGAGATACAAGGTAGGTCAGTGCAAATAATTCAGTTAAAATTTTGACACTTTTTAACCGATTTAAAGAAGACATTTAAAGGCGGCAATTTATATTTTAAGAAAGATACCTTAAAGTCACTGTAACCCCTAATACCGGTATCTTACATGCTAATCATAAAAAATAATATTTATACATTATTTATTATTGCCACTATTGTTTTTTTATTTTTCGAAAACCAGATCTGTAGATTTTCAATAGTTCTTTTTTAATTTATTGTCTATAAGTAAACAATTACACGCCAATGGCGATCATCAACTTCCGTACGATAATAAAGGTACCTTTCAAAATATTTCCAAACATTCTGAAGCATTTAGTATGCATAAGATCGTGGCGTTTTTGGTATCTAGGATGAGAGCATCTTGAAAAGAAATTGTTAGGCATATTTGAAAGTAATTTTAATATCATATTATTGTTTAATTCAATAGTTTTTAAATTTGTGAATTTGTGCAAAGATTATTTTATTTAACTTTTTAAGAAAATAAAATGTCCAGTAGAAAAGAAAAGCGTGCACTTCCGATATCACATAACAACAATTAATACATTGGAAGTCGCTAAAACCATTCGCTCCGTTTACGGAGAAAACTTAATTTGGGAGAGCATAACACGGTGATGGTTTTCCCGATTAGAACGGGCCATTTTGGCATAAACCTTCGGGAAAACTAGTATGAATAAACTGTTTAAATATAAAATCCTGATATGCATAAACTCGCAGTTCATAAGGCAATTCAATTTTTATTTTTTGACCACAAAACGTCATAATATCTGTAGGCAGAAGTGGGTCTTGGATCAACGAAACCTATCTACTAGTTAACTATGTTATGAAGCTGATTTGGCGGAAACTAAAACTCGACTACCATCTGCATTTTACAGAAAACTCATTATATTATAATTCCGCCATATCTTTTATGGTGACAAGTTCAATTTTACTAATTTCCGATATTTAATTTGAAACTTACACTAATATAAATGAACCGTCTAAATAAGAAATCCTAATGTACGTCAATTCTCAGTTTGTGGGGCAATCAATATATATATTTTTTAACTACACCTTGTATATAACACCTCATATAATTTCATTCGTAGACGGAAGTGTATTTTGACCGACGAAGCCTATCTACCGGCTAACTAAGCTATGAAGATGATTTAGCGAATAGGGAAACTCGATTACTAGCTCAATCTTACAGAAAAATATAGTGACACTAAAGTGTCACTATATTATAGTTCTTCCATCTCTTTTAATGCGACAGATTCAATTTAGTTAATTTCCGATTTTTGATTTCGATCTTACAGTAGTATGAATCAACCGTCTACACACATCTGAAGTCTTGACTGTTATGTAACAATTTGAGTAGCAATACTCCCTTGCAGGCCATAATCATGGGTTGTTCTATTGAAAATGTGATATTAAGCATCGAAGATAAATTACGACTAGGACCATCAAAAACTGCAACGACTCCGGAAATAATACTGTCTCGAATGACCAAAATTGACACCAAGTAGATAACTAGTTTCATGTGTATATCGACTAAACGAGTACGGGTACGATAATTTGAAGTCGTTTGGACAAGAACCCAGCTAATTTTTTGCAGTTAATGAAATCTAATTTTACCACTATAAACATACGTCCCTAAATCCGAACCACAATCGCAACTGTGGAAAAGTCATGACAGCCGTATCCTAGAGAAAAACGAAACATTTTTATCGATAGATAAGGTAATGATATCGACGTTTCAGAATTCTAACAGGATAATTCTTGATTACCTTGCAAAGGATCTGTTGTTTTGCAAAATAAAGCTAACAAAAGCCACAAACAAAATTCAATAGGACCCTTATCTCATCAGCATATAATTTTGTCCAATTTGATTTTTACTTGTTTATGCTGTTAAAAAAAGTTTTGGACAGGAACAGATCCGTTAGAAGGATGAAGTTATAAAAGTATATAAACAAACGACTTTTTGCAGTAAACTTTTAGAAAGCTTTTGAGATCTATATCACAAATGTATTTCTATTCGGGATGGTTCCATTGAAAAATTATATAGTTTTTGTTGAAATATTATATTTTTTTAAAGATAAAATCGTGTTTCAATTTGAACACTCCTCGTACATAACTCAAAAAATTTCTCAAGTAAATGAATAAAACATTGACATCTGAGTGATAAATACAAACTAAAAATACTTCGCAAAAATACCTTATGCAAATATCTTCGAGTTGTTCACAAAGAAAATCAAAACAACCAAATATTTGCACTTCCCATTCAACCAATATTCGTTGTACTTCGAGATCCTATATACATGGGACACTGATATGACTTATGTACATATAACTATGGCATAAACCTGTAGTAGTATCAATAAAAATAATCTTCTTTTAGTGAATATTTATTCAAAACAGTATTAGATGGCTTGAAAATTATTCCAGACGACTATAAATATAGTGCACCGTCCTCCATATATCATCCGGTCGCATAACGGTAGTTAGTAACGTTAAAATTGCTACCGGAGCGCACTAAAATATTCTATATATACACAGTTTATGGAAAGACATATCCACAGAGAGACCACAAAAGACTGTTGAATATGGAGAGAGCTTTTAAAAATGCTTTATGGGAACCGACAATATTTCCTCTAATGCAATGTTTTGTATTGCTCTCATAAGGCACTTAATAACAGTACAGAAAACGTAAAATCGGCGAAAATATTGCTTACTTTTCAAAATGCAATGGGTGTCTAATGTTTTCTAGATGAAATAGTTTTTGTTTATATATTTATGGAAATGGAAAAAATTACAAATGTAAATTTGTACTTTCATATACCAGAGACATTGTAAATGAAATAATAATATTAGGTGCGCAACTAAGTTCTCGCTGTTTTTTTGATGAAAATACAACTTTATGGTGAAAAAATGTTTACAAATGAATCATTCAAAATATTGCCCATCGCTAGCGACAACTTTTTCCCATCTTTCTGGCAGAGCTGTTCGTCTTTTGAGGCTATCCACGAATCAAGCCATTTTGAGATGTCTTCATGTGAGCGGAACTGCTGATTAGCCATACCATATGCTATCGAACGAAACAAGTAATAATCGGACGGCGCAATATCTGGGGAATATGGCGGGTGGGGTGGGACCTCCCATTTGAGCGTTTCTAAGTAGGTTTTAACGGGTTTGGCAACGTGAGGCCGAACGTTGTCATGCTGTAGAATCACTTTTTCGTGCAATCGCTGGGAAATGACTTGGCGGGTAACTCCTAATGCTGAAGCAAGCTCTTCTTGCGATTGGCACGGATTCTCATCGAGTAATGTCTCCAATTCAGCGTCTTCCAAGGTTTTTGGTTTTCCTTCACGCGAACGGTCGTCAACATCGAAATCACCGTCTTTGAAGCGAAGGAACCAATCACGGCACGTTGTTTCACTTAAAGCAGCATCTCCATAAACTTTTTGGAGTTCTCGATGCGCTTCAGCCGCCGTTTTCTTCGAATGAAAGGAAAAAAAGCAACACTTCCCGCAAATGACGATTATTTGGCACAAACGTATATGACGCAAAAACAAAATCACTAATGTGTCAATGGTATGGAAGAATATAAAATGAATCTTTACATAACTTATATGCAAATTATTGCATTGAGACCATTTGCAAAGATGCTCAGAAGACAAACGGATATGGTTACGTGCACCTACAAAATTATCGTACGTAACTACAGCAAATATGAAAAGTTAACAAACGATACTAAATCATTTATAAAAAATAAAAACAGTATAGGGCAGAAAATAAATACTTGAGGGATACCCAAAAAAATAAAAAAATCTAATTATATTATGTTTTATTAAGTCGGAACTGGGAAAGTCATAAAATAAATATATTAAAATTACGTTAGATTTAGTATTTTAAATTCTGAAACAAATCATGATACGGAAGCTTATATTAAGAAAAAACTTAAAGGTAATTTTGATGGAGCATGTGGTTGATTAACTTAATCACTTAATGTTGATATGTAACCCCTTTCCACATTAATTTTCGTATTCTATATACGTATTTCGGCAACTAAGTTGCTATCATCAGCAGCTGCATCATCTGCTGATAATAGCAACTTAGTTGTCGAAATACGTATATAAAACACGAAAATTAATGTGGAAAGGGATTATATATCAACCTCAAGTGATTAAGAGAAAACTTATTAATCAAGTAATGCACATCCATAGCATATGCAGCTTTACCAAATTCACTTGAATTGATTTTCTAATCTAAACGTTTATATAATAAGCATTACAAGCTAAATTCTGCTCCAGATGTGCTCCTCCATTCCATTACATCACTTATTTTGTATTCGTACATTAACATCGCTACAGTATTCCTTCGCGTACATCCGATACACTGAATGGTTCACTGGATTAACTTCAGGTGTGCGGAATATCAAAAGCTATCGTTAGTTACGTCGGACCAGACTTCTAGCTACACGTGCCACCCTCCACGCGGCGAACAAAACTATCGTTGCTTAGATTAGATTTCACCTTCTCAAGGAGATAGACGACGTAAACTAAGTCGACGTATTACCAAGTCGACGTATTAAATCTCTCTTTAAAGTCATCCCCGGTGGGCGGTAGGGTTAGAATTCTCTATTGCAGTTCCACTATTCACTGAGAAACTGATACAAATGCGGACTTTAATGGTCAAGTAACAATATTAAATTGGCAACCATATGTTATTCAATCTTCTTCATATATTATCCAAAGGAAGTCTAGTATATAAGTTCACATTTTTTTCTAGAAGTCTTTTTAATGAGCCTAATCTAAAATGAAAAACGTACAAATACTGTTGAATTTACAGAATCGTTTACTTAAACGCTTAATTTGATGAAACAAGTATATGGTGATGCGTGTTTATTACGTACGAGGTTTTCCAATAAGAATGATATGATTTCTTTAAAAAAAAACACACTTATTGTTAAGAAAATTCAAAAGTTTTTTATTTAATGTGAAGTACAATCGATACAATTAAGTGCTAAATAAAACGTCATTCAAATGGCCTCCACGACTTCTTCTGCAGGAACGAATTCGATGAACCCAATTTTCGTGCACTTTTTGCACTAAATCTAGTCGTATGTCATGAATGGCACGTTCAATATTGACTTGTAAAGCTTGAAGAGAGTCTGGTTTATTTCGATAGACCAATGACTTCATATAACCCCACAAGAAATAGTCTAATGGTGTTAAATCACAACTTCTTGGAGGCCATTCAATATCACAATTTCTTGAAATAATCGAATCTCCAAACTTTTCTCGCAATAATTCTATTGTTGCATTTGCTGTGTGGCACGTAGCCCCGTCTTGTTGGAACCAAATGTTGTCAAGATCAACTTCTTCCAATGTCGGCCATAAAAAGTTGGTTATCATCAATCTATACCGGTCTCCATTAACAGTAACGGTGTTACCAGCTTCATTTTGAAAGAAGTACGGACCGATAATTCCACCATACCAAGTTTCAAGTTGTTCCAAGGCAAAATCAGCAAATTCACGACGTTTACAGTGGTCCAATGGCTTCAGTTCTTGAGTGAGAACAATTTTATAGGGATGCAAAGCCAAATCCTTTCTCAAAATCCGCCAGGTTGTGGTTTGAGACAGTCGTAATTGTTGAGAACGTCTTGGAATCGACAAATTACGGTCTTCAGTAACACTTGCCTGAACGGTAGCAATATTTGCATTACTTCGAGCAGTTCTTTGTCTTATTGGCACTTGAAAATTATGTAAAGAAAATGTAACCTCAAAATTTTTAACAATTCGACGAATAGCGGACGATTATTACGACCATAAAATGGCAAAAGCGCACGAAAAGTTGCAATTGGAGAACGATTATTTTGATAATAAAACTGAATAATTTGTAAACGTTGTTCTTGCGTATATCTCTCCATGATGAAATTGTAAACACTACTGAATACAATGAAAAACAAATGACAGATCATGACATATTACAAATGGCCGAAATGTCACTTCAAAATCATATCATCCCTATTGGAAAACCTTATATATATAAGTGGTATAAACGATTTAAAGACGATCGTACGGACATAAATGACGAACATGGTGCAAAAAAAATATGTGGTTACGGAAAGTAACATCGAACTTATGCGTCAATTTATAAGAAATGAGATGAAATTCTCATTGCGATACGTGGAAATGGAATTAAATATTTCTAAAGATTCAATTCATCGCACTTTGACACAGCATTTGGGCTGAGAAAGATTTGCGCAAGGTTTGTAGCACACAAGTTAACTGAATTCAACATTGTACAGACTTAATTAAAGACTCAAAAAACTTCAGGTATTCCATTGTAACTGGCGATAAGCCATATGAACCAGAAACCAAGTGTCAAAGCTCTAAATGTAAGCATCCAAGAGAAGAAACCGCAAAAAAGCCGTTTGGAGAAGTGAAGACAATATTGATTTGCTTTTATGATTCGAAAGATATAATGCACAAAGAGTTTGAACCAACTAGTCAAACAATCAGTGCTCTATATTATCTTGGCGCGTATTCGCCGTGTGCGCCCTCAGTATCGTGAAATTGGTAGCTTGCGTTTGTTATATTATAATACACCATCTCATTGCTCGACGCTTATCACTGATTTTCTAACTATAAATGGCATTTTAACCATCAACCATTCACCGTATTCACTGAATTTGGCTCCCTGTGATTTCTATCTGTTCTCCAAACTACATGTGCCGATGAAAGGAAACAGTTATGCTGACGTCAGAGACATTCAGAAGGCATCAACAGCGATCTAAAGATGAACTTTAAAATTCATTCCATATGTTAATTGGTCGTGCAAAACTTTGTGTTGAAGCCGAAGGCGACTACTTTGAATAAAATAAATGAAGTTTACCAAAATAGTAAGCTTTTGTTTTTATTTTAAAAAAAGTTACGCTTTCTCTGCGACAGACTGTGTATAAATTATGCATTTAACTGCATTGCTATTCCATTAAAGAAGAAAACGTAAGATAAAAAGAACTAATTTTATGTATAGTAAAATTACGTTCAACGAATAATAAAGGAAAACCTCTCTATACGATAAAAAGAATAAGTTAAAGAAATGAATATTTCTTCTTCCGAGGGAAACCGTTATAGAATATAGGAGAAGCTATTATTCGAGTTTTATTATGAAATACTAAACAGTGCGCTCTTGCAACTTATCAGAATCGGATTATTTTTAACAAGAAAGCAATTTTAGCTTTTAATAAAGAGACTCGAGTGTAATGCAGTTTGCGTTACGTTGTTTTCAATTTAAAAAATGAAACAACTTCGTAGTACTTTTGTTACATTTTAATTGTTGTTTATACCACCACCATTTAAAAGTATTTTATTCAAATATTAATATCTAATTATTATGTATTTATAATTAAAAATTATCAGGTTTAAATCAATATTATGCAAAAATTTTAATCAGGCCATCCGCGCGTCCGTGTTTCCGGATGTCTGGAAGGTCGCTAGAATATCACCTGAATTCAAGAGGGGGGACAAGTCTGATGTCCGGAATTATAGACCTGTCGCAGTGATCTCCACTTTTGCTAAAATATTTGAAATACTGCTTTATAGGCGTGTGTCTGTTGGCACCAGCCCACATCTGTCCACCGCACAGCATGGCTTTACGACTCAACGGTCTACTACAACTAACTTGGCCATTATATCCCAGGAGATCACTCAATCTCTCGATGCTGGTAGTCAATTGGACGTCATTTATACGGACTTTTCCCGTGCGTTTGACTTAATTGATCATCGACTTCTGCTGTGTAGACTGAGTTCCTTTGGTATCGGTGGATCGCTGTTGAAGCTGTTCCAATCGTATTTGAGCAATAGAATGAATTATGTTTATTACAATGGGTTTAAGTCTCGGTTTTTTCATTCTTACTCCGGTGTTCCACAGGGGTCTAACCTTGGACCACTTTTGTTTAATATTTTTGTAGATGACTTGTTTAGGTTTATCGACTGCCCGGTCTTGGCTTACGCCGATGATATTAAAATCTTTCATCGAATTGACTCGCTGTCCGACGTTGATCTGTTGCAGGCCAATGTCAGCAAAATCTATAACTGGTCCTTGTGTAACCGCTTAAGTTTAAACATTGAGAAGTGTTTCCTAGTATCTTACTCTAGAAGGATTTCTAGAATAGAATCCTGTTACTCAATTGGCCGCGTTACGATTTCTCGTAAGTCGTCGATCAGAGATCTTGGGGTAATATTTGACGATAAATTTACTTTCTCCGATCATGTTCTTGGTGTGACGGCTGCGGCTTCCAGATCTCTCGGTTTTATAATTCGCACATGCCGATACTTTCATAATATGGACACTTTGAAGACCCTTTTCTTTGCTCATGTCGTTTCCAAACTGGAATATGCATCTATAGTCTGGTACCCCATCTACAAATTTCAAACTAGCCTCCTGGAACAGATACAACGCAAATTTCTGAAATACCTCTCATTTAAATGTGATGGTCGATATCCTGTCCGTGGAGTGAATTACAACTAGTTGTTGGAGCGACATGACATCGTATCGCTGTCTGACAGGAGAAAAACTCTTAGCGCTTTATTTATGCAGAGTGTCGTTACTGGGAGGGTTGATACGCCGGATTTACTGTCGCGTGTTTATTTCGTTGTTCCACGCCTGGGATTTAGGGCGAATCAACTGATTTATGTCCCTACGGCAAGGACCAATATTTTGCTGAAGGCCCCTTTGGTTCATTCGACGGTGAATTTCAACAATCAGCAGTACGATTTGCTATGACCACTATTTATAAAAATATATTTTGTTTTAAGGTACATATTTCATTTTCACAATGTAACTATTGTTTAATTTTTTTTTGTATTTCTTTGTTTGCTACCCGTTTTGGAGTAATAATCTTTGTTGGGTAACTTAATAAATATTATTATTATTAATATTTACGATTCTTAATTACCAGTCTCACAATATTGCTATCATTGAATACTTAATTTAACACTCACAGTATTAAATTAAATGAAAAAAAAACCGAAAATTTCATATTCTGCATTGCATTCTTATTACTTGTTAACTAGAACAATTGTCTACACTGCGACTTCGACAAATTCCCGCTAGGGCACTAGAAAATTGAGCAAACTAGAAAGGAACATCGTAAATCCTTCCATCAACATTTCAGTCAATCAAAAAGTAGATTTAATATGCACTCCTATAATTTTTTTATATTGCATAATGTTCGGAACTGTTTCTAAATATGGTGCGCAGTTAAATAAAAAAGTCTCCACCTCTTCAAGCCGAATCCATACATCTCCGCTTGTAAATATATAAACTCTTCACATTACGTAGTTGTACTCGCATTAACATATTTGAAAGCGTGATTGTATGGATTGACGTAGTACCAGTTCTTAGCCGTGAGGTGGCCATTACTTTTTCAGAAGGCTGTACATACATACATACATAATTCAAACATTATAATACTCTTTTCTGTGTATTTAGATCTCCATTAAAGAGATGTGACGTTCTTAATGCTTTTTATCCATTTGGCTTTCTAATTATAGATGATATCCTTCAGCTATGGCTGTTGCATATTGATGCTTAGTGAGTCCATTTGGGTGTCTCATTTATCAAGTCAAACTCCCCTGCATACCTTATCTCTAGTTTCGGGATTCCTGAACACACTACTGCAATGCGCCTTTAAATGACATACGGAATCTATATTCGCATAATTCATTTTGAATTGTAATGCGACTCAATTTCCTATCGAAGTTGAGGTGGGTTATAAAGCCTTCTCCTTAGGTCGCGTTCACGTACGTATCATAACATTCACTTAGATTGAAACGGATTTTTAGCAGTTTTTTAAATATAAATTAAGCGTATGAATTTCGATCTAGTAATCTATGTATTGTAAGATGTAACTTTTGAGAACAATTGGCAATAGGCTAGTGTAAATATTTTAAAATATTTTTTCCAATTTTTGTCAGTATTTTAATCACTAAGGTTGATTATAACCCCTTTCCACATTAACTTTTGTAATTCTGTATACGCATTTCGACAACTAAGTTGTCATCATCAGCAGATAATTGCAAAGGTGCGACACTTTGCAATTATCTGCTGATGGTGACAACTTAGTTGTCGAAATGCGTTTACAGAATTACAAAAGTTAATGTGGAAAGGGGTTATAATCAACCTTAGTGATTAAGTTAATCAACCACAGGCTCCATCAATTTCAACTTTTGTCAGTATGTATGGAATCGTAATTTTATAACTTTCATGTTATTATAGCATTTCTGAGCTTTCTTCTTTCAAACCCTATGTAGCCAATATTAACACTATACAGAGCCAGACATAATGAACGTAAAAAGTTTACATTTTAAGTAAGATTTTTGAATATACATATATTTTAATTCCTGATTAACTCCATATTATTTTATTGAATAAAAATTTCCATTTATAGTTTCTTGTGGGTTTCCTTATGTTATACGTAGTTTCCATCGACGTTTCGCTGTCCATACTGCCAGCTTCTTCAAGATCTACTCTCAGACTGATTCTTTCCGTTGTCATTCTTCCTTATATATGTTGCTGGTTCCCCGTTGCGCGATTATCATGCTCTATTAGTCGTAATGAATTCTCGTAGTAGTCTTCCAAATGTTGCTGAGTCTATGCCCATCCTTACGGTTGAAGGTTCGATGCTTTTCTGTCCCTATGACTTTCCTAACGATTCTTCGATGGTAGTGCTTTGCAGAAGCTAATACTTTTGTGTCTTCATAATAACTTGATGTCCATTCTCGTGAGCATGTTGTGCAACCGCCTCCGATGTAGCTCTTCCCGCATAGGCACATTAAATTGCAGGCTCATTTTCCTTTTTTACATGGTAACATGTTCTTGGTTCCAGAAGAGTTATATTGAATGGAGGTTGCAGTACTTTTATATTCTTCTTCGCCAGTATCCTTCCTACCTTGTCAGTTACCCCAGGGATAAACGGGCGAATCCTTTAACTGGTTCCATTCCTGTTGGTAGCATTTCCGTTGTGGAATTCTCCTAATCTTTGCTTTTTTAAAATGTCGTTTTTCTTCTTCTATTAGGTGCGCAACCAAGTTCTCGCTGTTTTTTAAGAGATGGCTCCAGTAGTAAGTGCTGGTGGATTGTGACATAACCAAAACGTCGTGAACCAAGCTTAGACATATGGTAAACAAACCGCTTTGACACATTAGTGATTTTGTTTTTGCGTCATATACTTTTGGTTGTGTGAAAATGTCCGATTTTGTGCCAAATAATCGTCATTTGTGGGAAGTGTTGCTTTTCTTCGTTCATTTGAAGAAAACGGCGGCTGAAGCGCATCGAGAACTCCAAAAAGTTTACGGAGATGCTGCTCTATGTGAAACAACATGCCGTGATTGCTTCCGTCGCTTCAAAGACGGTGATTTCGATGTTGACGACCGTTTGCGTGAAGGAAGACCAAAAACCTTCGAAGACGCTGAATTGGAAGGATTGCTCGATGAGGATCCGTGCCAAAAGTAAAAAGAGCTTGCTTCAGCATTATAAGTTACCCGCCAAGCCATTTCCCAGCGATTGCATGCGTTGAGAACGATTCAGAAAAAAAAAACTTGGGTTCCTTATGATTTTAACCAAGAGACGTTAAGCGACGTTTTTTCGCCTGTAAACAACTGCTCCAGCGGCAATAAAGGAAGGGTTTTCTTCATCGCATCGTTACGGGTGATGAAAAATGGATTCATTACAGCAACACAAAGAGAACAAAATCATGGGGACTGCCCGGTCATGCTTCTACGTCGTCAGTTCGGCCGAATATTCACGCTGCGAAGGTTTTGCTGTGTATTTGGTGGGACCAGGGCGATGTTATTTATTATAAGCTGTTGAAACCGAACGAAACATCACTGGGAAACGGTGTCGAATTCAATTGATGCGATTGAGCCGAACACTGCGCGAAAAGCGGCCACAATACGAGCAGATGCACCAAAAAGTGACTCTACAGCATGACAACGCTCGGCCTCGCGTTTCCACACCCGTTAAAACCTACTTAGAAACGCTGAAATGGGAGGTCCTACCCCATCCGCCATATTTCCCAGATATTGCGCCGTCTGATTATTACTTGTTCCGTTCGATGGCACATGGTCTGGCTAATCAGCACTTCCGCTCATATGAAAACATCTCAAAATGGCTTGATTCGTGGATAGCCTCAAAAGACGAACACTTCTACCGTGACGATATTCGAGCTCTGCCAGAAAGATGGGAAAAAGTTGTCGCTAGCGATGGGAAGTATTTTGAATGATTCATTTGTAAACATTTCTTCACAATAAAGTTGCATTTTCATCAAAAAAACAGCGAGAACTTAGTTGCGCACCTAATAGATATTCAGCGTCGCGAACCCTTCCTGCTCTATGCATCAGTGTTTTAATAAGAACCTTTCTTTGCTTAGGATGGCAATGGGACATCGCATGCAGGTATCCATCAGTATAAATTTTCTCCCTGTATACTCCATACATTTAAATATTAATTTCGCTAAAGAAAATGTATTATCAAAGATCATATTTTCTTAAAATTCCATAGATTTTCACGGCCAGCGTCACTCGTAGTACAATCTTATTTAAAATTTCGTGGTGTTGCAATTCCCACCGATGTTTCGCTGTTAATAGTGTCAACTTCTTCCGGAAATTGCCAGTCTGAGAACAGAATCTAAGACAACTGGAGAAACACGCAAGAAGATTGCATTACAAGTGTGTTTTTTTATGCTAACATTTACTTCGCGTGTATTAAAGTCTAGTTTATTTGTAAAAACAGTCACTTGCATTATTTAATATTGTAAATCTGCCAAAAGTACAAATGTACAATTGAAAAATTAAATTATTGATACAGGCGCGCACGCATGTATTTATTTATGTAATTCTTACAATTGACTAACTACAATCACACCTCGACCAACGCCCAATTAATATCGTTTCATATAAATTTTTTCCAAATCAACGCTTATTGTTAAAATTCATATTTTTTGTCCGGCAAAATGTTTTTTGATATTCACCACAATCAACAGTCATTTGGGTGTTATTTATTTTCCCTCGAAACATTTCCGAGAGAAAATAACGTTTTAATGTTTTTCGAGAAATTATCACGTCCATCCTCTGCTCCTATTTCACCCTTTATTTAATTACAAATGAAAATTTATTCGGACCCGAACCAGAGAAAAAAAGCCGGGATATTATCCTAAGTGACTTTGTAAATATTTCCAACTAGAATGGCGAAAATTAAAGCAAAAATAGCCGTCATTTTATTTATTTATATGCGATCAACGTCGGTTAATGTACTTTTTCACTTTAAATTTAAAAAAAAAAGTAATTTGTGCTTTTAGTTTGTTGAATGGTTTTCTCTTGACACCCGGCAATTTAAACGAATTATTTACACAACATAATTCTTTCCAATGATTTTGTACGTACACAGAACACCACTAGAAAAAAAACTGAGGCAATTAAAATTATTAAATCGATCTTGGGATTGAAAATCGCTTTTTTAGAAATTTTTCTAAAATCAGGAATAGCAGAAACAAGCGTCTACAAAGTGTACTAGGAAAGTTTTGCAATACAGCTTTGTTTATTTAATTTTATCAAAGTAATTTCCTCTACACTCAATACACCTCTCCATCTTCCGAAACCAACCTTTAAACCAGTTCTGCCAAGTTTCGATAGGGAGTAAAGCACACTCGTTGTCCCAAGCCCGCAGAACGTCCTCATCACTGGAAAACCGCCTCCCTTTTAGCTTCATTTTCACATGCGGGAACAGTGAAAAATTGCAGGGAGCAAGATCTGGACTGTAGGGAGGGTGCTCAAGAAGTTTCAATCCTGTGGTGGTCAAATATTCGATATAGGCTTTGGCGCGATGAGCTGGAGCATTATCGTGATGGAAGAACCAGGTGTCCATTCTTGACTTTGGCCGCAGGTTCTTCATAGATCCAATGACTTTAGACAGGCACTGTTTAGTATACCACTTAGCTGTGACTGTCTTCTCTGTGTCTAAAACGACGTGTTCCACAATTCCACTCGATTTGAAAAATACAGCTATCATTTTCTTCTTTACAGATCGACAACTGCAGGTGTGTCCTCATCATCAAAGACCCAAACTTTGTTTTGAGCTTTGGTGCCGACCCAAACTTTGTTTTGAGCTTTGGTCGGCACATCATAATAGTACAGCCAAGTCTCGTCACCTGTCACGATGTTGTTCACATACCGAGATTGTCCCTTATTACACATTTTTAGCATCTCCCGGCACCAAGTCACACGTCGTATCATCTGCTCTTCAGTCAGTCGATGCGGCACCCAAAGAGAACAAAGTTTCTTCACGTTCATGCAGAATCGAACGAATTGTTGGTGCATTTAGGCCTGAAGTACCCTCTATCTATTAGTAGATCACTCGCCTGTCCTCGCTAAGCATTTTCCTCACAGTAGTAACGTTTTCTTCCGTAACTGACGTCCGTGGCCTTTCCGGCCTCTCAGCATCCTCCACAGTTAAACTCCCCCTTGGAATTTTCTGTACCAACTGAATATCGTAGTGCGATGTGGACAAACATCATCTAGTGCAAGACTCATTTCTTCGAAGCACTGGTCTATGTTTAAACCACGAAGTTATAACGCAAAACTACCCTTATTTCATTTCGTGACCACGATGCTATCGCAAACACTTTAGACTCTCACAACTAATGAATGAACTGAGCCCCGGGGGAGAGGGAGCGACCGCGTTCAAGCATGGCTAATAGCTTGCATCATGTCGGTAACGCGAAGATACCTCGCAAAGACAGATTATTAATTGAAACTGGTATAAATAAATTTCTAAATTGTTTTCCTATGTTAGAATTACATACATAATTTATTTTATTTATAATTGCACCTACCCAGTCTTCCCGGCAAGGCCATACGCTACTGTAAACCCGGAAGTTTATTCATTAACAATCACCTTTGGAGTAATTATAAAAATTTTTCGTTAAAATCAAGTACAATAGCCTTATTTTTATAAATGGTAATTGCCAATATTTGTTAGCTGCAATTGTTTAAAAAAATGTATTTTAAAATAATTTTTATGACAAAAACAAAAATATTTGCGACGTCATCCAATACAAAGAAAAGAATAGTTAAAAACCCCAATGAGAATGGCTACCCCTTCCGAACCTGCCTGTTGCCGCGTTTAGGAATTCCACCCGACCTAGAACCAGGGGTGAGAACACAAAAAATTAATAAAGATGTTAAGATAAGAACGTCACAGTTTTAAAGAATTCCCAAACGCCTTCTAATACTCAAGACGAGTTAGTGCTCGGTAAAATGAGCTATACACCAATTCGCACGTGGCAAAGGAGGGTACAGGTGCTAATACAAATAAAAGAAAAGAAAAATAAAATGGACCTACTCATCTCGCTTAGACTATTATAAAACCGGAAAAAATCGTTGAATAAATAGAGATGTGATACTACAAGAGAGGAAAAATCTAATATTGAGTAATACTATTGCATTAGTAAACACTTGACACACATCAAGCTAATCTTTGTTGATTAATACAGTTTAATTCATTCGAGTTTGAGCAAAGCTTCAGTTCAATGGATTCTTTAGCTATTGAGCCTGACAGAGTAGAGGCTAATCTTAATCGATTAATACAGTTTAATTCATTCGAGTTTGAGCAAAGCTTCAGTCAGTGGATTCTTTAGCTATTGAGCCTGATAGAGTAGAAACTGCACAGATCCGGCTTTTATCGTGACCTTCAAGAACTATTAAATAGTTATGACGACTTATTTTAGCAAAAACTAATAAGAATTGGTCAAACATAGATTCCCTATTTTAATCTGAAAGAAGAAAATAAATCTAAGGAGGAGTGCAAACCAGACGAAGGACGTTCCAAATGAGGTCCCCTAATTTTGTCGAATTAACACAAAAAGCAAATGAGAATTTGAATTTACTTGCTTATTATAAACGAGACATGGGTTTCGCACAAAAACACCAAAGACGAGGTGGCAATCTACCTTATTCCCAATTCCCTGCAAAAGTTAACTCAAAGCACACGAAGAGTGATGGCTACGGTTTTTTGACATTGAAAGAATATCTTTCTGGCCGATTTTATGTCAAGAAAAGAAACATTAAATGCAGAAGATTACAGCTAGATCCTTCATCATCTCCGCTGCGCCATTCAAAGCAACTGCGTGTGTTATTGTATTGACTTACGATAACGCTCAACCACAACAAGGCTTTTTTCACTTGATTTTCATCTCTTTCCTAAGCTTAAAGCTTTCTTGAGTGATAGGGACTTCACAAATGAAGATGAACGGAAAGAATTCAATAACCTGATAACTGAGTATCAAGAAAGCATTGAAAAACTTGTAAAAACGTTATGGGAAATGTTTAAACATGAACGTAGACTAACAAAGTAGGATAGGTATCAAAATGACACGTAGAGATAATTAAACAAATTTTGTCTCACTGCTTTAACTAATAAATGTCTAACTCTTCTTAACTTTCTAGTTCTTGTAATTAGATAAAAAGAAATAAAAAAATTAACGATTTGAAAATGCAAAGAAAATCTTTGGCTATTTATCCTTGCCTAGAAAGGCTACTGTTATAAATTACGTTGTATTGAATTTTGTCTTTAGCTTTGTAATTTTAATGAAAACGACTCAGTCAATACTTTTCGCGTCTCGTCTAACATAGTATTCAATTTCCCCAAAATCCACCTGGCACAGGACACGTGAAAAAAGAATGAAGCAACACACTAGCAGTGTCGCCGGCGTTATAATCCTATCGCGTACACATGGCCAAGCACGAATATCCTTGGATATGCCCCGTCTTTTATGGCCGATACGATAGCGGGATTGTCCTTTGAATATATTGCCTTCGCGATAGGAGATCTGCTTCGCGTTCCAACAAGAAAACTACCTCGGTTTCGATGTTCGCAGACCGCCCAAGAGCACGCTTCCATTCTTTACTGTCGTACGTGACGGCGGACGGGAACTTCTTGTCTGCATTTCTTTACCTTTCTTAAATTTTAAACGAACCATCTTTAACTTTATTTTTCCACACGAACACTACGAGATCGTACGTTTAAAGTTCGTTGAAATAGGTACGTTCGGTTCTTCTTTGCATTGATAATAGTACGAAGCCGTCGTTGCTTCTGTAAAATTTTATTTTTATTATAGATTATATTCTTTGAAATTTAACTTTCTACAAAATTACTCATTGTTATTGGTATAACCAAAATATTCAAAGTAGTGGTGCAGTTCAGAGGAGGGATATCGATAAAGCATCTGTATTTTGCTATCTAAAGAAACTTGGAACATGAGCTACTGCATACTTTGCCGGAATAAAATGAGCCGAACCATGCGTTTTTGCAACAATTTCTCTTCTTGAACTCCTTTGAAGCAATTCTCTTTTAGATCGAGTTGTAACAAGCGACGAAAAATGAATACCGTTCCAGAATATTCCAAGAAAAAGTTGTTGGAAGTAAGAGAGTGAAAGTGCAAAAACGATATCAAAACCTTACATCCGGTGAAATGGTGCTGTATCTATGGTTGGTGAAAATTCAGAAGAATCATGAAAAACTCTTATTTTAACCGCCTTTTATATCTTACATATATATAATGCAGAAATTACTCGCGATCTAATACTAACAGGGCAAGTGTGTCTTCACCCTTAGACCACAGAGTACAGTGGAAACGTTCTCACGTTTTACTTTCGCAGAAGTTGTCATCTTTTGGGTTTAGCAGTTCTCTGAGGTCATACTCGTTAGATAAGGAAAACTATGTTACAATGGATATAAATCTAAACTCTTTCAATCGACATCTGGAGTTCCCTAGTGTTCGAACCTTAGTCTTTAGTAGATAAATATTTTAGTAATCTCTTCTGCACTTTCTCAAGCAAAAGTTATTGATAAATGTAATGCGGGAACTGCACGACACACGCATACTCTACTTTACTCCTTACTGTTACGCTGTTATTTGCCTGCACATTAAAATAGCAGTACCATAGCTGGCGACACTAACGGCAGACATATAAAGTTATACAGAACTGTCAGTTGCTGAATAATCCAACAATTTTTTAATCATCCATTTCTGTTACAATATGGGCCGAGCAAAACATTGTTCGTCGGGAAAATAGCAATTATACTCGATCTACTTAATGGCGGCAAAAGCTATAAGTATATACAAAATAATACGCTCTCATATTCTGCGAAAATGGTTGCAAATGCTAAGAACTGGAGAAAAGTGATAGGAAATCGTGGTAGAAAATCGAAAACTAGTCCTAGAGAAGACAGCAACATCATAACTTGAGCAAAGAAGACACCGTTCATAAGTTCAACTGCAATTAAAAGTAAGTTACACTTTCGTAAAAGCTCTCCCTACTATTAAACAAAGACTGATTCAAGGAAAGTTACGTGCAAAAAGGCCTAGGAAGGTACCATTATTAAATATCAAGTAGATTGTCGTTTGCTCATGAACACGTACAATGGGACGAAAAAAGTGGAGTAATGTACTGTGGTCCGATGAATGAAAAATAGTATTATTTAACTTCGCTGCATATCAATAACACATACGAAGGCAACCCAACTACCAGTGACAGCACTTTAACCCCAGCACACCAAAAAGAGGGTCAAATTCGGAGGCTCAAGCATCACTTTGTGGGGGTGTTTATCGTGGTATGGCGTAGGCCCTTTACACAAGATAGAAGGCATAATGAATACTGATATCTATGTAAACATATTATAAACTGTGCTTCTACCATATGTAAAGGAAGAAGTGCCACTAGGATGGTTGTACATGCAGGATAACGATCCGAAACATGTATCTCGTAAAGCGAAAACATGGTTTCGAGATAATGTTCGCGGTTTGAGCTGGCCGGCACAATCACCAGGCTTAAACCCCGTTGAAAATTTATGGGTGGAGTTGAAAAACTGTATCTGTCGTTAAGCCGCAAAATATTGACTCTATCTATGGAGAATATGCCAAGCCGAATGGCAATCAATTTCAGCAGAGACATATAGGCAACTGGTGAACTCGTTGCCCCACAGGTGTCAAGAGGTGATAAACAATAAAGGTCAAGCGACAAAGTATTAAATGTTTCAATCCAATTAACTAAGTAAAAATGACATTTGATTGGTATTTTGGCAAAATTATTTTGCTTGTCCTAGAATATAAATAATGGGTGTTTTAAATTGCACGATTTTTTTAAAGAATAAATAAAATATAGATGGTGCACTGAATTTGTCTGGGTATGTGGGCATTTAAAAACTGTGATGTATGACATTTATAAAAATGGCTTCGTACACAGTACAACAACGCCTACAAATTGTTGAATTATTTTATAAAAATCGGCGTTCTGTGAAGAGTTTTTAGAAAATTACGTGAATTTTATGGTTTACATAATCATCCATTTGAAAGCACTATTGGTCGAATTATTAAAAAATTTCAAGAGACCGGTTCCGTGGAAGATCAAAAAAGTGAAAAATATAGTCGTAGTGGTCGTTCACAAGAAAATATTGGTTTGATGCGTGAAAGTGTTGCTGAAGATCCATAAATGTCCATTGGACGATCTTCACAACAACTTGAATTTAGTGTATCAACAACATGGCGTATTTTACACAAGGATTGAGTTCTGAAGGCATATAAGGTTCAAATAACACAGGAACTGAAGCCATTAGATTATTTAAAACGTCGTTCATTTGTCAGTTTCATCAATGAACAACCAGCCGATTTTTCTCAAAAAATAATGTTTTCCGATGAGGCACATTTTGAACTTGGTGGCCATGTTAATAAACAAAACTGCCCTATCTGGGGTGAGGAAAATCCACGGATTATTCATGAGAAACCTATGCATCCTAAACGAGTTACTGTTTGGTGTGCATTATGGTCAGGTGGTGTAATTGGACCTTACTTCTTTGAAAATGCTGCTGGTGAAGCTGTAACTGTCAATGTGATTGATATCGTCAGATGATAACCGAATTGTTGTGGCCTGAATTAATCAATATTGATCTAGAGGATATGTGGTTTCAACAGGATAATGCCACACCTCACTTTGCACACGAATCAATTGATTTATTGAGAAAAAAGTTTCCCGGGCGTGTAATCTCAAGAAATGGTGATGTTAATTGGCCACCAAGATCATGTGATTCGACACCGTTAGACAATTTTCCTTGGGGTTATGTGAAAAGTCAGGTTTATAAAAACAATCCACAATCAATTCCTGCTTTGATAGATGAAATTATTCGTGTCATTGGTGAGATATAGTCTCAATTATGTCAAAATGTCATTGAAAATTTTAACAAAAGAGTAGACGTTTGTGGAGCAGATATTATTTTTTTTATATGTGTTTTATTTATTCTTTAAAAAAAACCGCGAAATTTGAAACAGCCTTTAGTTTTATTTTCTCTTTGATATTGAGAAACCTATTTATGTATTGTTATAGTTATCTAACATGTTGGAATAGAAAGTTCAATGAACTTTCTCTTATTCTCTTATTTAACTTATAAATTGATATTTCAGCAAATTTAACACCACTGCTACTTTCGTGTACATAACTATATGTATATATACATATTGTATGTATATCTGTGTGTACAAATTTAAGCAACACATACATTATTTAAAACTAAAAACTGAAAGATAGGCTCTATTTAAGAAATACCAGTACATCGCCTAATGTAAACTTCGCTACCCCAATCGTATTTTCAACATTTACAAACTTTCTGTGTATCTATTACCGGCATCTAGTGCACTGCAAACATGTTTCGTGCGCAGTCAGCACAGACTAGTTAAGAACAAAAATTGTTAACGTAGCTTGACGTATATACTTATACGGAGTAGTTTGGCCGTAGAGAATTTTCTCTTCAATATGTAAATTTGAAAGAACTTTATTTTCTAATCCGTAACATGGTTTCCATCAGCCCTAATTTTATTTAATACATTTTCTATTCATACACGTCAAGGTAGGAATATTTCATTACAGTTTTCCATTTAATTTAGGTTTCGAATATTATTTTAATTTTAATTTTTAATAGACAGAAAGTGGTTATATAATTTTGCAATAAAAATTTTAGTAATTTAAATGTCAGGTTTCAGATCCCTCTTGTTATTCAAATTAAATTTAGTCTTCAATTTAACATTCGCGTAATACCGGACAAAATTAAAATTAACCCATTTTGACAAGATTTTGTCCGTCAGTATTAAATCATAGGAGAATTTTAAATATTTTTTCAAACCAAAACGAATTGGTCAGTTCTAAATTTATTGTGTAAATTCGAAAATTTCATTCGAAAGGTGAAAATGTTTTGAATGCGCCGAGAAATTACGAAAGTCGACAAATATATATTACTGGGTATTTTATAAAACTTCGTACACCGAATAAACACTACATATAGCAACAGAATTATCTTTGTCTTGCACATAGTTTGGGAAGAACTTTTGCATTTCAAATTGTATTAATGTAATTTAAATTTTATAAAAGAGAATTTTCTACGGATTTCAATAATGAAAGCACATACTTGAAGGTAATTTTGATGGATCGTGTGGTTGATTAACTTAATCACTGGAGGTTGATATATAACCCCTTGCCACATTAATTTTCGTATTCTGTATGCGTATTTTGACAACTACGTTGTCATCATCAGCAGGTAATTAAACAGTATTGCACCTGGAAAACTATGGCAGAAATGCCCGTAAGGAAACAAATTCCGCACACGATCTGTACCGTTGAACTGGAGAAAAGTGATAGGAAATCGTGGTAGAAAAACAAACACTAGTCCTAGAGAAGACAGCAACATCATAACTTGTGCAAAGAAGACACCGCCCATAAGTTCAACTGCAATTAAAAGTAAGTTACACCTTCGTAAAAGCTTTCTCTACTATTAAACGAAGATTGATTCAAGGAAAGTTACGAGCAAGAAGGCCTAGGGAGGTACCATTATTAAATAAAAGGCAAATATAAAGTGGATTGTCGTTTGCTCATCAACACGTATAATGGGTCGAAAAAAAGTTACGTAATGTACCGTGGTCCGGTTAACCAAGAATATAAAACGCCAAAACTGTGCGCACAGTATGCGTTTTGGCTTTCAACGGTACAGATCGTGTGCGGAATTTGTTTTCGTACAGATATTTTTGCCGTAATTTTCCAGGTGCGACACTGTTTAATTATCTGCTGATGATGACAACTTAGTTGTCGAAATACGTATACACAATAGGAAAATTAATGTGGAAAGGGGTTATTAGTATATCAGCCTTCAGCGATAAAAACACATACGTAAATAAGGAAAAGCAAATAAAAGTTTTTTTATTTCTTTTTGCTACTTAAGTATGTGCTTTTATTGCATTATTGAAAATTCTGTTTTATAAAAACGTACGCTTATAGTATGGAGTCATACAATTATTATTTTATTTCTTTTATAATCAATTTATATGCTTACCGTTTCACCCAATGATGAAAAATTTAAATAGTGTTTTTAAAGAGCGCGGTTTTCAAGTTGGATTTCGATAAAGTAAGTCTGTTAAATCCCTCTTAATAAACGCGAAGGACAAAGTCGAGTTAAATCAGAAATTGGCGATTTGCGAAATAAAATGTCTAGATTGCAACACAACGTCCGATAGGAACCCGATATAAAGATCATATAGCGCACATTAAGTTTAATCGACCTGGGAAATTCAGTTTAGCGAAACACGTGCTACAAAATAGTCTAAATGATCATAATGTTAGTCAGATTGTCTACATTTAATAAATTAAAATATAAGCAATTACCGCGAATTAGATAGTTATGAAAGCATATACTTTTCAAAAAAACAAAAGCCATTTGTTAAACACCGATAAAGTTTCGAAAATGTAAGAGGAGGGTTAACTTTAAGATAAGTGGTTCATTTTAAGACTAAAATATATTTTAAATTATATAAAACGAATCTACAGTGTGTGTCTAGCTTTCGACGATTAAAATCTGGCGCGGACTTGTTTCAGTCCGAGTTTTACCGCAGATCTATGTACGACACTGTGATTAATTATCTGCTGACGATGACAACTTAATTGTCGAAATGCGTGTGTAAAATAAGAATACTATTGTGGAAAGGAGCTTTATTTACCTTTTTGATTAATTAAAAATTCTGTTTTATGAAAATTTAAAAAATACATGCAGTACAATTTGAGAAAGAAATTCACTAACTTTCCTCATGAACTATATGTAAAGAAAGATAACGAAACGATGTATCTAGTCTCTCTGAAACCGTTTCGTTTGGTGCATACATAGATAATTAAAATCAGATAATAAATAAAGACACAGCGTTTGGAAATTTTTGTGGGGCACCAGTATATGAAAACTTTTTTCTTTCTACTTTTACATCGTATATATTATACTCCGGTGATATTCGAACTCACATCTCCTCCTTGTTGGACAGATGTTCTAACTAACTAGGCTATAGAAGACTGTAAACTTCGAATTTTAAAAATATTAATTGATATTCGCAATAGGAGGGCTCTTGGTGTTCTGAACCAGAATACTCTTGATGTTCTGAACCAGAACACTTTTGGTGTTCTGAACCAGAACACTCTTGGTGTGCTGAACCAGAACACTCTTGGTATTCTGAACCAGGACACCAAGACTTCTTGTCAGGACTGTCCTTCAACGCGCAATAATATCCGGAAAAACACACATACATAGAAAAACATCCAAGCTTGGTCATTCGAAAAGGTGTACAGCACGACCATCATATCCTTGGACAAAAATCTACTGCGCATCGTAGGCGTGCCGGGTGGTACACTCCGAGTCATCGGTAAGCTGTTTGTGTCCTCAGTGTGCTTATGATCGTTGCGTGGTTAAGTTGTTAAGTTACGGTTAGTCAAAGTGAGTAATTGAGGTCTTGCATTATAATTGGTTATTATTTGTTTTATTTATTATAATTAATAATGTCCAACTTAGGAGGTGGAAAAGGACTGCATTCACAAACCCGTGAAGTCGTGTTTAATGTTTTTAAGTTTTTAAAGACAATTTCAGATAACGAAACAGACATAAGAAATTGTACAAAAAGCGAATTAAAGGAATACGTAGCAAGAGCAACTGGTGTTTCAAGAGCTTCTGTCTATAATATTTTAAAAGAGGGGAACCAATATCAAGCAGAACCAGAACGAAATGAGAAAGAGAACACAGAACAACTACCAGTTTTCAAATCGCCAAAAAAGAAAAGATCGAGGAAATGTTTAGTAATGGATTCAATAGACGACATTGACCTATACCAAATAAAACATATTATTTATAATTTCCACAAGACAAATAATCAGCGGATTACTATTAAAAATTTACTACAAAAACTTAAAGAAGATATAAATTTTCCGGGCGGCCGAGAATCCTTAAGAAAAATTATAAAGAAGCTTGGTTTTAGATTCTGTGCTACACAAAACAATCGCAAGATATTACAAGAAAAACCAGATATCAGAAACATTCGTACAAATTTTTTACGAAACATAGATGTATATCGACGGCAAAATCGTCCAACTATTTATATGGATGAATCCTATATTCATAGCGGCCATACAAAATCGAAAAGTTGGACAGACAAGTCAAGAAATGGGTTATTTTCGACAATCTCCAAGGGCCAGCGTTTAATTATGTTGCACGCCGGAGGTGAGAACCATGGATTTGTAGAAAACGCTTTGTTACTTTTTAAATCCGGAACAAAATCCGGTGATTACCATCACGAAATGAATTTCGAAAATTACCAAAAATGGCTCGTTGAAAAACTAATACCAAATTTACCAAAAAATTCAGTACTAGTTATTGACAATGCTCCATACCACAATGTTCAGATAAATCCAGCGCCTAATTCTAATGCAAACAAGCAAAAAATGTTACACTGGTTGACCGAAAAAGGTATTGCCTGTACACCTGATATGACGAAAGCCCAGTTATATATGTTAATAAAATATAATAAACAACAACACTTACGATATAAAATAGACGCAATTTTGGAGGCACACGGTCATACAACTTTACGATTGCCTCCGTATCACCCTGAACTAAATCCAATCGAAATGATTTGGGCGACTGTGAAAAATTTTGTGGCATCACAAAATGTCACATTTAAATTAGAGGACGCTAAAAGGCTAGCGGAAGAAAAATTTAAAAGCATTACAGTAAATGACTGGAACAAACTTTGCACTCACGTGAAGAGAGTCGAAGATGAATATAAACAAAATGAAGTTTTTATGGATGTTCTTACGGAGTCACTAATTATAAACGTGGGTGCTGATACATCTGACAGTGATTTTGGTTTCAGCGATGATTCAGAATAACTTAGTAATCATTGCTTTGTGAATGTGTTTTATTATGTAATTTATTATGTAATTATGTAATCATTTTGAAATAAAGCTATTTGCTTCTAATTACTGGGTATTATTAAAAAATTTTGTAATTACATTATCTACCTAATCATATTAAGATTTACTTTCATAGTACATCCTCAATAGAACACTATTAAATAACACTTAGCAGCCTCATTAATTAATAATTTACATTCCATTTGGACCAGTATAACATATATTAATAAATAAAAATTTTCTAAATTCTTATTCTTGGCGTCGCGTAGTACAAAATAAAACCGCGCCTTTCTGTTGGGAATGTACCTAATCACCGAAGCGAGCGACACACTGGCGACTGAGTACGAGTAATACCGAAAGTGTGCGCAGATTTTTCTAAGGATATGATGGTCTTGCTGTACTTCGTAACAACAACACAAAACCATATACAGTAATGCAGATCTAACAAAAACTACAAAAAAATCAACTGGGATATACCTATTTATCCTCCGTATTCATACAACCCGACACTCTCAGATTTCTATGTCATTCATTTCAAGATATTTTAGTTAGAAAACCTTTACTTCCTTAGAAGTCGTTACAAAATCACTTAAACTTGCTATTTCATCATAAAACAGCAATCCTTGCTTCTGTCACAAAGGACAGAAGCTTTATCATGCTATTAGATCGTGTGAAACCTTACGGAAAATGATGGAAACTATATAATTGATTTTATAAATTATCCGTTTTATTTATTTGTATAAAACGTCTCATTAGTTGTGCAATAACCATGTACTGCAAATAACATATATTAATCTATCATCTGAATATTACTCACGTTAAAATTACAGAAGCTTTGCCTCTGATGAATAACTGTGTCACAAATACATGATATACAGTCGATCCCTAATTCATATTAATGAAACTGGAGTAATTAGTTGAATTTTGCCGTAAAATTGCTGTCGTATATCTTTTTACATTGTAAGAGTAATACTTAAACGTTGCCGTGTAATAAACACTGCTCTGGTCTATATAATTAAACATATAGCAGATAACGCTCTTTTCATGTTATATCTGGCTATATGTCAACAACACATCGTTAAAAGAGGAAAATTAATTTCATAACTTTCATAATTAAAATGTGTTTTTCATGGATTCAATACAAAAATTAATTGGATATTTTCTATAGTTACTTTTCTAATTTGCTGCTATAACTACGCTATTAACACATCAAAAACAGTGCGTTTATAGATTATAAACGCATCGTTTTAATCTAATGCAACTTAGTTTTGTCGAGAGTGATCAATTGAAGTTTCATATCAAATGCAAATGTTAAAAATATGACGGTGAACTATCTAATGTAAATGTGATCGACTAAATGTCAAATAATTACAAACGATTTAACAGAATCGCCAGAAATTGGGACACGTGCGCCTAGTTAATACACAGTGAATTTAGTACATCGCGTCAGCTCGTCGAAAATAAGCGTTGTATTTGTTATATTATTTTTGTGTATAACATAATAGTATCAGAAGATTGCGATCGTGCTACACATGGTAAAATACATAATGTAAGGAAATTAGTAAAAGAATTTCCAGACTTATACGATGGAGCGAAAATAATATGTACAGTCTGCGATAAATCTTCGTTTTCCCGGGACATATTCGTGTGTGAAAAACACATTGAAATTGTACAACATAAATATGCAAAAATGGTGTAATTGTTTATAATAATTTATTTTTATATTGACATATTTTGAATTTAATTTTTTTTAGTGTTTTATATTTACTATTTTCTTTACTGATTAAAAATAATTTCGTAAATCCTGGGTTGTATACAATCCCAAAAGGAAATTACGTCAAGCAACATTTTAAGTAGGCTCGTACGTGATAAAATTGAAAACAATGTGTGGGTGAGACTATAGATTATAGAACCGTCAGTGTCATCGTTACTAGCTAGTAAAAGGCTAGAGAAAAGTTCTGGCGCAGCAATTTTGAGGGTACTACTGAATACATTAGCCAGCTTTCAACAGACCAAGTACCAAATTATTATTAATAACGATCACAATGCGCAAGGATTTACTTTGTAACGTTTGTATGTCTTGATTCAAATGGCAGCACTCCAAATCCGAATTCCATAAGTCCATGATAGTTTCAGTACATAGATTGTTTATTATTATAAAGAAAGCTCAATCGATTATATATTGTCCGATTTCTTCGATAACCTTTTACCATCATGGGTGAACTTCTTCATTATTTATAGATTAACCTATCGGCGAAAAACTTTACGAGGTACAGTTTCATCTTGAGTTGAACGTTTCACCACGTAAGAAGTTTTGAAGAAAAAGGAAACAAATGAATGTATGGTGACATAAGGCAATTAATTGTTTCGTACTTTGGTATGAGCTTAAAACACTCGACATATATTAAATTCCACTGCAATGGGAGCTTAACCTTCCTTCTATGAGGTCTGAAGCAAAATTTCAAGACGGAACCAAACCCTTTTTCAGTGCTTGCACCACATTGTATTGCAAACAGTCCATTTATCAGTCGTTTCAAAAGAGAATCGCTTAGGAAGCTTATCGCCGACGTTTATACGTACCACGCCGTGCCATCAAGTTGTTTCGTGTGCATGATGAACCTAAATATCGGGCTTATTGACATATCCTAACTTTCTTCATTTGGTTTCGGACGCTTGAATGACGAATGTTTAACGTCTCTGCAATCTCTTGTGTCATGAGTCATAAAGGCGTTAATCCCTTTATTTTATCATCAATTTATGAGCCTCCCTGACCGCCGTCGGTATTGGCAATCTGTCACCGTAAACGTTATGTAACTTTTCACAAGTTGACATGCGTCCTTACCTTTCCAGAAGTTAGAAAGTAAAGTATGTTTCACACTTTGGTACGAGCTTTAAAAACACGACATATACAAAATTACACCGCATTGAGAGCATAACCTTCCTCCGATGAGGTTTGAAACAAATCTTTAGGATGGAACTAAACTTTTTTCGTGTATTCACACCAGATTATTGTAAACAATCCACTTCTCTGCACCAGTTAGCAGTCGTTTCAAAAGGTCGCTTTCCTCACGCTTAAGAAGCTTATCGCAGACGATTATACGCACCACGAAACCAAATATTGAACTTACTTACGTATCCTAACCTTTTCATTTGGTTGCAAACGCTTGAATGATACATGTTTAACGTCACTGTAATCTCTCGTGTCGTGTGCCGTGGAATTGACTCGATTAATGCCTTTATTTTATCGTCATCAACCTCAGTGGGCCTCCCTGGCCGTCGTCGATATTGGCAGTCTGTCACCATACATTTTATACAATTTTTCACAAGCTGATACGCGTTCTTTTATTTCCAGAAATTAGAAAGTAAAATATGGCGTAAATGCACACTTTAATCTTCCACTTTTAACTTTTTATAAACCCGTTCAATTTTTATGAAAATTAAGTTAAAACTGTCAATTGCCATATGACAATAATCGTATTAAGATAAGCCCGAAAAACTCGCATCTGCAAACATAAACTAACGCCATCTGTTGCAAAGATTCATCATGATTTTGCTGACAACTGAATATTTCGATAGGCGAAAGCAAAACTACGAAGTTTTATTTATTTTAATCGGATATTCCCTTTATACGGAATGACTTTATACTTTCGCATTATTCCCTGATTTACTAGTGATCACTGAATAATAGAAATTCTACGACTTTATCAAAAATTATAAAAATATAACAACAAACAACGAGGAATAGAGAACTTGTAAATACAGACCAGAGAGACAGAAAAGCTTTGAATTATAAAAGGCCGTCCATTGACGCGCTAAAATATTCAGTTGCTGACGCAGTTTCACAGAGCGAAATTCAAACGTTCGGTTTTCAACTTTTTAAACATTAAACAATAAAAAAAACAGTCGGTATATCGCTTTGCATAATTCATGGTCCTAGTGAACGTAGGGCGCCAATAATACACAAACGTGCATGTGATCCTCCGGAGATCGGTAGCTGACCGATTTCAATAAAACATGTATAAAGACGTTTTCATATTCTAGTGAATCGTCACTTAAAAAATTCAAGTTGTTTTATTATTAGTGCACGATCTCGAATAAAAAACAGCAATCGAAATTGTCTGTTTTGTAATTTTTTCTTATTAAACTCAATTATTCTAACAATATCCTTTATTACTTTTTGATATTTTATTTAATAATGATATTGTTTGTCAAAATTGCAGTCAGTGGCTTAGGTTAGTTTAATAAAGTAATATTGTTACAAAGTATTACAGGGAAAATTATACAAAGTCAACAGTCATAATGCGCATGTGCTTTACGACCTGTAGAAATTGAAAACAAATACAAAAAAGAAATATACTCAAGAGAGGATTGCTACCACTCTCGAACCTACCTGTGGTTGCAATCGAGAATTCCACCCGGCTTTGTTATACAGGGGTAGATTCAAACTAATAGAGATGGTATATGGACGCCACAGTATTAAGAATTCTTGAACGCCATCGAATAGTGAAGACAGATCACGATTTGGCCAAAACGAGCTATTATCTAATCTGCAGGTGACAAAGAAGAATACAGCTTACAATAGCAATACGCTCACAAACGAAAGAAATCAAACTTTCAGCAATAAACTGTATTATTGGTCAAAATAATATTAATAACAATAAAAAAGTGTAATTATAATGATTAGGTACGAAATGAAAGTATAGACAATGTTAATCTTCTGTAAAGTAACTTCACAACGAATATGCTTCTTTATTCCCAAATATACGTATACATACTTCACAAAAATAAAAATAGTGAATTCAAACTTGGACGGCGTTCTTTGGACGATGAATTTCGGCGTCAAACATTAATCCAGTGTCTGAATTGATAATGCAAGGCCGTCATGTGACATACCGTGAGATCGAGGCATCTCTAGGTATTAGTAACACCAGCGTGCATAAGATCCTGCATTAACATTCAGCCGTTAAGAAGCTATGTTCACGTTAGGTACTACATAATTTGACAACCGTTCAAAAAACGACTCGTGGTGGTGCTTCAAAGAACATTTATAAAGTCATCACAGGTGATGAATCTTGGATCTATACGTATGAGCTCGATAGTAAACAGCAGTCGACCGTGTGGGTATTCGAAGGTGAGCCAAAACCAACAAAAGTTGTTCGCGCTCGAAGAACATCAAAACAAATGGCCGTCTGTTTTTTCGGAAAAATCGATCACGTTGCAACCGTACCTTTAGAGAGTTGTAGAACAGTCAATTCCGAATGGTACACAGCTATTTGTTTGCCAAAAGTTTTTGAAGAAATAAGGAAAACAAACCGAAAACGACAGATCATTCTCCACCATGACAATGCGAGCTCTCACAAGTCGGTTCAAACAATTGAATATTTGACCGGGCAAAACATTGAATTGATGAGCCATCCGCCGTACAGCCCTGATCTAGCGCCCTGTGATTTCTTTTTGTTCCGACACGCGAAGAATAAACTTCGTGGTCAACGGTTTTCTACGCTGGAATAGACAGTTGAGGCATTCAAAACTCATATTTTGGAGATACCGCCTTCACACTGGCAGCAATGCTCTTCGGATTGGTTTAAACGAATTCAAATGTGCATTGATTTTCAAGAAGAATATTTTGAAAAGCAATAAAACTATTTTCGATAATAAAATTTTTTTTTGTTTGCTATTCCCGAAATATAAACGGTTACCCTCGTATAATGCAGTCCGACTATACAATGCATTTATGTATATCAATTGTATAATTAGACCCTTTCTGAGATCTACATCAATAATATAGGTACTAAGAGAAAGTACCCATAAATATACTTAAACTCGATTAAATACCATAAAGTAGTAAGAACTCTCTTTTGAGAATTATCATAACACATTTACATCTGGAAATACTAATTAAGTAATATTTTTATTTGAATGAAATTAAAAAAGAAAATTAGAAAATAAAAACGTTCTATCCAAAAAAATTAGGCGTGCTATTATAAATTGTGCAACAAGAAACAAAATTATCCTATTATTTATTTTAAGAACATTTTTTTGGTTCAACAGTGTTTTAAAGATAGATTAGGGACATTTCTATTCTAAAAATACTGTTATGGATAAACCCATTACACATACTTCAAATAACAAGTAGAAATTATCGGTCAATACCTTCAGTAATTGGTGACTTTGCTAGAGGAAAAGAACATTAGAGAGCAAAGACATAGACCATAGATATATCGACATTGTTTTTAAATTTTTAAATTTTATAACCTCTAAAATATCAGGAATTTTAATACCGCCATCTTATTTATCTTTAAGAGTACATTTAAAATGTACTAATGTAAAAATTACTTTCAGAATATTCTATCATGCATTTCTCCATAAATAATCTTGACACCATTCACGGAAATTTCATATTACTTATCACGAGACTTCGAATAGAATTGTCGCTACTTCGGCCTTAATATACTGCCTTAAAAGCATCGCTTTAATCCAGACATCGTGCGATCTTGGAAATTATTCAATTTCATTATATTACTTAAACGAGGTTTTTACATCCGTTTTCTCAGTTTATAATAAGTCCATAGTTACCAACAGTAATTGGATACACAGGTCCTCAACTAAATACTTTCCGCAACGCTTTTATGCCGGGGAAATTGCTTCAATTTCTGTACATGAGATAAACTTATCTCATCAATTTCGCAGTCTCTCAACAGAATTTCATGTTCGCCATCTGTTCCATGTCGCTAACGTGTCAACGTTCTTCGCCTGCACAATGCGACACCGTTTTTCTCGTTTTTATTTTTAGCGTAAAGTGTTTCGAGGTTATTAGATTATAGATAAGGATTGGTGAAATAGATAACATACGTTGCTTCATAGACATCGTTCTTATTTAAGTCAAGAAAAGTTCATTTTCATAATATAATTGCTAGATAGTGTAGGATTTTAAAACGACGTTACGGATAAAGTCCAAATTGCGCGAATTTACTGAAGGCAAATTTAAAATTCAATTAACCTCATTTGTGATTTGTTTTTACATGTGCTTTTGTACATGCTTCTTTTCTTAAATGTCACCTACTTATTGATTGTGTGTTCGCCTTCAATTTCTCGTAATTCGATGAATTATTAACATTAGAGCTGCCAAGTCGGTCAGTATACCAAAGCCGTCCGCATCGTGTAAATAATAAGTAACATGATATACGTCGTAATGTATAAAATATTCTGAAACACTTTTGCGAAACATTATGAAACTAAACCAGCTCGGCTATACACTTACAGGCTGCATTTGATATGTTTCGAGTAGCGTTTCATTGAGCGATGTTCGTCGCGATGCGAAAATATTCTTATGTAAAGTAAATAACTCTCTTATCTGGTGATGTAGCATTTGCTGAGCTAAAATAATCTTTAAAGTTACGTCAGGAATTTGAAGAAACACAATCATTATTACTACAAAATCTTCTTAATCTGATAATGTCTGAATCTTTATATAAAACACTATTGAACTTTTCTACAGGACGATTATGTCTTAAAAGCATTTGAGCTACTTATTAATTTGTATAATCAACTTCATTACAATGATAGTTAAAGCATGTAACATTCACTTTTTGAAAAAACATTTTTTGATCACTTCTAATTTCATCAATTTCTAAAATTTATCAACAAAATATAATTTTCCATCCCCATTTGGGGTAATTACTTCAGAATGTCAAAGAAAAGAGGACAAATGCTCCGATATGATACTATAGGGTATTCCTGCTACACAAGTGTGTCTAAAATACCTATATTTCAGACAAGGGGAGGTTTACACTATTTTTCAATACGAGGAAGAAATTAAACAAGTGGATGTATTTTCATACCCATATTCTTGAAGTTAACCGGACTGTATTGAAACCATGGAGATGTTCTAAGACTAAATGTCGGTATATTAGGAAATTACACGAAAAGAAAAGGCTAATAAGATTGGCCTCATTATACGAGGGTTATTTTTTAAGTAAGACCGTCAGATTTGTGAAGTATACGGTAATAATGCTATGAGTGACAGTAAAGTTAAAAATGGGTGAAAATGTTTAAGGACGTTTGGGTTGATGTGCACGATGGCCAACTTTCTTTGATTTCTGAAGATTTTGTTTGTGATGTGGACAACAAAATTCGAGCAAGCTGACGATTCACGATTTCAAAGTTATCACTTGATTTTACACAGGTTTCGACGTCAGTTTTGTACACCATTGTTTCGGTGAAGTATCGAAAATTGTGTCGTCGGTGGGTTCCAAGAATTCCTTCTAACCATCCCAAAACAAAAAGTATAAGTTGTGCTGTATCGTTTTTAACTCGATACGATCAACAAGGAGATGAATTTTTTGACCACATCGTTACAGGAGATGAGACTTGGGTGACTCCTAAATTCAAGCAACAGTTAATGGCATGCGGCACACATTGCCGTTAACCAGAGTGAAAGCCAAACAAACAATTTCAGCACGAAAGATCATGGCAACTGTCTTTCGAGACAGAAAAGGGATTTTATGGTGAGAGGCACTATTATCATTTCTATTGTGTGATCTTCAGAAAATTCCAGCGTGCCATACAAAATAAGCAGCATGACCTACGGTCTTCCGGTGTGTTGTTGCTTTATGACAATGCAAAGCCACATGTTTCTACACAAACACGAGATCTAATCAGGTCTTTTGGATGGGAATAACTGTATCATCCACCTTATAATTAAAATCTCGCACCAGTGATTTTTCACCCGTTTCGGTACTTAAAGAAGTTTCTTGGTGGTTCAACGGCGACGAAGAAATGAAAACTACAGTTATGAGTTGGGCTTCTTCACAGAGGGCAGATTTCTTTAACATTGGAATTCAGAAACCTGTTGGACGATATGACAAATGTGAACAAAAGTGAAAATTATGTAGAAAAATGATGGAAATACATAAAATGTAAAAATAAATATATTTTAATGATATTTACAGTATTTTTCTTATTAAAAATACGGACCTTATTTGAAAAAATAGCCTCGTATATGTAATAGACCAGAACTTGTATTGGATATGCCTAAGTGCACTATCTGAGAACGAATAAGGTATATGGACAAAAACTCAAAATAGAATATTCTTGAAAAACAAACTCAAGTAAAAACCGTCAAAAGGTTAGAGAATTGTTTTCGTTAGAAAGAAACTAATAATGATGAAAGACTACATCACAGACCACGCGCCTAATCGAGTAATATTTGTGAATATAATGGAGGCTTTGGGTAATGTAATGCAACTACAAAAATTATCAACTATACTTTGCAATCAGGCACAAAATGTAAACCATTTATGGACAACCTAAAATTAATCCGATAAGATGTATTGGGTAGAATGTTGGGGAATGTTCGGTAAGCCAAACTACACGCTCGTCGAACTTTGCTTCTTCAGACTTCTACTTGGTTCGTTCTCTTCAAAATTTGTTGCGAAGTGTAACCTTCAATTCAGATGAGACTGTTAATGTACACCTTGTAAAGTTTTCGGCCGATGAAAATAAGTCCTTATATGGAAAGAAATTACAAGCCTCGCCGAAATAATGCAATAGCTTATTGAAGAAAAAGGGCATTGTTGTTGAATGTAATCGATTGGTTTTTTTATAGTATTAAACAATCTATGAAAAATAAAGAAAAGTATACGTCAGTAGTAATTAAAGTACATGATAATTTTGATGAAATCTGTGGTTGACAACTTAGTTGTCGAAATACGTATACATAATACGAAAATTAATGTGGAAAGGGGTTACATATCAACCTTAAGTGATTAAATTAAAGTACAAGTCAATAGGAAATGTAAAATCCCTCTAAACTATATCTGCAAGGTGCTAAAATTATAAATCTCTTTCTCTGCATCATTGAAATGGATGGAATTGAAACGGTGGAATAAAATAGAGGCTTTCTCACAGCCTTTCGCAATAAGAATTCCCAGGTGTTGCACAGTAAGTGTTATAGACTTAATGCCTTTATTCGAACGTTCTTTACTGGCCGACAACTTTTCTTCCTCCAATATCAACAACGGCCACAACTCGCCCATACCAGTTTTACGATCGCGAATCCTTCAAAATAAAGCGAAAAAATCGCCCCTCCCATAGGAGCAGAATTTAATTTATACCCATAATAAAACGTCCTTACTGCAAAACTTTTTATATTATCAGAAAGTTTCAACTTGTATACACGTGCGTTATTAATGTTTCCTATATAATTGTATCGGGTGGTGGTACTCTGGGTGATAAGGCAGGAAGGAAATTTCGAATTTTTTTAAGGGAAGTTTGGAGTCACAGGTGCACTCGACTGCCTTTTGAAATTATACAAATTGGGATTTTTCACGCGTCGAAAGCGGAAAGGCAGAATGAAAAACTGACTGAGTGTTACGGCGGGAGTTTGCGTTTAATACGCGAACGGTAGGCAGGATCGGGGAAAATCCTATTCCCGCTGTTCGTCTCCTTCCCTGAGCGGTTCCCCAAACCCGCCGTCGTCTCTCTGCCCATAGCGAGTTTGAATTATGTGCGTCCCGTTGAACAATGAAAGCGGAACAAATGGGAAATCTTGATTTCCTACCCTGATGTAATTCAATTATATTCGTCCTATCAAATTAAATATTGCCGGAAGTTGATCGTTGATGATTTTTCTACTATATATAGCTATCTGTGTAAGCAAACGATACCCTTGACTAAGAAAATTTAAAATTAATAACTGATGATTTTTTAAATAAATACGATTACTTTACGATTCCAAAACCATTGCACAATCTATAAATTCTAATTAATGTTTCCAAAAATGCAGTAGGAAATTTCTACTGTCTACGAGGGTGTATTGATGGATACTCTCATGTCTTCAACTCTATAAAATAAGACTAACTAACATCAAAATAATGAAACTAGTCTCAAAATGAAGTGAATTTATTGTACTACCAATGCATATAATTATTTTTCCACATAGTCACTATTTAGTCCGTCTATGGAACTTTAATTTTAACACACTTGCGAACAGCAGCCCGAACTTTAGTGTCAGATGAAAAATGTTGACCTTTCAATACCTCCTTCAACTTTGGGAACAATCAGAAACTTGAAGGTGTCAAATCAAGACCCTACAGAAGGTACAGTTGCTCGGCATTGTCTCTATCGTTTCGTTTACAATAAAACACCCGTTCTTTCCTACCTTACACTACGGATACTATTCTTTAGTGATCGTAAAATTCCATAGTACAAAGGGTACTAGGAAAGTTTTGCAATATAGCTTTGTTTATTTAATTTTTTCAAAGTAATTTCCTCTACACTCAATACACCTCTTCATCCTCCGAAACCAATCTTTAAACCAGTTCTGCCAAGTTTCACCACTCGTTGTCCCAAGCCCCGCAGAAGGTCCTCATCACTGGAGAACCGCCTCCCTTTTAGCTTCATTTTCACATGCGGGAACAGTGCAAAGTCGCAGGGAGCAAGATCTGGACTATAGGGAGAATGCTCAAGAAGCTTCAATCGTGTTGTTGTGGTCAAGCATATTCGTGATGGGACTTTGGCGCGGTCTTCATAGATCCAATGGCTTTAGGCAGACACTGTTCAGTGTACCACTTAGCTGTGACTGTCTTCTGTATGTCCAAAACCATGCTTTCCACAATTGCCCATGAAAAATCAGCTATCATTTTCTTCTTTACAGATCGGGATTTTTAACTACGGGTGTGTCCTCATCATTAAAGGACCCAAACTTTGTTTTGAGCTTTGGTCGGCACATCGTAATAGTACAGCCAAGTCTCGTCACCTGTCACGATGTTGTTCACATACCGAGATTGTTCCTTATTAAACTTTTTTAGCATCTCCCGGCACCAAGTCACACGTCTTGTCATCTACTCTTCAGTCAGTCGATGCGGCAGCCAGAAAGAACAAAGTTTCTTCACATGCAGAATCGAACGAATTGCTGGTGCATTTAAGCCTAAAGTACCCTCTATCTGTTGATAGGTCACTCGCCTGTCTCGCCAAGCATTTTCCTCACAGTAGTAACGTTTTCCTTCGTAACTGACGTTCGTGGCCTTTCCGGCCTCTCAGCATCCTCCACAATTTCCCCTTCTCTATACCACCTGAATATCGTTGTACGATGTGGACAAACATCACCTAGTGCAAGAGTCATTTCTTCGAAGCACTGGTCTATGTTTAAAACACGCACGAAATTATAACGCAAAACTGCCCTTATCTCATTTTGTGACCACGATGCCATCGCAAACACTTTACACTCTCACTGCTAATGAATAACTGAGCCCATTGACATGGCGCGGCGGCTAATATTCACGTATGAACATGTCTCAACATGCAGCAACAAGTAGCTTCCTACGATTCATTGTTGTGTCATATTGCAAAACTTTCCTAATACCCTTTGTATCTTATTGAATTAATCGTTGATCACTTCGTCAGATAGTCCATATGAATGACTCCCTCTCACCGATAAAAGTGTGTTATTTAGTACTCAAATGCTCGTTTATAATCTCTTCGCGTGAAAATATGAAAATATTTATTATGTACAAGCCAATTCATTGGCTTCATATTTTGAACCTGTAGTTTATTAGCCATTTTTATATTAGTGCAACCCTTTTCGTTTTAACATCATGCATAAACTAAACTATTTATTTCAGCCGTGTCAAAATCATCGCATTAGTAAGACGATCTCATCATTTGAATCGCCGTCTTCGTTGTTGATAAAAATAATAATGGTAGAACTAAATAATTGAAATATTACACCGTAAAAAAAGAATTTTACTTAAGATATTTACGTAAATAATACGTCGAAGCTATTAATTTTCCTTTAAACGGAGATTGCATGTACTCGACATGTATATTTTGACATTCTTTAAAATTGTACCCGTAAATTCCAAATAAACTTGGTGGTGGAGGTTATATTAAGCGTCCATTGTATATATGAACACATCCAGGCAAATATATTGACTATTTTCTATTTAAAACAGCTGTACATACTTACTTGTAACGTAAATAAAATGAACTGTACACTAACCTACATACTTTAACGTTTCTCATTGCCTTTTCAGTATTGGATGTTGAGCAAGAACGGTGAAATCAGAAGAGACGAGGCCTGTCTGGATTATAGCGGCCAAGAAGTCATCCTGTATCCGTGTCACGGCTCCAAAGGCAACCAATACTGGGAATATGATCCCGATACGAATCTACTGAGGCACGGAAGTAGTGATAAATGCCTGGGCATAAACGAGGCAAGAAGTAAACTTGTCATGGAACATTGCACCGCGGACACCTACCACTTAAAATGGACCTTAGAAAACTATGATGCGGACAAGTTGTGATCGAAGTTTTACGGATATAGATAAGACCTACAATAGTCAGATTACATTCAAAGAAAAGTTGCGCTGATTTTTCTGTGTTCCAGTGATTGAAAAAAACGTTTAACAGTTTTTTTTCTTTGCCAACTCTGTACATAAGCATCAATCGACATTCCTTAATCATTGTATACAATACATAGATAAAGTGCAAATTCGTAAAAAAAGCATCGGAAAAAAAATTGTGATTTTATTAAGACTCGACACGTGTAATACTTTTAAAATAATGTGCTCAATTCTGCATTCCCAAATAGGTATTTATTTCTTTTTGTTTTTCTATTTTTAAGACTGTTTATTATTATCTATTTTTAACTTTTATTACAAGTGTTTTATATATATAGTATACCTAATAAATATATGTGTAAAAGCATTACATAAAGTAAGAAGTGTTGAATATTTTGAAATTATTCGATAACATGTAAAGCAAAGTCTACTTATGAATATTGTTCAACTTTAAATACATAAAACACAGGTATTTGTGTTTGGAAGATATCCTTAAATAATCTACAATTCATTCATTCCTTATTGAATCTGCTTTTGAGCCATTTGCTACCGAATTTTGATTGAGTACTTAGACCTTATCTTTGTTTTTTGTGGATCATCTTAAATGACAATTAATATTGAAAATCATATAAAAAATATACCGACCTGGGGTGATCTGGGGAATTATAATTCAACAGAATACATCAGCTAGCAAACCGACAAGGAACATGTGATTTTACAAATAAATATGAAAATGATGTAAATACAAATGACGATTTTTAAAATGATTCGGATTACGAAGAAGGATGCACATATATAAACACTTCTTTTATTTCAATAGTGGAACAAACTCATCAAATATTAACGCGTTCCATGGTAATCAAAATCACTTTACGAAAATCTGATAAAAAATTATAGAAAACATAACAAAATTAACATTACAATTTTAGAATTACAAATTTAATGTTCGACCTTATATTGTCTCTATTTATGTGTATAAGCACTTATCTCACTTTAATACAGGTATTCTCTGCTTCGGACCTTCTTTCACCAAATGCGTTGATTCGCATAGTTACTAATTATTTTCTCTTAAATAATATTAAACGCTACATATCGACCTCCCCTTGCAGTGATCAATATATAATTCACAATGTACTCACTAATTCTTTATTACAGATAAATGACAGAAACGCTTTGTATCAGAATAACCTGCTATCTAGATGTACCCTTGCCTCTTTTCTTCTTGAACTTTTAAGCTCATTTGTTCTAATTAAGATTCTCCGTTTATCTACGTAAACATAAATATTGATACCCATTCTATACACACCATCTTGTCTTCACACCGGGATTATTATAAGTGGACATCATAAACTGCCACAATACACACAGTAGCTGCAATAACTAAACATAAAAGATCTATACTAAAAGATAAATACTAGATTATATAAAATAAATACTCTTTTAAAATTAAACGGACAGTATAAAATTGGAAAAAGCCTGTAATATAAAGAAAGCGAATACAAACGCTTTCCGAAAATACAATGCGTTTATGTCCCTTGTATAATTAAAACCCCTCTAAGAACTTTAACCCTAGAATGGTAAACATAGTTTTTAGCTCCTTAATGGTAAACTTCGCTTGTGAGGCGACTTTTATAAAAAAAAACGCATTTATTACTTTTAAAACAACAAAAATTTAATAAAACAAAAAGAAAACATATTTATTCAATGTTTAGTAACAAAAATAAATAAAAAAATCACTAGTATGAAGAGATCGTTTACAAAAAAAAAAAAAAAAGAAAAAAAATCCCTTCTAGATAAAAAATAACTATGGTATCTTATAGACCTTAGATCTAGTTAACAGTTTAAAAACTAATATAAAGCTTTCAAGTGAAAAAAAAACGTGCACACTAAAATTAATTTTGTAGTTTTTCAAACTATTTTTTTGAGTCACATTGCCAACAGTTTGGTGATCTATGCTCTAAGCAGTATGTTTTGTTGTGGCATGTGATGTAGTGATATTCTTAACTTTATACTTGGTAGCTGCTTGATCAAAGAATTTATTTGTGCGCAAAGGTACTTCATCCATCAATTCTGAAGTAAAAAACAGTTCGAAACACTTTAAGGGATCTACAATGCCCTTGGCTTCTCCTTTTGGCCCCGACATAATATGGACTATGTTTCTCGAAGGAGTTCTGCTCGATACTCTTTTTGATGAAGACGATGCGGTGGACCAAATATATTTGTTCTTACCTCTCATAATCAATTCCGATGGTGTAATAAGCCATTTTTCACAAGCCGGTTGTACTTCAATTTGCAATGTGGGTACATCTTCCTGGATATGAGTCGATGTAAATTGTACATCACTTTGATTAGATACATCAATATTCTGCATGTCATCGTCCAAATCAGTGACATAGGTAGGGTCGGCCTCACTATCATCTGAATCAAAATCAACTTCTTAATCATCGTCATGTTCACTACCATTTTGCGATATCTCGTCCAGTCAATTTAGTATCTGCGCTTCAGAAGCAGTCATCATAAAAAACTATACAGATTATATGCACACTCTAATTTTTAGCAAAAAAAAAAACAAATTATTATGTCCAAAAAATTACCTTTATTGGTAAACTTCGCCTCACAGGCGACTCACGTATGTATTATTCAGCAACGCAGCGGAACAAAACAAACCACGTGTTGTGCGCAAGCTCGTACAACACTCAACAGAGTTGGCACGAGCGCACGCTTAGATAGGAGTAAGCGATCAGAAAATATCGTTAAAAAGAAATATTGCTTCGCCTCACAGGCGATGTTTACGATTCTAGGGTTAATAATATATTAAGGGAAAATAGATAAATATATGGTACTTAAGCACAGTTGCATTATAAGTTAAGATCTCCGTTCTGAGAATCAGTATAATAGATTTATATTTGGAAAATATAAATTAAATGGCATCTTTATTTAAATAAAATTAAAAATGGAAATATATTTAGCAAATAAAAAAGTTCTTCAAAAATTACGCGTACCATTACAATTAGCAATAATAATATTTGTTAATTTACATTATCACTTAAATTTGTCATTTATGCTGTGTTTATTAAAATTCAATACTGAAAAGTATGCAGCCTCAATTGCCTTAATTGCAAATTCAGTACTAGAGTGAGAACTTTAAAATACGCACAAATCTGTTATTGAAATCTCTGGTACTCTATTTTATCCAATAGTAGCTTCATGCTTCCACTAACTCCTTGATGTTGACAGCATGAGCAATGGGAATAGGAAGATTTTCAACTTCTATTATGAAAGTGAACATCTTTAAGGCTCTTTTTCGAGAAGTCTGTAAAGAATCTCTACCCTTCTGGATTGTGATATTGGCTAAATGCTTCTAATAAACCTCACTCTTCTGGATTGTGATATTAGGCAAATGCCTTTAGTAAAAAATTGACATCGTTACAAAATACAAGGCCATCTTGTTTTTAAAATGCTGCAGTTTTTGTCACCTAGTACAGATTTACATTCTTGTGCCTATGTCTAATAAATTTCATTCTTTGACCTTTGAAGCTAAGAGTTTGACAAATTCATATCACGGACTGAGTCATTTAAGTCTGACTAGCTTAATTTACATACCTCCTCAGACATATCAACGAAGTCAGTATCTGTGTCCCTATTCTCTTGACGTCTTCATAGATCCTTATCAAGCTCCACAGTCCGTGTATCTAGTGGGGATGATATGGTAAGATCCGTAGCATTGTGCAGCACAAGTCTTGTAGTTAAAGGAAGGTTCGTATAGTTTACTTTTCTACTTGACTTACTAGCCAGTAATTTATGTTGTACCGAAGTAGCAATCTGATAAACGGTCTTTTGACTCTCTCCATATCATTAGAGCTGCAAACAGCATGTGATAAAAATGTCCATTCATCTAGCCAATGAGCTCGAATACACATATCTTAATTCTGATATTTAGATTTAACGAAGAGTGTTTCACCACTAGTTTAAAATCCACTAACTCATTAGGCATTTAAATAATAAGCTGCTAATATGATTTAAAACTTTTTGATACATTGGAGTACAATATTTATAGTGTTAACCTTTAAGAATGTTGGCGTGGTCTTTTGATGAGTCTGCAAACCTTCTTATGCATCCTTAAAGCTATTGTCTTTTAAGCCGCGTCATAAAATTTTTCGCTATCTCGTCGACATCATCGAAACGAAATTGAATTCCAAAGCATCCTACTCCAATATGCCCAAGAATATAATGGTGATTCATATGGTGCTCGTCCAAAATTTATTACAAAATAGGTGTTATGTATTCCTTCGTATATTTTAACAAACCACTGAAGAGGTTTCGAGGCTTATTACAGAGCAATATTAAGTATTGTGTCGGAAGTCATAAAGTCATAAAACTCCCTCCTTGTTCGTTTTAAATATCAGTTCCGCTTTTCGAAACTTCTCAACATTTCTTCGACACATTTTATCAATAATTCCACCACCATAAACAGCAACAATTTTTGTATGCACTTAAATTTTCACTGGGCGCTCAACTTTTACGTTCTGAAAACTCGTGTGAAACACCAAATTCCGAATTGGCATTGCTACCACAACAGCGTGACATTGAAAAGAGACGCAATGTAGCATTCCCAAATCAACTCAAAAAAGAACTTCTGGAACAAAGTTAAATATATTCACAGTATGCATAGCAACGTATTCTTAGATGAATATGTCTCACATAACTTGAAACTAAACCTAATCACTGTTAGTGCTGCTACAAGTTTAACATTAATTTTAATAATTGAAATTATTGATCTTTACCTAAGCAACATTAACCGAGCCGTAAAACGACACAAATCCTATTATCGATTCGAAAATTTCCTGAAAGTTTTATGTATTTAAAGTACAAAAAAGATTGTTAAGGAGTAAGTGCTTTGCTTGTGACATATCTTGGAATTATTGAAATGATTGCATATCTACTTGAGGTAATATATAATATTATATAAATGATTGTAGTGTGTGTATATAACTAGTGTTTTATCTTTTGATCCTACGGAACCTGATAGATAGTGTTTATACCTATTTATTATTATCATATTTAATATTACAAATTATAAGATTTTTAAAAATTTGTTAGGACGAAAATGAATATTTTTTCCTGTTTATAGAATTGTAAAAAAGTAATGTAATTTATTTGACGGTACGTTATAGATAAAAATAGATATTTGATGTACTTACTTGCAACAAGCTGTGTCGATTGTCTTAGAAGTTTTATAATAAAAAGTCAGTAAAATAAGACAAAATATTCCCAACATATCGAATATATTACTTAAAACATATCATTACTTGTAAGACAATCCCTGACAATAAAGATTGATGAGTTTCGTCATCTAGACACGAAGGTAATATACACGTGTAATATTTCACACAATCTAATCTACGAAAATTAAACACGGAAACTCAATTGTGTGTTATTTAAAAATGGTAAAGTGTCTTCTTCGAACTCTGAAGAAGTTACAGTGTTGGTGAAAACTTTGTAATACCATTTTTAAGTAAAGAAATTTTGTTAAAACCACACAATTGAATTCTTCGTGTTTAATTTTGTTATGGATTTTCAATTTCAGACGAGCCAATATGCGAACGACGGAATTTTCTGCGCTCAAATAGTCCGCCCTATGTTTGAAATATCCGAAAACCTCTAGTATTGCATTACCAATTTCAGCTATTGGATGAGAAAGAAAGACCTGAATCCGATACATTTTTTTTTAATATTTCTCAAATGAAATTAAGAAACTAAAACGAAATAAGTTCTTCGACTTCTATTAATTATTAAAGAAGAAAAAACAAATCAAAAATTTTAAATTAATTAAGGATTTTAAGAAGGAATGAAATTATAATACGCAGTCAATAAAAACTTAATTCGTGCAAAAAATACCAAAAATAATAAAAGAGAAAGATGAATACGAATTATTGCACATTTCTTTGAAACACATCGAAATTGGAAGGTGGAATTGCTAACTCCACGTTATTTAAATGAGATTTTTATTAATAGTTAGAATAGAATCGCAAAAAGAAATCGTAAGACATAAAAGAAAGCGTTGCCGCTTTGTCGTTCAATACATTTTTGTCCTGGACGTAAGAGGGAAGCAATAATAGTATTCATTAGTTTTTCCTGTATTAAATATCGATGCTCTAAATACTTAAAGGTGCAGAGAAAAAATCTTATCTTCCTAGCTCAACGTCTAGAGGTGGCGCACAAAACTTTAATTTGTGGAACTTTATCATTTATAAAAAAGTAAACAGTGTGGCTTAAAATTGTTTTTTATTCAATTAATTCAAACAGTTTCAGTCTTTTATTTACTCACATAAAGCATATTTAATACAAAAACAAAAATCATTCGTTTGTTAATTGTAAAGGGTCTCGTTGTTGAAAAAATTGAGATTTTGACTCAAACGATGGTATGTCTTATCTTGCTTTAATTCTAGAGCGAATGAAACCGTCTCTCGCTTCTGATCCACAAACAGATATTGAAGATTCAGTGACGAGCATGTCATACCTCTCTACTGCTTGCGTATGACAAGGAAACATCCCAAATTGACTGAAATTATTTCCCGAACGAATCGGGTTTGAAATTTCTGTATTAGAATATATCATAGTCATTGGTGGTTCAGTTATTCTCACATTCGACCAATTTATTAATTCATAGTAATTCGCCGCATTTACTTGAAGTTGTGGAAGGCAGAACTCACGGACTTTCTTGCTTTTAACACACACATTTTCTTTTCTTGCTTCTAATACTCTTCGAACAGCCAATTCTCTAACTTCTGAAGCATCATCTTGAAGCATGGTCAACAGCATACTTTCTGGATGTGCGAAGAATGAATTTCTGTTTATAGTTTTTAAAACAATACTCTCAGTCATCTCTTAAATATAAACTTCTCTTGACCGTGTTGATAACATGAACTGGACCATGCTTACAAGATGTTTTACTTGAAGTACTACTGCACGACCGATGTAATTCTGACATGAACGAAGAACTACTTGAAGTCATGTTTTTTTGAACGAATTGATCATATTTTCTCTTTCGAACTTCATTGCGTCGTATAGATTTTGTTGTCAACCTATCCACACAGCCAATATACATTCTACGCTGGAGGTACTTTTGTCACACATTTACATATGTTTCTGCACGCGCACTTACATGTTGCGATGTCAAATATTTGTTTTTGAGATTCCTTTAAGAAATTTTGTTTTTTGACTTCACTGCGCAGTTTCTTCATACTTTAATATTTGTCGTAATAATAAATCAATCTTGCTAAGAATCGTTGATGACTTATGATAGGAATCGATGCTTTTTTCCATGTTTGTTCAATATCAGTAGCAATTATTTCACATATACACTTAATTGAAGGATCTTTTCTGCCTTTATATAAATTATGTTATTTTTCAAACTTGCGCCACCTCGAAATAAAGCCGCATAGTCTTTTTATTTTGCATAAATAGAGCTTTCTAATATGGTCATCAATTAACAATACATGAGGTTTCAAAATTTAAAAAAAAATTTTTATTGTTCATTTTCACTCCATCCTAATATCCATCGAATACATTCTCAACATACCAGACAGGCTATACGGCTTTTTCATTATAATCTGTATGCCTACACAACTTTAATCAAAAAGAAACTTCCAGCCTTGAACAGGATTGCGTCAGTCTCTTACTTATTTCACAGCTGCAGTTCTTTATAAAGGAGGTTTTCAGATGTTTCTACATTCAGCGTAACATCGCGAAAGATTAACCAGAATTTGTACTCGGCCTTCGAAGTGACTATTTCGAATATGCCTGACAAACTACGTCAACCTTTTCCGATATCACATCATGTCACCGCAGTTTATTGTCAGAGATTTTGAAGCGATATCAACTCACGATCTAGTTGACTTGCGTTATAAATTCTAGTTTTAAAATCGTGAAGAAATTAGAGCATAATTTTATAGTGATATTAAAAAAATATCAAGCCAATGTTTAAATATATCTTTACACTGCCCTTATATTGTATGTACAGCCGAATAGTTGTAATAGGACAATCGACACGCTTTATATTAGGAATATAAAAGGGATATTAGATAATTTTATATTTTAAAAAGGAGTTTAAAGAAGTTCGTAATGTTTCGGATAGAAGTGATGCCATAAATGATGTCGTAATTTGTATTGTCATTACAGTATATTTCACTTTATTAAATATAATTTGATGAATAATGCTTCTATACACTGCATTTGTAAGTATTTGTGGCGTAACTGTTCCAGAAGGCAAATCCTATTTTCATTTTATTTTGCCTCCTTTAATTCTCACGGAAACGACCGATAGTATTCTTGTTAGCGTTAAGTGGAAGTTCATAAATAGAATAGTAACATAGACAGATTTTGTACTTAAAAAAAGAAATTTTTGTAAGTGATATATGGTGACATAGTATTCCATTTATGTTTTCATTGTTCTATAATTATTAAATTTAAAAAAATGAAAAGTATAGGCCAGTTATGACTATTATATTGAAATGTGCCTTAATTTCTCTTGTAAATAAACGTGTTAATGAAAAACTGTGTTTTATTTATAATCCCGTACTTGAATGCCTATAGTGGACTGATAAAGAAATTCAATGCAAAACGCTTTACGTTTTATTCTGTAATTATTACGACGAAGTTTAAAAAGTAACCACCTCCAGGCAAACAGCATGCCGAATCTTTATTCATACACAGGGTGTAAGCGAAATATACCGACCTATTTTAATATAGAGGCTGTTTCAAAAAGAATATACGTATTTCGAATGTATATATTGGGTTGGCAACTAAGTACTTTCGGTTGTTACTGATAGAGAGCGTTGCTTTATTTTTTGTATAACGTATGTTAGTGGTGTACTTTACCGTTTGTCGCGTGATACTAGTTATATTGACGTAACTTCAGAAGCAAGTAGTGCGTGATTTTTATTAAAGCTATTAGTTGTGGGTTAATTTTAAATGGAGTGCAGAAACGTGACATTTTCGACATATTTTACTATTTTATTTCCGTAAAAAACCAAAGCTGCTGCGGCTCACATGAGATATGTGAAGTTTATGGTGCTAATTGCTTAACAGAGCGCACGTGTCAGAATTGGTATAAAAATTCCCATGGAGAGATTTTTCCCTCAAAGATGAGCAACGTTCTGCTCGGCCTACTGAAGTTGATGATGACCAAATCAACAGTCATAATTGAAAAGGATCGTCATATAACTGTTCGAGATGTTGCGGAGAGGATACATGTATCGCACACAACAATTGAAAAACATTTAAAATGTCTTGGGCTAGTTAAGAAGCTTGATATTTTGGTACCTCACGAATTGAAAGAAATTCATTTAACACAAAGAATCAACTTTTGCGATATGCACCGTAGACGAAATGAAACCGACCCTTTCTTAAAAAGAATCATCACTGGTGATGAAAAATGGGTACTGTACAGTAACATAGTTCGAAAACGATCATGGAGCAAACACGATAAACCAGCTCAAACCACATCGAAAGCTGAATTGCATCCAAAAAAGATCATGCTGTTAGTTTGGTGAGTTTACAAAGGTGTTGTGTTTTTTGAGCTGCTTCCAAGGAACCAAACGATCAATTCTGATGTTTACTGTCAATAATTAATACAACTGGATGAAGCAATCAAAGAAAAACGGCCAGAATTGTCAAATCGGAAAGGTGTAGTTTTCCACCAAGATAATGCAAGGCTACACATCTTTGGCAACTCGTGGGAAACTATTGGAGCTTGGCTGGGAAGTGATGCCACATCCCCCATACAGCCCTGATCTAGCACCATCTGATTACCGTTTATTTCGAAGTTTGCGGAATTCTTTGAATGGTAAAACTTTCACAAATGACGATGACCTTCACTCGCACCTGGTTCAGTTTTTTGCTGATAAGGACCAGAAATTTTATGAGCGCGGAATCATGCAGCTGAAAGAAAGATGGCAAAAGGTCATTGAGCAAAATGGAAAATATATAATTAATTAAAAACTATTCTTTGTTTAAAAAAAGTGTTTTATTTTATACTACAAAACCGAAAGTACTTAGTTGCCAACCCAATATTTATTAAACTTTAAGACACGCGAATATGAAACTTTACACACATAACATATGTATTTACGAACCTCTCAAGTTCAGGTTACATATTTTCAATATGTCCTTCATCAGCGATACGAACTAAACTAAACGAAAATAATATCTGCCAAATGACCTCCTTTTGCAGCTCCACAGACGTCCACTCTTTTGTTAAAATTTTCAATGACATTTTGACATAATTGAGCCTCTATCTCACCAATGATACGAATAATTTCATCTTTCAAAGAAGGAATTGATTGTGGATTGTTTTTATAAACCTGACTTTTCACACAACCCCAAAGAAAATAGTCTAACGGTGTCAAATCACATGATCTTGGTGGCCAATTAACATCACCGTTTCTTGAGATTACACGTCCAGGAAATTTTTCTCTCAATAAATCAATTGATTCGTATGCAAAGTGAGGTGCAGCGCCATCTTGTTGAAACCACATATCCTCTAGATCAATATTCATTAATTTAGGCCACAAAAATTCGGTTATCATCCGACGATATCGATCACCATTGACAGTTGCATTTTCAAAGAAGTAAGGTCCAGTTACACCACCTGACCATAATGCCCACTAAACTGTAACTCGTTTAGGATGCATAGGTTTCTCAAGAATAATTCGTGGATTTTCCTCACCCCAGATACGGCAAATTTTCTTTATTAACATAGCCGCCAAGGTCAAAACGTGCTTCATCGGAAAACATTATTTATGAGAAAAATCAGCTGGTTGTTCATGGATGAAATTGACAATGAACGACGTTTTAAATGATCTAGTGGTTTCAGTTCCTGTGTTATTTGAAACTTATATACCTTCAGAGCCAAATCTTTGTGTAAAATACGTCATGTTGTTGATCCACTAAGTCCAAGTTGTTGTGAACATCGTCTAATGGACATTTCAGGATCTTCAGCAACGCTATCACGAACCAAACCAATATTTTCCATGAATGACCTCCACGACTTTATTTTTCACTTTTTTGATCTTCCACGGAACCAGCCTCTTGAAATCTTTTAATAATTCGACCAATGGTGCTTTCAGATGGACGATTATGTAAACCCTAAAATTTACGTAATTTTCTAAAAACTCTTTTCACAGAACGCTGATTTTCATAAAATAATTCAGCAATGTGAACGCGTTGTTGTACCGTGTACGCAGCCATTTTTATAAATGTCATACATCACACTTGTTAAATGCCAACATACCCAGACAAATTCAGTGCGCCATCTATATTTTATTTATTCTTAAAACACCTTTTACATACGTTCAGCGATGCAAGAAATATTAGTATTGTTGCTAAAGGAGTGTATTATCGAAAGTTTCAAATTTTACCAGATTAAAACATTGATAGTACATATCCGCTAATTATTTCGTTATTAGATGTCGAAGGGTCATTCTCTGCATATAAAAACATTTATTCCTCACGGCGAACGCTGTTAAGTTAAAACTCTCGAAGCATCCCTAATACTGCAGATATTGAACCGATCTTATCCATTTTGTGCAACTGCTTACTGAATACGCTGCTTAAAAAGGTAAGTGGTTTTTACTATTATTATCTGCTAAACCCTACGCACTTCGACGCGCACACCGCTGACCGAATGCTCACAATGCCAACTCTAATCGTGATTAGACCATTATAATAGAGGTATACCAATTTCTATGAATTGATTAATTACTATGGATATTACAACGTATTTGTAAGTCATTAAACTACTAAACTTTTATTGACATAAACGTCAAAAACTTCAAATACATTAACGAATATGTCTGAAGAAGAAACAACAGAAAACACGAGTGTTAGCAGTAATAGTAACAGTGAAGAGGATTACTTTACAAAGTTCAATTCTTTTACTGGGTGGCAATCTTTATTATTGTTTCAGTTTCAATATCAAATGGCCATAGGAATAATGCTAGCACTCTTTGTTACTTATACAGTTACTATAACTGAAGCGGCTTTCGCACTGGGGGTTAAATACAGCGATCTACCGCACGATGCTGACAAAACTATATATAGTAAGTACATATACATGTCCTTAAATAATAAATGTCAATTTCAGAAACAGTAAAAAGAGCAAAGTCAATTGTAGTCATACTTTTATTACACTTTAATATTTGTATATGCTTATTAGAAATTCAACTTGTATTGCTCAAGTTTCTGAAGTTATAACAATTATAAATTAAATATTCAATACGAAGTCGGGTGTTTTCCATTGAATCTACAGAATGGCCAACTCATGTCGGTAATTATTTATTATCATCATATAGTTAACGCTATCTGCTTCTGCACTGAAACTCAGTTTCAGTGCAGTAGTTCAGCCCTGAAGATGTCCCATATAAATGGCTACGAAACGTCGGCAGATATACTAGTGACGCGGTTCCAGCCCGGAAACCCAGAAGCAGATAGCGTGGACCACGACCGCGGAAGTCTACGTACCAAATCATATATATATATATATATATAATAATAATAAATAATTAAATTTACTATGCAAATAAAAGTTAGTTACGTTATAGCCAGTAACTAAATATATAATTAAAAACCTAGGGCAATGTTTTTTTTTATCAGGCAATTACTAGGCCTTCTGCCGTGGTGTTAAATCCAAAAAAGACATAAAATATATCCCGATCTTACCTGGTTCCAGCTGCTCGGGGTTTGGATACTCTACCAGCGTTTATCTCTGACGGGGAATTTCGCACCTTCGTTGGTCTGCTGAAACGCAAATAATACCAAGAGCCAACGACTATGTCCTACACTACGGAAGTGGTCCGCTCCTTATACATATACTTCATTCTCTAAAATGTCCATTCATACACATCCCTTCAGGTCGAGAGGCCGATGAATCGTTCTTCACCGTCGTCTTGTCCCGCTCGCCAGTCCTGGCCTTCCTCTTCTCGGTGGAATCACTCCGCTGCCTCTCCTCCTTCTGGGATTTTGGTCCCCTGTAACAGCAGAGAACCCAGCAGCTTCTCCACTCAATACGCTCACTCGGACATTCATTCCGTAGATGTACAATCGCTCTCCCTGTATACGTCGCGCAAATATTTGACTGTGTTAACGTGCCGCCCGTAAGCGTGTTTGTGCGGTGTGCGTCCGTAATGTGTGTATGCGGGCATGTCTCTCATTCATTCATCATCAAAATAAAAAAAGATCTATTACTTAACTTAGCCCACTTTGTCCATGGTTGGTCAGCGTGGTCGTCCTCCTCCTGACATGCGTGCCCGTTTCGAAAGCCTACCTCTGACTGTATCGAGGGTCAAGTAACAAAATAAAACCTTTCTTTGTTCAAACAGCGAAAGAACCCAATTTTTAAATGAATGTTCGGCCCACATGGCCGCATAATATTATCGACTGTTTCTATCACACAATAACACCAGTCGATAAACTAATTGATCGGCGTTTAATTATTCGATATCAGTCGTCGGAAATCACATTCTTCAATAAACGCACAATCTCATATTTAGCAGGGGATTTTAACTATCACCAACAATCTAAATCGTATTAAATTTGACGCACGACAAAGAAAAAGCGCACTTGTCAATTGTACTTAACTCGATAGGGGATAAAAAAAAGATACAGTAATATTACGAACTCAATATTTAAAAGGACGATTTGTTATGGAAATATTTAAATTAACAAGAGAAAAATATATAAGACATTAGACCGCAGAAACTAATCCGGATAATTAAATAAATTAAGAAAATAAGTAACAACGATACTCCCGTCATAACCGACATAATGACTTCGGTCGAGGCGTCACAGAGGGCGCTACAAGGTGCTCTTGAGAGAATAACATACTATTTTTTTTCGTAACAATAAAAGAAAACTCTTGAAAAAATACAACGAACAGGGCCGTAATAAAATAAATGTAATAATGGGCCAATTACGAAATTTAAAATACTGTAAAATAGAAAATAAATGCAAAATTGTCTACTTAAATTTTCCCAAAAAAACTGTAACATTGATATACTACTGTGGACAAACAAAAGTAAAACTTTTTAATTTAAATTTCGCGCGAAAACTCATTCGCCGAAATATTTCTTTTCTAGGTTGGTATGACTGTCAGTGACATCTGTGCCAAATGTCACATCAAAATAATCATTAGTGTTTAGTATACGCTTGTCTTTCTGAAGTACAAAAAGTGCATTCGGCGATTTTTACAATGAGTGAAATTATTCAACAAAGAAGTTCCATTAAATTTTGTGTACGGAATCAAATGTCTGGTGCCGAAACGCTCAGAATGTTGCAAAAGGCCCTCGGTGATAATTTTTTGTCGCAAGCAAGGGTTTTTGATTGGTACAAATTATTCAAAGAGGGTCGAGATCGCGTTGATGACGAACCACGTCCAGGACAGCCATCAATATCAACTGATGAACAACACGTGAATAGAATCAAGGAATTGGTGCTTGAGAATCGACGATTAACAGTCAGAGACCTTACTGGCATCGTTGGAATATCGGAAGGATCAGTGAAAACCATTTTAAAAGATTATTCGGGCCTAAGAAAAGTGAAAGCACGATTTGTTCCAAAATCACTCAATTTTTTCGAAAAACAGCGTCACGTTGACGTCTGTGAAACAATGCTTCCCGACTATCAAGACAAAATGAAAGGCATCATAACTGGAGATGAGACTTGGATCTACGCTTATGACCCGGAAACAGACGATCAATCGGCCGAATATCGTATCAAAGGTGAGCGGAAGCCCAAAGCAAGTCAAAAATTAAGGTTATGTTGACAGTTTTCTTAGATTATCGAGGTGTGGTGCACTCTGAATTCCTTCCGACCTTCCGAACTGTCAACAAAGAATACTATTTGAGTGTTATGCGTCGTTTGCGCAATGCTATTCGTAAAAAGATGCCAGAATTATGGGCCGACAACTCTTGGTTTTTGCACTACGATAATGCACCGTCGCATACCTCATTAATTCTTCGTGAGTTTTTCGACAAATTTTCAACCAATATCGTGCCGCAACCACCGTATTCGCCTGATTTAGCTCCGTGTGACTTCTGGCTATTCAGCAAACTCAAACGACCGCTCCGGGGAAACCGTTTTGAGTCAATTGAAGACATTAAACGTGAATCGCTACGCGCATTGAAGGCTATTCCTGAAATTGACTTTAACAACTGTTTCGATAATTGGAAGAAACGTTGGCACAAGTGTATTGGGGCCAGGGAGATTACTTTGAGGGGGACGAAATAGATTTGGAAGAATAAATTAAGAATTTAAAAATTATGAACAAAGTCTCCATTTTTTGCCCACAGTAGTAACAGCCGTGTTCACAAAATAAGAATGAAAGATGAAATGAACATGCAATAGGCTGGTATTGCGTTTAGAGGACTCGGCCCACCAAAAACGCGCGTTCGAGCACTTAAATAAATTACCGTTGTTCTTTCACTATACCAGCCGACAAACCAACAACATTTCAATTTTGTCTGAACTTTTGGGTTATCTGTGTTGCCTTTTGTAGCTATCTTACTGTCACCCGCTTGTCAACGATATTTGGAAAAATTACCACAGATCCATAATTGTAACGCGATTGCCATTTATACTCATACAAGCGTCAACCGGAGCAATTTCATGAATTTTTTGATGTTACCTCATAACATACATATATTTTTAGTTTCGAATTAAATTTAATCGATTTCTTTTTACAGATATAATATACATCTTCGATCTGTTTTACTTCATCGACGTGATCAGTATGATAATATACAAGAATATAAACTGGTCTGAAAGCCAAGTACGCTACAAATCCAGAAGTTACATTATCCTCACAATAGAGTTCATAAGCTTAATACCTATAGATCCTATCTACAAGGTATTGGTTAAAAAACTAGATATGAGAGTTTACTACTGTCTTCGATTGCGGTACGCCCTTAGAATGTGCAGGATGTATATTTTTTTTAAACTGAGTCGGACGTATATTGGCGAACACATTTATCTACTGCATATTTTGATGTACTTTTCCTACCTGGTTCTCGCTGTGGTTACGTTGGGTTGCATTGCTTACGTCAGGGAATGTATGCATGTCAGTTGTTCGAGCCTGAATTATTTCGATCAAATGACCACGATTATGTATCATAGTGGATCTATATTTACTCTAGTCGGTGCTACTGGATTTTTGCCGTATCTGCCAGTTATCGACAATATATTTCTGGTGTTTTTTTCATTTGTGATGAATACCTATTTTAAGAGCTATTTCGCCTGCGACATCATGCAAACAGTAAGAATGAAATTTTCACACTTGAACACGTACACGTGGTTCACTAACAAGATAAATCGATGGAAATTGAATTTGCAAATGGAATGGAAAGGCTATCACAAAAAATACGAGCTGTTGATCAAAGAGCACGGAAATATAATTTGGTTGAAAACTGGTGGTCATTTACCTGAATTTTACTTGGGCAGAATCTTACCGCCTATTATGTACAAAGAAATCTTCTTGGATATGTCTTGGATTGCGTTAAAGCACAGCCATTTGTTCCGTAACGAAGAAGTATTTTTCCTGCGAGCGATTTCGACCTTAATGAAACATAATTTCTTTTGCCCGGGTGAAGTTATTTTCAAAAGGAACAAGTATAAGGATGCCATGATATACGTAATTTCTGGCATCGTCGAGATATTATCCGAAGAAGATGGGGAAACTCCGATTATGTCGCTGTCTAGTGGAAGTGTTTTGGGAGAATCCAGTATTGTTCTGGGATATCCCTCGAGCAGTACTACTGTAAGCAAGAATACGTGCGAAGTCGTCATCCTTCGTCGTAAAGATTTCGTGAAGATCGGGAAATTGTATCCGGAAAAATACAAGAGAATATTAAATGAAATAGTAGCTAGGTGAGAAAATTGCAAATCATCATACTCTTTATGTTTCTTATTCCATTTCGTAATCCTAAATTTAAATTCTGATTAAAGTAGGTATATATATATATATATATATATATATATATATATATACATATGCTTTCGGGTTTTGATTCTAATATGAACCGTTAGTTGCTCGTCGTTTCAATGCTCTCACCGACTTCTTCTGGAGCAAGCGTTGTTCGCTAATGAATACGGTCTTTTACCCGTCCTGCTTACTGAGGCGGCAGAGTGGGGCTATCACTGTCGCTATTAACTGTTCGGGAGCTCAGTATTCGGTCCATATGGTCTAGCTTGGATCTGTGGTTAAGTTATTTTCACTCTTCATCTTGATTCCGATGATTTAACACCACTTGTATAGGACATCTTCAGGGTCTAACTACTGCTAGTGCTTTCGTTTTTGCACTGAAACTCTCTCGGTCTCAATGCAACAACGAAAGTAATTGCACTATCTCAGTCTCAGTGCAACAACGAAAGTAATTGCACTATCTCAGTCTCAGTGCAACAACGAAAGTAATTGCACTATCTCAGCCTCAGTGCAACAAAGAAAGTAATTGCACTATCTCAGTCTCAGTGCAACAACGAAAGTAGTAACAGTAGTTAAGCCCCGAAAATATCTCATATAAAATGGTGACGGAAAGCCGGTACCAGACTGGAAGCCAAAATGAAGAAAGTATGGACGACGACCGCAGAAGCCTACGATCCAGAGTTATTTCCATATTTCTAGGTATCGGACGCCAGATAGATGGACGTCGTCTTACAATTCTGGTTTGTAAATGTGTATTTCTGGTGTGTGCATTTAGAAACGAGAATAGTGACGGGGGCCAAAAACAACAAACAAGACGATCACCAATGACTTCCATCCATTTAAAGTCCGACACTCGAAAACGTAAAAATAAATCGCAATGACAGACAAAAACTAGATCGCGAATAACGACAATGATGGCCTCCGCCTTGCCGGCGTTCGTCAGTACAACGCAGCTCATCATTACCCGCTCTAGAAAAAGATGGCGAAAGCATAGAAACGTCGATCAAAAAACGGTTCGTATCAAAAATAAAGAACTACTGCCCGAAAACCATGATTTTTCTCTAGGAGAATATGTGTATACGTTTAAACACACATACAACCATGCTCAAATGTATTAGACACCTTACGAATTTATGTACATACATACATATATAGTTTATATAGTTTAGTCAAAAGAGAGGTGAGGAAAATAAAACTGTTGTGAAAATTATGTAGAAAGTGTTATTTAGTAATACAGTACAATTTATCAATATTTTGTCGCTCCGCCCTTGGCCTTAATGACAGCTCGCACTCGTCGAGGCATATTTGCTACTAAATTGTAACACTCTGCCGGTGGTATTGCAGCCCATATTTCGCGAATTTTTGTTGATAATTCTGCTTTTGACAGGCCTTTATGTTCCGTGATCTTAGTTTTTAAGATACGCCACAAATTTTCAATGGGCGACAAATCGGGACTTTGTGGCGGCCAATCCAATACCTCCTCTGTGTTTTTCTCGAATCAACGCATTACAGCTCCCGATTTGTGGCAGGGCGCATTATCTTGCTAAAAAATGTACTGTGGAATATCCTGGTCGAATAGTTTTAGCACAGACGGTTCTAATACTTCCTCCAACATGGCTAAATAGCGTTGGCTATTCATCCGTCCATCGCACAGCTACACTTCTCCAACACCGTATGCAGACATACAACCCCAAACCATGATACTACCACCTCCAAATTTTACTGTGGGAATGATACATTGTGGTTCATAAGCTTCCACTTGCCTACGCCGAACGTATAGCGTCCCAGGTAGTCCCCAAAGCTGCCAGGCAAAAGAAGAAAGTTAGCACTTAGACAGGATTAATTTTGTTTAATGTTACATGTAGACTGAATTGCATTCAACGATAAGAACATTAGCAATGAAGATGTACTTACATACCTCGATATTCGATTCATCAGACCAAAGAATCTTCGACCACTTCTCGATTGTCCAATTTTCATGTTGTTTGGCCCATAAATACCGCTTCTTTTTATGAGCGTCAGTTAAAAGCGGTTCACGTCGCGCTTTACACCCTCGTAAACCAGCACGCTGGAGACGCCTTCTCACTGTTTGCGCAGAAACTGTCACGCGATAACGCTGTTTCAGCTCACTGGCGAACTGTTTCGACAATTTTTTCCTATCAGAGAGCCAGTCTTTGTAAAATTCTGTCTTCTCTAATCGAGGTACAGGGTTTTCTGCCACTTTTTGGTCTGTTAACAAACGACCCACTCTCCTGATAGCGACTAATGGTTGTACGGACTGCACATCGCGAACATTTTTTTTTGCAATTGCAGCTATTGATAACTTCTGGGAATGCAGTAGCACTATTTGGGCGCGTTCCCCTACCGACAACTCGCGTGTTTTAGGCATTTTTCTTCAACAAATAACTGACACAACGTGAAAAAAATAGGACAATCTAATTGATCTCTACCACAAACTCACAAACGCACGTTGCTCACACACTGCTAGAATGACACTAAATTTCTAAAATCCACAATTTCCCCTTTTCACCTATTCTTTTCAATAGGGGATTAACTAGGGTATTCAAAAACGCATTTCTGTAAATACCATTAACTATTTTTACGGTTAATTTCCGTCAGACTTGGATAATACCGAGAATAAGGGTTTTTACCTGGGGTGTCTAATACATCTGAGCATGGTTGTATATGCACAGGAGAAATATTAAATATTTGGTCACTAAAAAGTTATAAACATTTATAGACTATTTTCTAGTCTAATATTTTTTTTCATAACTAGCATAATGATATCATTTAAAATTAATTTGGCAATATAGATTTTTTACAGACAACTTATAAATCAGTAATAGATATATCATTACGTTAATATTTATGTCATGCCAGTTGGTCTTACATAGAAAACAAGCCAATTTATTATTTTCGTTGCTAATTTAAGAAACGCGTGAACATAAAAGCGTTATATTTGGTGTAACTTCGGATATTTGTTCATATCAATGTCTACTTGTAGATGGTATTATGTATATATATATATATATATTTGGTTATGGTATATATATATATATATATATATATATATATATATATATGTATATACATCTCGCAACGTAGAAGAGATAGCAGTAAAGAACGCGCAAACATCGTTATGGGAGAGGAACGACTTTGATAACTGCCATAGTTATTAGTGCAAATTAACTCAATGTATCGGCATGTATCATGAACAAGTGGAAGGACGCCGGTAGTCCTCAGAGAGTTTTGGGAAAACGGATTTATCCTTCCGCGAAATCGCGCGTCTGTAGTCAGTAGTGTTCAGTAGGTATGACACGCGTGGAATGTCAGGTCTCGGTCTAGGTATCCCCGCATGACTACGGACCTAGAAGATTGGGCTGCTGTTCATGCAACGTTAATCGCGCATACTTCCTCCACTCGGAAATCAGCACAAGTTTGGCAGGCGGGGCGGGAATACTCAGTGCGCAGAATGTGCGTCGACGTCTGATACGTGGTGGATTTCGAACGTGCGATGAGAATTCCACCGAAACACCACCGTTCACGTAACGACTTGGCGTTATGTAAGGCAACAGTAACGTGTCGAATGGAACACGCATCTTATTCTCTGTCGAATCCCGATTCACGCTGCGAGTGGTAAAATGCGGGAGTCTTTGTCGAGAACGTTGTGAGCTTTTCATCGAAGCGCGCATTACCATCAACAGCATAACCACGCCATTACCATCAACAGCATAGCATCATGATATGGTATGCTATAGCATACAAAGGCCGCGCACGTCTAGTACTTTTAAAAGAGACATCTAGTATTACTCCCCTACATTAATTTGCGCGCACATCGACTGTACCACCAGGACAACGCATAATTACTAGTATGCCCATACTAGTAGTACTTCCATGGAGCACCATGAAATACGAGTGCTTCCCTGGCCGCCAGTTCATCAATCCGATCGAAAATATCCGGGGCATAATCGGGCTTTCAACAATATTCGGCTCCACCGACTAATGTTCAAGAGCTACGGAGACTAGTTGAAGCGGCATAATTAGTTATTCCTCCGCGCTTCTTGCAGTTGCTGATTGACTCCGTACTACTACTGTGGGCAAAAAAAAACAAAGCATAATTTTTAAATTCTTAATTTATTCTTCCAAATCTATTTCGTCCCCCTCAAAGTAATGCCCCCTGGCCCCAATACACTTGTGTCAACGTTTCTTCCAATTCTCGAAACAGTTTTTAAAGTCAATTTCAGGAATAGCCTTCAATGCGCATAGCGATTCACGTTTAATGTCTTCAATTGGACCAAAACGATTTCCCCGGAGCGGTCGTTTGAGTTTGCTGAATAGCCAGAAGTCACACGGAGCTAAATCAGGCAAATACGGTGGTTGCGGCACGATATTGGTTGAAAATTTGGCGAAAAACTCACGAAGAATTAGTGCAGTATGCGACGGTGCATTAGCGTGGTGCAAAAACCAAGTTGGGGCTTCGGCTCACCTTTGACACGATATTCGGCCGATTGATCGTCTGTTTCCGGGTCATAAGCGTAGATCCAAGTCTCATCTCCAGTTATGATGCCTTTTATTTTGTCTTGATAGTCGGAAAGCATTGTTTCACAGACTTCAACGCGACGCTATTTTTCGAAAAAAGTGATTTTGGAACAAATCGTGCTTTCACTTTTCTTAGGCCCAAATGATCTTTCAAAATGGTTTTCACTGACCCTTCCGATATTCCAACGATCCCAGTAAAGTCTCTGACTGTTAATCGCCAATTCTCAAGCACCAATTCATTGATTCTATTGACGTGTTGATCATCAGTTGATGCTGATGGCCGTCCTGGACGTGGTTCGTCATCAACGCGTTCTCGACCCTCTTTGAATAATTTGTACCAATCAAAAACACTTGCTTGCGACAAACAATTATCACCGAAGGCCTTTTGCAACATTCTGAACGTTTCGGCACCAGAAATTTGATTCCATACACAAAATTTAATGGAACTTCTTTGTTGAATAATTTCACTCATTGTAAAAATCGCCGAATACACTTTTTGTACTTCAGAAAGACAAGCGTATACTAAACACTAATGATTATTTTGATGTGACATTTGGCACAGATGTCACTGACAGTCATACCAACCTAGAAAAAAAATATTTCAACGAATGGGTTTTCGCGCGAAACTTAAATTAAAAAGTCATACTATTCATACTAATATTATATCGTCCTTTTTGTAATTATAATCTATGCTACTTTACTGCCACTCGCAACCAAATTTCATTTGCGCTATGTTCACGCGTTTCGGACATACATGCTTCATCTTAATTATGGCCAACGATCTATAAACAAGGTCAGCGGTAATGATGTCAGGTGAGGTAAAATATACAGGCTGCGCAATGAAATGATATTCTAAATATGATAATTTTATACATACTCAGATAATTTCTTATTTTGTATTTCCATAGACATCAAGAAGCAAAGTTCTACAGGCAGATATCTTTGTATCAATTCCAAGAGCAAGGAATGCATGATCAAATTGGTGTATTGACAATGAAATGGATCAAATTAACACTGATAAAGTTACTGTTTAAAACTAAGAAATTAGGAGATCTGTATGATAGATGCTATCTGGAAAGATTGGAACAGAACGTGTTTTGTGTAAAATATCTCGACTTCTTAGTGATGGCCGAGCACCTCGAACTTAGCTCCGATTCAGTATTTGTAAAAAACACCTTTCCGTTTGTTTTCAAAAAGGATTCTATTCTGATAAAAACGTGGAATAGTAGTATATTAATTCTCACTGCTGCCTTAGCTATGACCTACCCGTATTTTTTCATTTTCTCCGGCCATATCTCTACGGATTACATATTCTTCTTTACACTGATAACCATTGTATGGGGCATCGATTTGTATATCAAATCATCTACGGCTATAAAAACAAAATACCAGAATTACGATACTATCTCTGAAATAATAATTTGCAATTTATCTAATTTCGGCTACATAATGGATATATTATCTGCAGTTACACCGGAAGTTTTAGTTTACATGGTTGAAGGGTCGTTGACTACATCTATGTCCAAATACGCCTGCGCAAACCGCCTTCTAAAATTATATAAGTTAGAGGGCTTCTTTATGTCACTAAGAGGAAATAGTGCCCTTCACGTACGCGTGAAGTACGTGAAGTATGTAGTATATTTAGCTATTTCAGTGTATTATGCTGCCACGGTTTTTTATATGGTGGCGAACTTAAATGAAGAAACTTCGAAAAAATTCCAAAACTTTTTAAAACCTTTCAAAGCACAACACGTTGGACAAATTATCATGTTATGTTGCCTTTCTGTATTTGAATACTATGGTAACTTGACCTTTATATATTTTCCCTTTCTGAGTGACATGACTTCCTTCTGGATACTGGTGCTATTACAAATTGCCTCGTACACTTTCTCACTATCGTTCATGGCCAGTGTTGTCTCAGATGAAACTCTACACAAACGAGACGTTCACACAATGGACGAATTTGTACATAATATTGACATAACCATGAAGTCCTATAATTTGAACAAACGTATACAGTCGAGAGTTTGGAGGTATATTAGATTGCAGCATCAACACTCAGACATTTCTTTTCTGATTGCTCAGCAGTTGTACAAGAGGTTGCCGTATGACTTGTACGTAATGACGTGTGGGATCGAGATCGGTTACTTGTTGAAAAATCAGCCACTGTTTTTCGAATTGCCCGACATTCTCCTGGCGGAGATAAGTACAGCGGCCACGATCCACTTATTACCAGCCGCCGAAGTTATTAAAACTGTGGGAGAAGTGTGTACCGAACTGCATATACTAGTCGAGGGTTTCTGTGTGATGGAACGCGCCGATGGCCAATCGAAACCGGTGGAACCGGGCGAAGCCCTATTCGTACTCGAGGCTAATTTGAACATTCCATCATTGGTCAAAGTAACGGCGACTACGCATTGCAAAATAATCACCGTAGATTGTAAACACTTGAAATCGATCCTACTTAATTATTCCGCAGAGTATATTGTCCTGCAAAAGACGATAGAAGCATTTTCAGCTGATTTGATCATAGAAAAGTTTCAAGGTTATGACTCTTCCAAAGCACGTGTTGCATTGAAAAGACATACACAGAAGAATGTAAAAGTCTTCGGATATAAATTGATAAAAAGGACCAAAAAATACTATCAATTCCACGAAGGGTTTCCAAAATGGGCCATCTGCCTAAAATATATGTTGCTGAGGTATGTAATTTGCATTAGCAATAGACGTTTAATTAACGATGTATTGAAATGATAGGGTGCAGCAAAAGTTTTTGTTTTTGTGAACAATTTTTTTAAAAAATACATGGAACACTAAAATATTTTACTATATTTAAATATTTAATTACATTTAAAATATTCCCCGTTATGACCGACAGTTCTCTACTATTATATGATAAGATTTTCGATTCCACGCTTATACCATTCCGTTGATTTAGGAGTGAAGAACTCACAGAATTATTCCCGCACCTCTACGAAATTGGCAAAAGTAACCACTAAGAAAATGTGGCATCGACATAAAAAAACGGTATTCGGATGATGCTATATCCGGGCTATAACTTGGATGTGGTATCAATTCCATCACATGTGATGGAATAGTATTTCTGTTTCATAATGCGGGACATTTTTCTCTTTGAAATACACAGAATCGGAGTTTGCCATCCTAGCTTCTGCTACCAAATTCGAAGTGAATAACACCTTTAAAATTCCATCAAAGACACAGCATCGCTTTTGTTTCAAAATTTTTGCACCTGACCACAGGCTCTGCAGATTGATTATGTGTTAACACTGATTTGATTTGTTTCTATTACGAAAGTAGATCCACTTTTCGTTCCACATTACAATTCGTCGATAGAAATGGAGATGCTATGGATTGGAAAACAATTGATCGGACTTGCATCCGTCATCGTGCTTGTTTTGCAGTCGATTCATGAAGCACTCTTCTGCATCGTCCGTTCACCTCTTCCACTTCGCGAACATGGCGACTTATAGTACACAGTGAAGGGCCCAGCTCGTGTGATAATGATCACGTACTGCAAATAGGAGTGGGCTCAATTCTTTGCTGAAGAGTCTACACTAGTTTTGCGCAGTTTACACTAGTTTTGCGCAGTCTACGCTAGTTTTGCGCAGTCAACACTTGTTTTGCGCAGTCTACACTAGTTTTGTGCAGTCTACACTAGTTTTGTGCACAAAACTGCCAAAATCTCTTTATTTGTAATGATCATTTTCAGTTCACAATAAGTGCACAATAAAGAATAAAATCTCAACTTACAGCATGGCACGACAGCAATTATGTTCACATTTATTTTTTGCTCCATCCTATTAATTTCAACCGCATTCTATGCACTTGTGCAGTCTTCGAAAGCAGGCACTCCTTGGTGCACCAATTTACAGTGCGCGCGCTCCATAATTTCCTTTATTTTATATTTATTACAATTTACATATGACACAAACATGCTTTCACCTTCAAAGAGCCAGACCCGACAGGCCAGATTTCATCGCCTGCCAAGATTCTATTAATATAACAGCGTCTTCCATTTTTAAACTTCTTGAACATCTTGCGGTACCATAAAACCCGTAATACCATCTGCTTGTCGATTTAGACTTGGGATAGCACGAATTTCCGGTGCGTGAATATCCTGACATTCTTCTATCTTTCTCCTATTATCTTCAAAGAAAGAACGAGAACACGTCAACAATTGCTCGCAATAATATTAATCGTTGATTGTTTTTCGTTAAATTGAAAAATCTATAAAAATTATACCTTTGTAATTCCAAAAAACGGCTACAACCACCTTCCTCGCAGACAGTTCTTGTTTGGGTTGGACAGGTTGGAAATATTGTATGTCTTTGGTACACCAGTTCATCCGTTTGAATTCTAATGTGTAATTGAATTTCCTAGTCTTTCATCTTCTTTCTTCACAACAAGTGAGATATGTCTAAGAAATTTCGAATTACTTAACGTGTTGTGTAAAATTACAGACCACCACCACGTATCCAACAATTCCAATGTTTTGGTATTGGGGGTAAAAACACAACTCGTTTGAATTCTCGATAACTCTCTTTCGATGTAATCTGAACGGAATATCAGTTTTTAACTTTTTTTTTTGTTATAAACTTTAGTATTACACCTTGTACAACGTAACTATTGTAGTTACTGGCTGTTCAGATAATACGATTGCTACTGATAAAACAATAAGAGATCCAACCGTTACTGACATCGGCAATGAGGTAAAATACATTTAAATTGGACTTCCAGTAAGAACATATGATTTTGTAACGAAATAAAATAAACACTATTTCAGATGCAACTAAACTGTTTATACAAACATAGTTTATTACGTTATAAATTGAATAACATTAGTGTTCACCTCAACTTTGTGCAGTAACTCGTGCCTATCAAGAATGCAGTGTCAGATGTTCTATCTGAATTCTTCAATGGTTCGTGATTTGTCTGCACAGTTTATAGATTTCAAATAATCCCACAAAAAGGAATCTAAATGAGTAAATCACAACCTCTTGATCGCCAACCAACAGCTGCATTTCTTAAAATAATCATTTCATCAATATTTATGTGGCATCATGTTTTTGTTAAATTGTCCTGTAATTGGAATTTAAATTCTGTTGGGCAAATAAAATATCTGATTTGATATGATGTGGTATCGTCTTATTGGATCCACAGGTCTTCAAAATTAATTGCATCTATAAATCTGTCAGCATCAATTGGTACGGTTCACCAGTCACCATCACTCCATCTCCTTCCTTATTTTTAAAAAATGGGTCATATAATCTTGGTAGTCTTCTCATTGTAAGTATTCCCCCCATATCTTCTTCTGGGAGTGTAGATGTCTTTTAGCGATCTTTCTGAAAGCCTGAGTAGACGTCTGGATCCAGTAAATCGCTGGTTTTCTTCTTCATTTAACACAACAGTTGCGGTAACCTTCTCTGCTTTTACAATAAGGCTATAGTTTTAGGTTCCTCAAGGCAATCTTCTCTTCCTTATTTTTATTTCGTTTGGGAGTTCTAGCTTTCTTTAGGAATCGACTAACTTCTTATCGTAATTCTTCCACATCAAGACTGGACAAGAACTTTACTATTACTTCCATATTTGTGATGATTTCTTCCTTCGGTATCTTCTCTGTGGCAATAACGAAGTTCATTCCGAGTGCTAGTAATTTGTTTTCCACTGTTATTCTTTCTTTCGATAATAGGTTAACAACGACGTTCCTCAGTTTCTTTGACTCGTTCTGGTGGTTCTTAGTCTTCTCATCAACCTTGTTTATCTATGTTTCTATGCATCTCTCTAACTCTCGCTCTTCTGTTATCCCTGTGATTCAATCAAACAGGTCCCAATGTTCTTTCTTCAATGTATTGACCAAATGTAACTTCATAATTCTACTTGACATAACTTGCATCTTTTCGTGGACTCAGTGAATGCTCAGTCTAAGCAGTGCTTTTTCAATTCTTCTTAGTATTTTCTTGGCGATTTTTGCCTGTATATGACGTTTCACTACCACTAGAACTACCATTCAAGAATTATCAGAGAAACTGTCGAGATAGAGAAGCATCCAAACTTCAACCGTGAGGACGGTTATAGACTCAGCAACGCATGGAAGAACCTACTACAAAAATCCGTCACGACCAATAAAGTACGATGGTCATGTACCAATGAACCAAAGACAAATATATATAAGGAAGAACGACAACGAAGTGAACCAATCTAATTGCAAATATTGAAGAGGTTGGCAGTATACATAGCTAAACGTCGATACAAACTACAACACGTGATTTTACTACAATCTTTCATAATCTTACCTATTTCCAAAGGGTAAACTAAATTTTTCGTAGAATTAATTCCTGTTTTCTTTGTTACAGGTATTGTTTCTACAGTAATGGAAAATACGTCTTCTGTTTTGAAATTATGAGATGCACTTTTGCCATCATCGTGAACATACTCTTTCCCATATGTTGCCTATTCATTCATGAATACAATAACTACTTTCACCTTATTATACTAGGTTTGGATATTACAGCTTTTATAGACATATATTTACGTCATCATTATTCCTACTTCAATTCGAGAGGCATAGAGGTTACTCACCCGTTTAAGACCGCCCGCCATTACTGGAAGCATGCTTTAACAATAGATTTATTAGGCAGCCTTTGTATAGAGCGCATAGTGGGTCTGATTTTCGATGCACATTACACAATGCTTTTCTATCTCAACAGATTATTGCAACTGTACAGAGTACGTGGCCTATTCAAATATGTATTCAGAAATAATATGAAGGGGAAAGGACTTACGATAATAATACAGATATTTCTTATTACTATCATTGCCATCAATGTCCTTACGGGCTTCACTTTCAACTACTTTTGCGAAGTAACGCCCATAGAAACGATTTGCCTACCAGAATGCTGGATAGGAAAAGTAGCGCATCCGCTCGAGAAATTTGAACAGTACGTAATGGCTCTATATTTTACAGTTGCCGGAGTGTCATTTTCTGGCTTAAGTCAAATTTCTATTGTTACAATGACCGAAGCTTACTACTTAGTTGCGAGTCTCACTTTTGGATATATAATGTTGAATTTGATCATTGCCAAAGTTGTTGCGGCTTCCTTGTCGATAAACAGAGATCTCTCAGCATATCAGCAAGCCATGCGCAACTTAGTTGTGTTCATGAATTACAGAAAGATCGATAAACATTTGAAAAAGGAACTGATCAATCATTTCGAATACATGTGGAACAAAACAAAAGGTAAAAGTATCCATAAATCATTCGAACCCTTCAAGACTTCTTTCAAAATCGAGGCCCTGTACAGTATATATGGCACTACTTTTAAGGAATCGTCAATATTTCCAGGAGCCAATAAATCGTTTTTCAAAAGTTTATTAATCGATGTCAAACACGAAATATATTTGAAGACTGGAATTATTTATAAAGTAAACGATGTCAGTGGAGATATTTTCCTTTTACTAAGAGGTACAGTATTCATTGGTATTCAACAATAATTAATCACGTTAATTAAGGTTAATAAAATCCCTTCCTACAATAATTTTCGTATGTTATATACGTATTTCGACAACAGATAATTAGACACAGTATCACACCTGCAAGCCAAGCCCATATCGAACTTTCACCGCCAAAAGCCAAACACACAATGTGGACTCTTTTAACATAATTTAAATTGTTTTCTAATCTTAAAAACTTACCACGTATGCGAACCTTTTTAACGGTCGTATATTACTTTTCAATGAACTCAAGGAGACAAGAATGTCTTTTGAAATGCAGGGTGTTTCAAAAAGAATATACGTATTTCGAATGCATATATTTATTAAACTTTATATTAAACTTTACACACATATTTACGAACCTCTCAAGTTCAGATTACAGATGTTCAATATGTCCTCTATCAGTGACACGAACAATATCACATCGATAGTCAAACTCCTCCCATACTCGGGCCAGCATGTCCTTCGTCACTGATGTTATGGTAGTACGGATCCGGTTCGTCAACTCTTCCAGGTTCTGTGGGAGTGGTGGTACATGAACGTTGTCTTTAACGAAATCCCACAGGAAGAAGTCACAAGGTGTTAAATCCGGTGACCGCGGAGCTCAGCTGAGACATGCTAAGTCGCCAGCTCCTTAACGACCAATCCAACGGTTCGGTAGAGTTTCATTCAGATTCACGCACTTGGCGACGCCAGTGGGGGGGTGCCCCGTCTTGTTCAAAAATGGAGTTGTTGTTGTAGTTAGTTGTAACTCCCGACTGGCACGACGAGTTGATTTTGAAGGATTACGTTGCAAAGCAGTTTTAATTCGTGCAACATTTTCTTCAGAAACACGAGGGCGGCCAGGACTATTTCCTTTACATACACAACCTGTATCTACAAACTGTCGATACCATCTGCGAATGTTCCACCCATTCAGAGGATCAATTTGGTAGCACAACCTGAAACGTCTTTGCACTGTAATCACGGAATTGCACTTCGCAAACTCGAGAACACAAGATAATTTCTGCTGCGGAGTGGCCATTTTAAACATGCGACGGTTACCAAGAAAAACAGAAGACAATTGACATCTAGTGACTATTAAATAAACTAGACTATTTATTCGTTTCTCCAATAGCCGAGCCGAGGCGCAGCGATCGATAGTTTGGACAAAATAATACTTTGTAATACGTATATTCTTTTTGAAACACGCTGTATATATGCTATCATTTTCACGGTAATTATTCACATTTTTAACGAAATGGCAGCTCGTACGGCCTCGTTTAAACTCTGCTACTCAATATTTCACTGTTGTAAACGAAGGAGCAGACTCACCCAGAGTAGAATCCAGTTCAAATTTTATATCGGTTGAGCTGAGGCCTTTCAAATAAAAGTATTGTATTACGTAATGATGACCGCTTTTCCCCATTTTTACAAATTCACTGAAAACGTTCACTATTGATGGCTGCCAAACAAATACTAAACAACGTGGCGTCTTCAAACTACCGCCATCTTTAGATCAGGCCGGGCACTTATGGAACCACCCTCATATATGTATTATTATAACTATTATTATTATTATTATTTTGAACTTTCAGGCAGAGTAGAAGTAGTTGGTGCGGACGGAAATAGGCTACTTACGCTGCACGTCGGCAGCATATTTGGCAATTTAGATAATTGTCCTTTGGGTAGAAGAACACTGAAGATGGTCGCCTCATGTCACGTCGAAGTCCTGAAATTCTCCAGCACAGTTTTTCACGCAAACCTGTCGAAATTCCCTCAACTCCAATATCACTTTAAATGTCTTACAATATTCAACGTGGATTTCCTAGAAGAAACGCGCTGGCAGCTTAAGTTAACGGTAGTTGAACCTAAAGTCTCCGCACGTTCAACTTCGGCGCATTTAAATCTACTGAGCAAGGTGCCAACTAAAAAAACAAAAGCGTTCGCGAGAAATAATAAATATATTTGGGTGTGGGAATCTATAGTGCTGAACGTCGTTTGTTTCCTGACTTACATCTTTGAGTTATATCACATGACAACATTGGAAGATACTTTAGCATTTACATTAATGTTGTACACTACGGATTTACTTTTTGTTATTAAAATATACTTAAAATTCCACACCGTGTACGAAGATATGTTTGGACGAGTAATAAAGAAGAGAAGTTTAATCGCTTTGAGGTATATGCAAACGACACATCAATTCTATTACGATTCTTTTACAATTGTACCATTCGAATTGATCAGCATATTCTTCTTGGGTTCGAAGTATCACAGATCCGTCTGGGCTGGTTGTCGCTTCAACCGTTTAATTAGAATACTGATGGTGCTAAAGTACTTGAAAGGGATGACACAAAAACTAAATATTAACGTTTTCATCATTAAAAGTCTCTTCCTTTTAGTATGTATAGTGCTAGTCCAAATAACTTTAGGTGTATTTATCAGTGTAGCAGCTAATCGTCACATTGGCAATACCGCCAAAGAACGTGTGACAGCTTTTATTTACTATATTCAAACAGTCGTAAATACATCCGCGAAAATTTCTTACAAAATTTCTCAAGAACAAATGGACCTGGAAACGGCTTTACTGTTCGTGGTTATAATATTACTGAGCAAAATTATATCTGTTTTCTTCACGGCAGAATGTTGTAGCATATTATATGTGGTCACTCACACAAGCAGTAGCTATCAACAGTTCATAGTGTTTATGCAAAACTACACGTACGCCGAGAATGTGAGTTTACCTTTAGCAGAGAGACTACACCTTTATACGAGACTCTTCTGGAACTACAACAAGGGCATTCAATTTCCGAAAATTTTAGATGAGGCGCCGTATTATTTAAAAGAGGCGCTTCTAAACTCGATGTTCGGCTTCCATTTGATGAAGCACCCTATTCTGAAACACTGTCACAAAGATTTGATGAGACAAATGACGGCCCATTTTAAAACGTTCGTATTCTTCCCAGGCGATATCATAGTTTACATGGGTGATATTGATAATTGCATGTACTTTATTCATGAAGGTGAAGTGCAAATGTTAAGCGAAGACAAGATGTATTCAGAAATTGTGGCTAATGTTCTGAGCTCGGGAGAAATGTTTGGTTTACACCAAGGATTGTACAAACGATGCGGACACAAGTACACATATAAAGTTACCAAATTTACGCTGGTTGTATATTTGAACCGGGAAGAATGGATTCATTTACTAGACTTCTTTCCTGCATCGAAATATCTTATACATAAACTAGCTAGTGATGAAAATTAATTTTATTTATCTGTTAAACATTGAAAGTGATATTTTTGTTACTGAGAATTCTGTGAAAATAAAGATTATTGAACATCATTTTATTTCTGCCTCCTCTTAGTTTAGACAATAGATACGTTTTATTTCAGTGTCACAGCACGCTAAACTTAATCAGAAGCACGAAACATAAACAAAAAGGGAAACCTACCCCAGATTGGAAGCTACACCCGAAATTATTCAATCAAGATACTGCTGCTAGCCTGCTCAGTCTAAAAGATAAGTAGCGCTTGGGACCCTCCACTAAAACTCTTATTTCCGCACTGTTTCCAGAAACTTATCTTGAATTAAACAATATAGAAGCAGGTTCTGTCTCACGCCTCAAACCTCAGCCAAACCCAAAATTCAAAAAATACTTTTAAAAAAAAATAAATAACTTCCCCAGAAGCTGATGCTATACATCTACAGCTATATCGCCAATTCTACGGGTTGATAGAGGTATGAACTGTAATTGTTTGACAAAATTATCTCCAAAAATAATTTCTAGAATCTCTTTCACAGCTGGCAGAATTAGTTTTTTACCAATTGCGTGTGGCGATTTTCATCTAGCTATTTTACATGAAACTTTATAGAAGACAAGTAAAGCTTTTTCATTCATAGTAGAGCTTTTTTGAAAAATAATTTTTACTTTTCACTTGATTTTAATTTTTATTCGAAGAATTTTCACGGTTTGTTAACGTACTTTCTATGAAGCGCGTCTAAATGTTGCTGATTACGTTTAATTCAGTTTGCCGCATATTTATTTCAGTGCTAAAAAAATCCAACGTTCAAAGGTTTTTTAGAACATTTTCTTGATTTTGATCTTCGGAACAACGTTCGTCTCTGTACTTGATGATACTTCGCTATGGTCTAATTCTCACTTACGTTCACTTAATGATTTATTCATGATTCTATGTAAATCTACTGTCACTCGAATACCGACAATTGCAGTCAACACGTAAATTACACACACAACCAAGGACTCGCCCGAGACTGGTTAGGGTTGAACGAGGTGCAGTATTTTTATACTCTATGTACGCATACATTCCAGAATGTTCGACAAATTAGAATTTCTACGAGAATTTCAGATACGGTGAACATAATATAGAGAGCGAGATACAGATTCTGATTTTATCAATGCAGCGGATCAGTGTTGCCAAATATCAATAAACCTACCCTTTCGTGGTAATGTAATTAAGGTAGCTAATACTACAATTACACAACGATTTCAATAAAAAATCACGGTGGGGCGATGAGAACTGCAATTTAAAATTGGGCGGTAAACATTAAAAGGTTGAGAAATGTTGACTGAAACCAATGAATTGGGTTAAATCAACTATGAAATATCAATTAATTGTTTTAGACACTATAGTACTTCCACATTAATAAATCTACGAGTGTTGAAAAACACTACGTCAAGATATTTGTAGAGGTCATTACATTATTAATCTCTATTTTTTTCTTGCAAGAAATAGTGTAATAAGTGCAATAGAAATTTAAAATATTACCTCCTTGAGTTCGGTATGTGTATGTGTGAAAGGGTTAGATGCCCCCTTAATTAATCTAAATAAATAATAAAGATAATATTATTTAATAGAGAATATTTTTATTTGTATGTGATGGTTAGTAAATTTATTACGAGCACGTGTCCGGCTAGCTGAAGCGCTGTAATAAATGCAAATAAAGAAAGAAGTAATGCAAGGAGTTAATAATTAGTAATTATGAATAATGAGCATCAAAAGTCCAGGATGTGTGCCAAGCTGAAAGAAAGGTATGCAGCTGTTTAATAAAATATAAAAAGGATTAGATTAAAATATGTATTGGACGATACGTAAGGTACTTGCGTGTTTGTGTGTGTGTATATATCCTGGGTTAGGATGTTAAGCATATTTTGCAGTTGCAAAATAAACACGTAGGTATTGCATTAAAACTGAATTATATTTACAAGCACACGGAAGTAATATGTGTAGCCTTGGTCATGGCCGGAGAAAAAGTCTTTTTTTTGTCTTAAACGCGAGGGCTTTTTAGAAAAACGCAGTAGGCTAAGGGGTAGGAATACTGGTCACGTTTGAATCAACCAATATGGAAAGAGAATAGGCCTGCTAGAAATTAGACGCGCTAAAAATATTGGCATGAATTAAAATTGCGATATCAATTTTGATATAAGTACCTAGCAGATAGATATCTAGACAGAATAATAGACGTGCATTCTCTAATTGCATTTAGAAATCAATACAATAGAATTAATATAAATGCGAGTCAATGGAGAGTTACCAAAACTATTCCAAGAAAAGGTTTGTAAGGTTCTAGGTATTCGGCTTCCTAGAAAACGACGACGGTTTGTTTTATTACAGCCTGACTGTACGTGACAAAAACAAAAGATTTTGCAATTGAATATACTACTGTGGGCAAGACTTTGTTCATAATTTTTAAATTCTTAATTTATTCTTTCAAATCCATTTCATCCCCCACAAAGTAATCCCCCTGGCCCCAATACACTTGTGCCAACGTTTCTTCCAATTCTCGAAACAGTTGCTAAAGTCAATTTCAGGAATAGCCTTCAATGCGCGTAGCGATTCACGTTTAATGTCTTCAATTGACTCAAAACGGTTTCCCCGGAGCGGTCGTGTGTGTTTGCTGAATAGCCAGAAGTCACACGGAGCTAAATTAGGCGAATACGGTGGTTGCGGCACAATATTGGTTGAAAATTTGGCGTAAAACTCACGAAGAATTAATGCAGTATGCGACGGTGCATTATCGTGGTGCAAAAACCAAGAGTTGTCAGCCCATAATTCTGGCCTCTTTTTACGAATAGCGTTGCGCAAACGATACATAACACTCAAATAGTATTCTTTGTTGACAGTTTGGTCGGTCGGAAGGAATACGGAGTGCACCACACCTCGATAATCGAAGAAAACTGTCAACATAACCTTGATTTTTGACTTGCTTCGACGTGGTTTTTTGGGCTTCGGCTCACCTTCGATACGATATTCGGCCGATTGATCGTCTGTTTCTGGATCATAAGCGTAGATCCAAGTCTCATCTCCAGTTATAATGCCTTTCATTTTGTCTTGATAGTCAGAAAGCATTGTTTCACAGACGTCTGTTTTTGGAAAAAATTGAGTGATTTTGGAACAAATCGTGCTTTCACTTTTCTTAGGCCCAAATGATCTTTCAAAATGGTTTTCACTGATCCTTCCGATATTCCAACGATGTCAGTAAGGTCTCTGACTGTTAATCGTCGATTCTCAAGCACCAATTCCTTGATTCTATTGACGTGTTGATCATCAGTTGATGTTGATGGCCGTCCTGGACGTGGTTCGCCATCAACGTGTTCTCGACCCTCTTTGAATAATTTATACCAATCAAAAACACTTGCTCGCGACAAACAATTATTACTGAAGGCCTTTTGCAACATTCTGAACGTTTCGGCACCAGAAATTTGATTCCGTACACAAAATTTAATGGAACTTCTTTGTTGAATAATTTCACTAATAGTAAAAATCACCGAATGCACTTTTTGTACTTCAGAAAGGCAAGCGTATACTAGACACTAATGATTATTTTGATGTGACATTTGTCACAGATGTCACTGACAGTCATACCAACCTAGAAAAAAAAATATTTCGATGAATGGGTTTTCGCGCGAAATTTAAATTAAAAAGTCTTACTATTTTTGCCCACAGTAGTATATCTACATTAAAATAAATTAATTTTAAAAACATGATATAAAAAATTATTGTATATGCGGAGCGTAACAAAAAGTATAATTTTGAACGTGTTGCACAGCTATAGAAGACAAATTTCAAACATTTGCATCTTTGTCGGAAACAATTATTCAACTCAAGTCGTATATTTTACATTAAATTATCAGAATTTATAATGCATCGATAATTCTATGAGGAATTTTACCTTATTATGACCTTATATGAACGTTACATTTAACAAATTTAGTACAGACATCCGTTTTACAATCCATAGCTCTCTGGGACGTAAGAACTTTTTAAACTCGTCACGATTTACTATCTACTGTCATTAACATTTGTCAATATTTTACGTGTGTATTGATGGTTGAGATAGATGACACGAAATATGCTTTTGAAGAAACCCAAAGTGAAGCAACAGTTACTCATGATACTGAGTCGAGTATTGACAATGCAGAAGACTTTTATACGAAATTCAATGAGATAAAAGGATGGCATTCGCTAATATTGATACAGTTCGAATGGCATATGTCATTTGCTATTGTCGTGGGTATATACATGTCTTATATTTATTGTATCATTGATTCAGCTATTGGCTTGGGAGCACCTAATGTGGCTGTAACTCATGTAGAATTAATGTCCGGAAGTAAGTTAGTTAAATATTAAGATAACTATTAATTATTTAGTATTGTGAATATAAAATGAAGTACTAATCAAAGAAGGCAAAAAAAAAATTTAACGGAGTAATAAGTGTTGATTCTATGCAGGTATGATAGTCATGGTGTAAACAAGTAAATTAGTAAATAAAATTAATCAATTCTTCAAAAAAACAACATATATTAATAACAAACAATTAGGCAAGCGTTTAAATCATTTAGCACATTTTTTATAACAAAATTAATGTAATATATAATTAAATATATACTACTGTGGGCAAAAAATAGTAAGACTTTTTAATTTAAATTTCGCGCGAAAACCCATTCGTCGAAATATTTTTTTCTAGGTTGGTATGACTGTCAGCGACATCTGTGCCAAATGTCAAAATAATCATTAGTGTTTAATATACGTTTGTCTTTCTGAAATACAAAAAGTGCATTCGGCGATTTTTACAATGAGTGAAATTATTCAACAAAGAAGTTCCATTAAATTTTGTGTACGGAATCAAATTTCTGGTGCCGAAACGTTCAGAATGTTGCAAAAGGCCTTCGGTGACAATTGTTTGTCGCGAGCAAGTGTTTTTGATTGGTATAAATTATTCAAAGAGGGTCAAGAAGGCGTTGATGACGAACCACGTCCAGGACGGCCATTAACATCAACTGATGATCAACACGTCATTAGAATCAAGGAATTGGTGCTTGAGAATCGACGATTAACAGTCAGAGACCTTACTGGCATCGTTGGAATATCGGAAGGATCAGTGAAAACCATTTTGAAAGATCATTTGTGCCTAAGAAAAATGAAAGCACGATTTGTTCCAAAATCACTCAATTTTTTCGAAAAACAGCGTCGCGTTGACGTCTGTGAAACTATGCTTTCCGACTATCAAGACAAAATGATAGGCATCATAACTGGAGTTGAGACTTAGATCTACGCTTATGACCCGGAAACAGACGATCAATCGGCCGAATATTGTATCAAAGGTGAGCCGAAGGCCAAAAAACCACGTCAAAGCAAATCAAAAATCAAGGTTATATTGACAGTTTTCTTCGATTATCGAGGTGTGGTGCACTGCGAATTCCTTCCGACCGGCCAAACTGTCAACAAAGAATACTATATGAGTGTTATGCATCGTTTGCGCAATGCTATTCGTAAAAAGAGGCCAGAATTATGGGCCGACAACTCTTGGTTTTTGCACCACGATAATGCACCGTCGCATACTGCATTAATTCTTCGTGAGTTTTTCGCCAAATTTTCAACCAATATCGTGCCGCAACCACCGTATTCGCCTAATTTAGCTCCGTGTGACTTCTGGCTATTCAGCAAACTCAAACGACCGCTCCGGGGAAACCGTTTTGAGTCAATTGAAGACATTAAACGTGAATCGCTACGCGCATTGAAGGCTGTTCCTGAAATTGACTTTAACAACTGTTTCGAGAATTAGAAGAAACGTTGGCACAAGTGTACTGGGGCCAGGGGGGATTACTTTGAGGGGGACGAAATAGATTTGGAAGAATAAATTAAGAATTTAAAAATTATGAACAAAGTCTTACTATTTTTTGCCCACAGTAGTATTTCAAATATAAAATTTAATACTTTGATACTCATTGGAATTTCAGAAGACTGTATTTCTATTATAGAAAGCTTTATATTATTAAACCAGTGTGAATATAGGCCTTTTCAAATAAGGTGTGATTCATTCGGAAGTACTTTTCTCAAAACTAAAAAAATAAAATCTTCAATTTTACCGAGTATTCTTTACTATCATACAAAAGAACCACTCTTGACATTCGTTTTTTAAAAATTATTTCCTTCAGATGTTGGTCGTAACTGCGCGTAACATGGTTCATTCTGAAGTTCCAAGTGATATTTGGCGAATAACGCGAGTAATGTTAGCTTCCAATTACTCAATCCATGTAGACTTTCGACTTTACGTAGCCCCAAAGGAAAAAGTCTAAAGGTGTGATATCACATGATCTAGGCGGCCATTGCACATTTGCATTACGTGAAATTAAAAATTCACTATATTGTCCTCGCAATAAAGCCTTGCTTTCACGGGCTGTGTGGCAAGTAGCGCAGTTTTGTTGGAGCCAAATGTCGTCGAGATCGCGGGCTTCAATTTCAAACAGCAAATTGTCAGTCATCATAGCGCGATAACTGGCGCCATTCACAGTTATGTTGCGGTCGTCTTCATTTTTGAAAAAATATGAACCGATGATTCGACTTGCCCATAAACCACACCAAACCGTGGTTTTGTCTGGATGTAATGGCAACTCTTGAACCTCTTTGGGTTACCTTTCACTCCAAATACGGAATTGATGTAGCCAATAAGCCAGAAATGGGCCTCGTCGCTGAACAAAATTTTGGTCTAAAATAGTGGATCTTCTTCAAGCTTTACAAAAGTCCACAGACTGAAACGGTGACGATTCGAAAGATCGGCCGCTTTCAATTCTTAAACGAGTTCAATTTTGCGTACTTTTAAACCAAGATTCTTACGTATAATACGCCAAGTTGTGGTATACGACAAGCCAAGCTGTTGAGGATCTACATCGAATCAATTATTCATGGTCATCACGTACATTCTCAGCTATCATCGTTATATTATACTTTCTTCACTACGTGCTGGATTTGGTCTATTTGGTCACGTATTATCCAATAATGAAAATTGCGTTTCAAATTTTTCGATGGAATAGAGAATTGTGAACCAGCGAACTGGTTGAACAAGAAATGTATGGTATCTTAGTCTCCTAAATTTTCGATCAACTTTTTTTTATCAAACATTTCGATCAATAGTCGTGTTAAGTAATGTGTTTATCGACAAAGCCAGATAGACTAAGAAGTGTTGAATTACACGAAACGCGGCTCTATCATTGCTTTTGTCGACAAACATTTGATCGATTTAGTATTTACCTTACTATTTTGTTCGATATACTGTATTTCGTGAACTGTGTTTTTGTAAATTGTTTTCGATGAATTTCCCTAGACCCATATTATTAAACGGTCATATACATATTTTTTCCACATTAATTTTCGTATTCTGTATACATAAGCAGATAATTAAACAATGTCGCACCTGGAAAACTACGGCGAAAGCTTGCAGGAAACAAATTCCGTACGCGATCTGTACCATCGAAAGCCAAAACTCACATCGCTGATGATGACAACTTAGTTGTGGAAATGCGTATATAGAATACGAAAATTAATGTGGAAAGGGGTTACATATCAACCTTAAGTGATTAAGTAATATCTGAAATGTATAAATTAAAACATCTGCAACCTTCATAAGAAACACTTCTCTTTCTAAATTAAAATGATTGTTTCAGAAGCACTTTACACCTTCGACATCTTCTACTTTATGGATTTCGCCAGCATGATGTTTTATAAAAATATAAATTGGGAGCGAACCACCATATCCTACAAGCCCAGACATGGACTTATTTTGCTAATAGAATTTATCACCATCATACCCTGGGCACAAGTCTACCAAATTATAATTGAGACTCCGCTGTCTCATACTTATTTCATTTTGAGGTTGAGATTCGCTTTAAGATTATGCAGACTTTATTGCTTCTTCAAAGGAATCAAAGAGTACGTGGACGCGAACAGCCATCTAGTGCATTTACTGGTTTACATAAGTTTTCTATTACTCCTGGTAGTGACGTTCGGTTGCATTTCATACATATACGAATGCAAAGTTGTAAAGGACAGCTGCGAGGAGGATTATGATTTACTTGGTAAGCACCTGTATTTGAGCGGTTCTACCTTTTTCATGGTTGGTGCAAAAAGTCCCGTCAAAAGTGAGATAATGAATAACATTTTTTTCTCCGTAATACCTTACATTATGAACACTTACTTCTTGAGCTACTTTATCATAGATATTTTACAAATTTTACGAATGAAATTTAGACACATGAATATATTTGACTGGCTGAAATTGAGACTACTAAAATGGGAAGAAAGATACAAGAAAGAATGGAAAAGTTATCACGTAAAGTATGTGCAGATCGTTGAAGATTTCGCTCACAATTTATGGGCAAGGACCAAAGGATATGATCGATCTTTATACTTAGGTAAGTACATATAAATTCAATCGAAATAAAAGTCTTCAAAACATCTACTATTTATGATTATCTTTTAGATTTGCTTTAATATTTGAACCAGTAGCTTACTAAGAGTGGCCTTTTAAATCAAATAAATATAATTATTCCACAGGTATAATTTTGCCGCCTATAATGTACAAAGAAATCTATTTAGATATATCTTGGGCGGCTCTGAAACACTCTCATTTGTTTCGAAACGAAAAGGTGTCCTATCTTAGAGCTGTTGCGTCAGCGATGGAACACAAATATCTCTGTGTCGGAGAAATTATGTACAAAAGAGACAAATTAAAATCTTCAATGGTTTACGTCATCTCGGGAGTGTTGGATATTCTATCAGAAGAAGACGGAGAAACGCCGATTCTGTCGTTAACAGGTGGAACTTGCTTGGGAGAATCTGCTTTAATAATCGGATGTATAGCTACAAGTACAGTAGTTGCTAAAAATGTGTGCGACGTGGCTATTTTAAGCCGAGATAATTTCTTAAAATTATCTAAGCAGTACCCTAAGCATTTCAAAAGAATTAAAAAAAAGGTACGTGTAAACCAGTTTCGATGTAGGGGTCGCTATTTTCACCATCGGCCATAAATAAGGGATCACATACTATCGATGGAATCGCTCTGTCTTTATACCTAGGTTTCGGTAGGGACAACTGGAATAACAGATGTGAGGCAAAGTTCTGGGAAGTTTAAAATATTATCATTTCCTTTAATGCTTTTATGATCTGTATTCAGTGTTAATACTTTTCCTAAAAATATTTAGTTTAAAGGGCTTTTTTTATATTACAAGATTATAATGGCTCTAAGAAACAATTTATAAGAATTGGTGGTACCACACAGAATGTTGTAATCTAAGAAAAATTTAGTATTCGTCTAGAATCTGTCCGAGTAAGTCGTAATACGAGTATTCGTGAACAAACATACAAAATGCCAAAAAGAAAGGAATTGAGTGCAAAAATTCGTAATGCTATAATAACATTAAACAAAGAAAAATTGCCACTGCGAAAAATAGCAAACAATTCAGATTAACATATCATGAAGTGCAAGGTACAGTGAAAAGGTACATAACAACGAGTACAATGCAACTAACTAAAAAAACGTGTCGAAGACCAAGGAGACAACTAGACAAGAAGATTTACGGCTGGAATTGTTATCCAAACGGAATAGACGGTTAACAGCTCCACAGTTTCGCGTAGAACGTAAAAAAGACATTTATCAAAGGCCTGACTAAAAGAGCTATTTGCTGTTCGTAAATTATTGCTACGATTACAAAATCGTAAAAAACGATTACAATGGGCCAAGGAGTACCAACATTGGGATGTGGAAATGTGGAAGTGGGTTCTGTGGACAGACGAATCCAAGTTCCATGTGTTTGGAAGTATTCAGCGCGTTTTTGTTCGCAAACGAATTGGCGAAAGGACGAAACCAGAATGTGTAGTGCCAGCAGTTAAACACGGTGGAGGTTCAGTTCTTGTTTGGGAATCATGGTATCATAATGGTATTGGAGATTTGGATAGAATTGAAGGAATTTTAAGAAAAGAAAGATATTTAGAAATTTTAAAGTAACACACAATTCCGTCTAGAATTAAATTGATAGAAGATGGTTTTTACTTCCAACAAGATTATGACCCCAAACGTAGTACTAAACTTTGTGAAACAAAAAGAAGAAGAAAGGCTTCTCGTAAATATGGTTTGGCCTACACAATCGCCCAATGTGAATCCTATCGAGTTGCTGTGGAATGAGCAAAACAGAAAAGTGAGAGAACACTGTTCAGAATCGCAGCAATAGCTGTGGGAACACCTTACAAATGCTTAGAACAATATTCCAGTTGAAACTCTTCTTATGCTGAGACTAACCAAACTTTGTAAAGAAGTTATTAAGTGTAAACGTGTGGATATTTTGACGAAAGTCGCTTAAAATAAAAAGTGCCAATATTTTCTTCATAGAATTAATGACCTTCTTTTGTTTTATAAGGATATATGTACAGTTTATTTTTATATTAGGTGCGCAACTAAGTTCTCGCTGTTTTTCAAGAGATGGCTCCAGTAGTAAGTGCTGGTCGATTGTGACATAACCAAAACGTCATGAACCAAGCTTAGACTTATGGTAAACAAACCGCTTTGACACATTAGTGATTTTGTTTTTGGGTCATATACTTTTGGTTGTGTGAAAATGTCTGATTTTGTACCAAATAATCGTCATTTGCGGGAAGTGTTGCTTTTCTTCTTTCATTCGAAGAAAAAGGCGGCTGAAGCGCATCGAGAACTCCAAAAAGTTTACGGAGATGCTGCTCTAAATGAAATAACGTGCCGTGATTGGTTCCGTCGCATCAAAGACGGTGATTTCGATGTTGAGGACCGTTCGCGTGAAGGAAGACCAAAAACCTTCGATGACGCTGAATTGGAGGCATTGCTCGATGAGGATCCGTGCCAAACGCAAAAAGAGCTTGCTTCAGCATTAGGAGTTACCCGCCAAGCCATTTCCCAGCGATTGCATGCGTTGGGAATGATTCAAAAACAAGGAACTTGGGTTCCTTATGATTTGAAGCCAAGAGACGTTGAGCGTCGTTTTTTCGCCTGTGAACAACTGCTCCAGCGGCATAAAAGGAAGGGTTTTCTTCATCGCATCGTTACGGGTGATAAAAAATGGATTTCTTACAGCAACCCAAAGAGAACAAAATCATGGGAACTGCCCGGTCACGCTTCTACGTCGTCGGTTCGGCCGAATATTCACGCTGCGAAGGTTTCGCTGTGTATTTCGTGGGACCAGGGCGGTGTTATTTATTATGAGTTGTTGAAATCGAACAAAACCATCACTGGGGAACGGTATCGAACTCAATTGATGCGATTGAGCAGAGCATTGCGCGAAAAGCGGCCACAATACGAGCAGCGGCACGAAAAAGTGATTCTACAGCATGACAACGCTCGGCTTCACGTTGCCAAACCCGTTGAAACCTACTTAGAAACGCTCAAATGGGAGGTCCTACCCCACCCGCCATATTCCCCAGATATTGCGCCGTCCGATTATTACTTGTTCCGTTCGATGACACATGGTCTGGCTAATCAGCAGTTTCGCTCATATGAAGACGTCTCAAAATGGCTTGATTCGTGGATAGCCGCATAAGACGAACACTTCTTCCGTGACGGTATTGGAGCTCTGCCAGAAAGATGGGAAAAAGTTGTCGCTAGCGATGGGTAATATTTTGAATGATTCGTTTTTAAACATTTTTTCACAATAAAGTTGCATTTTCATCAAAAAAACAGCGAGAACTTAGTTGCGCACCTAATAGTAATTACGTTTTTATTCGTATATATATATTGTTTTACCGGAAGCGTACCATTTTTTTTTTGTATTTTACCTATAGTGATCCCTCATTTATGGCCGGCAATAAAAACATATAACTTGAAAAAGGGGAAATAACCACAAAATGTTGTTATTATAAAGTGTTCTATTATCCCATACTTATCAAAAATACAAAGAATAAAATTTATAGTTAGAATAAAACTATCAACATATTAAAAGAACACAGAATACGATAACAATAATTTACATTATGTAACGCCATTATAACTATTGAGAGTATACCAAGTATATGAAAACTTTTTTTATAGATATTTACGAGAGTCCAATATGCGAACAACCACAGACAACTATCTTTATATCAGCAGAAGCAGCTACAAAATATGACCGAACGAATAGGTGTGGTGACAATGAGATGGTTAAAATTAACTCTAAGAAGATTAACCCTTGACGAAATTAAATTCGGTGACATATACGATAAGTACTATTTGCAAAACTTGGAACAAAACATATTCTGCGCAAAATATCTAGATCTCTTGGTTAACCCCCAAGATATCCACATGGTCACTGATTCGGTTTTTCTAAGGAACAAGTTTCCATTCCTTTTCAAGCCGAATTCGATTCTACTGAAGACATGGAATCTAGGAATATTGATCGTAGTGATTGTATTGAGTATCGCCTATCCTTACTGTGTAATTTTTTCTCAAGATATACCTGTGGAATACATTATCCTCAACGTCTTAGTGACAATCGTATGGTACATAGATTTGTATATAAAATCTTCAACCGTCGTTCAGGACAAGCATATCTTACACATACGTATATCTGATATAATAGTTTTTAACATGAAAAATATATCTTATATGTTCGATATACTGAGCGTAATTCCAACGGAGATGTTTATGTATTTCATTTACGGATCAGTCAGTCGAGAAATGGCAAAGCTTGCTTACTGCAATCGCTTGTTTAAATTTTACACAATCGAAGAGTTCTTCCAAAACATAAGATTGAATTTACTCATACACGTTGTCCTGAAGTACTTGAAATTCACCATCTACTTCTTCTACATAACATATTATACTGCGACAATATTATATATAGTTGGAATGAAAGATGCTAATTTGAAAGAGTTTCAACGATACTTGAATGTATACGCGGCTAAATCAACCCTTGATGATATAGTTTTATGCCTTGCTTCGGCGATAACGTTCTTTGGCAACATGGACATCACTTTCTTTCCCTATCTTCACTACTGGCCTTCTTGTATTACGTTAGTATCAGTGCAAATAGCAATGTTTGTCTTCTTCATGTATTTCATTGGATATTCTGCGGCTGCACGCACTTTAAAACAGGAAAACAATGATAAAATCATAGAGTTTCTAAGGGATGCCTCCGTTACCATGAAATGCTTCAATATAGATAAAAGATTGCAAAAGAGAGTTTGGCATTACATCAACTTACAATTGCAGACAAGTGACGTTTGCTTTATATCAGGCCGAAACCTGACAGACTTTCTCCCGCCTGACTTATTGACGATGACGCTCAGGATAGCTATAGGAGACCTAATCCGAAATCAACAACTCTTCTTCGAAATGAACGATCAAACCCTGTCGGAAATTTGTTCTGTGGCGACATTGCACATTCTACCGTCGATGGAAATCGTCAAATACGCCGGCGAAATTTGTACAGAAATTCATATTTTAACAAATGGTCAATGCTCGATGATATGTGTTGATGGTCACTCTAAAACCGTCTTGCCAGGAGAGTGTTTTTCTATATTCGAATGCTCGATGAATATACCTTCGCTGGTGACTGTCAGGGCGTTGACGAATTGCAAAATCATCTCGATTGATTTTAACAAATTCAAGTCAATATTGCTGCGACATCCCCAAGAATATTACGCTTTTAAAAATACCGTTGGTTACTTTAATATGTTAGAAGTCGCTAGTAAGGTAAAAAAAATTGAGGATGTGGCTCAACATGAATTCCAACCAGTTATAACCAAACAGCTGAATATCAAATCATTTGGATATTTACTGAAAAAGAGAACAAAGAAGTATTATATGTACCACGAAGGCTTTCCTCGATGGGCTATCGTATTGAAGTATATATTACTAAGGTAAGACAAACAGTATGCGAGTGCACAAACTTTGTGTACTTGCACTCTTTTATACGACTAGTACAGAACAGACTTTGATTCTATGACCTAAACCAATAATTCTCAACCCATTTTTCGCCACGGTACATTTTAACAACTTAAAAATTGAGCCAGCATACACAACATAAATTAAATCAATTTTAGTCTGTCGCAGAAAAAACTGAACTTTTTTAAAATAGTAATTCTTGGTCGCGCCATCTATTTAAAAATGCGTCGGCAAGGTATGTAGATGTTTCACCAATGTTATGTGAAAATATCAGGCCGTTTGCATCATTAGAAGCAGAGAAATTGCGCATAAAGTAACAGTGTGTATTTGGCATTGGTCGAAAAATGAATGTTGAACAAAGAGCAAATATCGAGTTCTGTTTTAAACTCGGTAAATCGTTTACTGAATAATAATATTAATTTGATTAGACAAGTGTATGGTGATACATTTTATCGCGTGCGAGTGTGTATGAGTGGTATAAACGATTTAAAGGCAGTCGTACAAGCATAAATGACGACGAACATCCTGGTGCAAAAAAATCTGTGGTTACGGAAAGTAACATCGAACTTGTGCGTGAATTTATCAAAAATGAACCGAAATCATCATTGGGGAATGGGAATGGAATTAAATATTTCCAAAGATTCAATTCATCGCATTTTGACGCATTTGAGACTGAGAAAGACTTGTGCAAGGTTTGTACTACATAAACTAACTGAATTCAACATTGACTTGATTAAAGACTCGAAAAAAGGCGAAAACTTCAGGTATTCTATTGTAATTAGCGATGAGACGTTGTGTTTTCAATATGATCCAGAGACCAAGCGTCGAAGCTCTGAATGAAAGCATTCAAGCTAAGAAAGACCGAAAAAAGAACGTTTGGAGAAATCAAAAGTGAAGACAATATTGATTTGTTTTTATGATTCGAAAGGCACAATGCACAAAGAGTTTGTACCAGCTAGTCAAACAGTCAATGCTGTATACTACCTTAGTGCTATGAAGCGTCTTTTGGTTCATATTCGTCATGCGCGCCCTAAATATCGTGAAAATGATAATGCACCGTCTCATCGCTCGACGCTTATCACTGATTTTCTAACTACAAATGGCATTTTAACCATCAGCCATTCACCGTATTCACCGGATTTGACCCCCTATGATTTCTATCTATTCTCCATACTACATTTGCCGATGAGCGGACAGCATTATGCCGACGTCGAAGCCATTAAAAAGGAGACGACAGCGATATTGAAGGACATCTGTAAAGATGAACTTAAAAATCCATTCGACATGTTAGTTAATCGTGTAAAACGTTGTATTGAAGCCGAAGGCGATCACTTTGAATAAAATAAATGAATTTTACCAAAATAGTAAGCTTTTGTTCTTATTTTAAAAAAGTTAGGTTTTCTCTACGACAGGCTGTGTGCAATAGAAAACACATTATATTATCTTCGAAAGTTAATATTTGTTCAAAACAGGTTTCATTAGAATTAATACAACGTCTAGAATCTTTAACTAATGCGTGCATAGATTTTGTAATTTCATCTTCATCTGACTCGACCATCAACGATGTAAAACACTTAAATAGTATTCTCCTTTAACAGTTTAATTTTCTGGGAATAAATTCCTTGTGGACAATACCCTTTGAATCATAAACATTGTCTTGGTTCTTGACTTTTGAAAACGTAATTTCTTTGGTTTTGATTCAAATTTTGACTTCCATTCTGAAGATTAACGCTTAGTTTTAGAGTCTTATTTTGAAGCACTATGTTTCATCATCATTATTATTATGGAATCAAGAAAATCTAAGTCAACTATTGTAGAAAAATTAACTTCATAATAATAAGAAACAGGAAATGGCAATATAAAAGGTTCCGAATGAGTTACTGTTGCTCATATTTTACGTTAGGTCTTGCGTTAGTTTCTTTGAACTTTATACAAGTAATTTTAGAAAACCAATTTCATGAGATACAGGAAATGGCAATATAACCCTTGTACTTCTATTAAATTTAAGGAAACTTGTCAGGAGTGGCGTAGCTGCAAGGACTGTGCACGTATAATATTTAATAGTTTTATTATCCACCACGAAACTGTACTTACTACAAGTGTTAGGATGTCTTGTATGTATATTCGAAGGTGGTTATCAAAGCTTCTTCACTTCCATTGCTGATTAGTCGTCTTAAAGATAACTATTGTTAATACTCACACAGCTTCTTGACAAATTTATTGTAAAAGCGTAGATGTAAAAAGGTAGCACCCCGAATATCTAATTATTTTTGTTTCAGGCACACATTTTACTGCAATGGAAAATTTGTTTTCTACTGGGAAATTGGAAGATGTACATTTGCACTCATGCAATGTTTTCTTTTTCCTTTCACTAGTCTTTTTTCAAACATTTCGAGTTTTTTGTACTGGATAATAGCATTTCTCGATATAACTGCCTACGTCGACATTTATTTGCGCCATCACTTCAGCTACTACAACGAGGAAGGTCTAGAGGTAACGCATCCATTCAAGACAGCTACATTTTACTGGCAGCACAGTTTCGTAATAGATCTATTAGGCTGTCTACCCATGTACAGCATTGCGGAAAAAGTGATTACAATTCACCACTACATGCTGTACTTCTTGAATCGATTAATTCAACTGTACAGAGTACATGGTTTAAAGAAGCACTTCTTCGCGAACAGAATACAAGTGAGGAGCGCATTCGCACTACTCTCCTATCTGCCGTTCCTTATTATTTTCTGTAACGTTATGGCAGCATGGGTTTTTCTCAGCATCTGTACCGTCGAAAATTACGAAGCAACATGTAAAATTAGAACTTGGATAAGTGATTCAAAATTTTTAAGTAAGTATGATACGTACGCTTATATGATGTTATTTACTGTATCGGGACTTATATACAATTCCTTTGGTATAATCACTGTAAGAACTCTAGGAGAATTGATTTGGTTTCTAATATCCGTTGCTTTGGGAATCCTTTTAGAAGCTTATATAATAGGTCTTGTTGTGGCCACATCCTTCTCAATTAATCGGGATTTGATTTCGTATCAAGAAGCGATGCAACACCTCGTTAAATTCTTGTCCTACAGAAAAATCGAAAAGAACATCAAACACGAAATAATCAACCATTTTGAATACATGTGGTACAAAACTAAGAGTAAAAGCATTCAAAAAACGTTCCATCCTTTTAAAACGTCATTCAAAGTAGAGGCTCTTTACAATATCTACGGATCTGCTTTCAAAAATTCCACCATATTTCCTGAGCCAAACCAGTCTTTCGTCAAAACCCTCCTCTTAGATATCAAACACGAAATATATTTGAAAACAGGAATTTTATACAGCGTTAACGATGTCAATGGTTACATATTTTTCTTGTTTAAAGGAAGGGTAGAAGTGGTCGGAGCGGATCTGAACAAACTTCTTACTTTACGTGCAGGCAGCGTTTTTGGTAATTTGGAGAATTGTCCCGTAGGCAGACGAACTTTAACTATGGTTGCGTCGGGACACGTAGAAGTCCTAAAATTTCAAAGTTCAGTTTTCTTCGCTCACTTATCAAAGTTTCCCTTACTCAGAGCACATTTCATGAAACTGACAGTGTTCAACGTGGATTTTTTGGAGGAGACACGTAAAATAAGAGAAGTTAAACATGCTATGTTCAACTTAGATATCGAAGAGAAACCTACACGAAAAAATAAATTGAATATAATCGCAATAAAGAAGAAGCACAGGTTCATATTCGTTAGAAACAAACTGATACAAACTTGGGAAAACGTTGTCTTGAACGTTATTTATTTCTTCAATTATATATTCGAATTATATCACATGTCAGTTGGTGATGACTTTTTCGTATTAACAGCTCTTTTGTACACCTGCGATGCCTTATACATACTCAAAATATACTTTAAATTTCACACGACCTTCGAGGATGAATTCGGACGCGACATCGACGAACCCAGAGAAATTGCTAGGAAGTACATGAGAAGCAAGTTGGGTTTTTACTTCGACATTTCCACAATAATACCATTCGAATTGGTGAGTTTATTTTTCCTAAATTCACCCTACCACAGATTCATATGGGCGGGATGCCGCTTCAACAGACTACCAAGAATCATTTTATTGTTCGTCTATCTACAAGAAGTTTCGCAAACACTCAACATCAACGTTTTCATCATCAAGACTGTTTTTCTGCTAGTAAAGATTGTTCTTTCGCAAATAACTCTAGGCGCTATTGTTGAATTAATGCGTTCTAATACCGATACCTCACTGAAACGTTTAGAAGGATTCTTTTATTCTATGATGATAATATCGAACTCATGCTCCAAATTTCCATTTGACCTCAGCACATTTGAAAAGACTAAATGGATCGCACTTTCGGCCATAGCTGTAGTGTTTACGGGTAGATACATAACGTGGTACTTCATCGCCCAGTCTTGCGGACTGCTGTACGTGGTAAATCTGACACGCAGCAATTACGAGCATTTTATCATCTTCATGACACGTTACATGGAAGCCGAAGACATTTCGGTCCCTCTGGCCAAACAGATCACAGCATACATAAAGTTTCTCTGGACACAGACGCGCGGCCAATTATTTCCGTCCCTCCTAAACGAGGCTCCGTATTATTTAAAAGAAGCCGTGTTGAATTCCATGTTTGGATACCATCTTTTGCAGCATCCCCTGCTTCGACACTGTCATAAAGATCTAATGAGACAGATGGCGTCTCACATGAAAACTTTAATTTTTTTTCCGGGCGATACAATAGTGTACGAGGGAGATATTGATAATTGCATGTACTTTATTCACGAAGGTGAGATTAACGTATTGAGTGAAGATACGATCTGCTCTGAAGTAGTCGTCAGAGTATTAAACGGCGGCGATATGTTCGGGCTGGAACAGGGTTTATACGAAAGGTTCGGGCATGAGTACACCTACAAAGTTATTAAGTACTGCGTGATAATTTATTTGAAAAGGGAAGATTGGATATATTTGTTGGACTATTTCCCAGCTTCTAAACGTGTTATTTACGATAAGACCGAGGTTTTGTAATTTTTAAAGATGTTTTATACAGATAAATGTATTACTAATTCATTACAGTTAATAAGAATGTAAATGACCTATGGTTGTAATAATAATAATAATATAATGTTAATAATTGTGTATAAATTTGTAATTAAGTTCTTTACGATTGGAAATTAATGAAAATTATTATTTTCCGCTACACCATCGTTTATTAAAATCACAAATTAATTAAAAGTTTCTGCGCTAGAGAAGGACTCGAACCTCTAACTGCCGTTCTCCAGACGGTTGCCTTACCAATTAGGCCACCAGGCCGTATAACTTTGAGTCAATTAACACGCACACACAATACGAGGGTAGTTTGACAAGTAGTGAGAATGGAAAAGAAAAACGAATTTTTTAAATACAAAATAATTTTTATTTTTCAATATATTCTCCTAAAAGAGCAATACATTTATTCCAACGTTGCTCCAATGGCCTTATGCCATCTCTCAAATGGGATTCCGGAAGGCTTGCAAAATACTCATTTACGAAGATGATAAGCTCGTCGTTAGACGAAAATTTCTTTCCACCTAGTGCTGTTTTCAATTTTGGAAAAAGGTGGAAGTCGGAAGGGGCTAAATCCGGCGAATAAGCATTTCCAATTAGTACCGCATGCACTAATTGGAAATGCAACTCGTGGATTTTGAACATCGCACCTGTGCTGGTATGCGAGGGAGCGTTGCTTGGTGAAACAGAATCTTTTTCTTTGCCATTCCTAGCCGTTTAGCACGAATCTCAACATTTAATTTTTATAGAAGTTCTGCATAATATTGTCCGTTTATTGTGGCACCTTTCTGAAGGTAATCAATGAACAAAATGCCCTTTGAATCCCAAAAAATTGATGCCATCACCTTGTTTGCCGATAAAGTGGTTTTCGCTTTCTTTGAAGGTGCAGAACCACGTTCTAACCATTGTTTCGACTGTTGTTTAGTTTCGGGTGTACTGTAGTGTATCCAAGTTTCGTCGCAGGTAACAAATCGCCTTCAAAAATCAACCGAATTCCGCTTATAAAGGTCCAAACACTCATTGGAAATGCGCAAACGAGTGAACTTTTGATCAGTCGTAACCAATCGCAGCACCCATCTTGGCGAAAGCTTGGAAAGGCCCAATTCTTTCGTTAAAATGTGGTGTACGCGTTCTGTTGAAATGTCTACCATGTCTGCTATCTCTCTTACTTCGAGTCGTCGATCTTGCGTAATAATATTATGGATTTTTATAATCATTTCCTTAGAAGTCACGATTTTGGGTGCTCCAGAGCGCGCTTCATCAACACAGCTTTTTCTACCACGTTTAAATTCATTTACACATCTACTTATTGTGGCGGATGACAGAACAGATTCACCTAATGCTTCCCGTAACTCATCTTTTATTTCGGTAGCTTTCATACCCTTAATTACGAAGTATTTAATCACCACACGATACTCTGCTTTTTCCATTTTAACAAAACGACGGGTTGCTTCTTTTTCAATCAGCTGTCAAAAATAAACTAATCAACCGATTTATCTAAATATCGAAATGTAAACATATATATAAGCAGCCTAAATTACAGTGCATTTGTTTTACCAATTAAAGCACCACCTATGTGTCATTCTCACTACTTGTCAAACTATCCTCGTATAACATTTAATGCATCCTGCAATGTCAAAAAAACATGGAGTATGTTGAATTTAATGGAGCCTGTGATTGATTAACTTAACCACTAAGGTTGATATATAACCCCTTTCCACATTAACTTTCGTAATTCTGTATACGTATTTCGACAACTAAGTTGTCATCATCAGCAGACAATTAAGCAGTGTTGCACCTGGAAAACTACGGAAATAAATACCCGTACGAAACAATTAATTCCGCACACGATCCGTACCGTTGAAAGCCAAGACGCACACTCCAGTGCGTAAAGTAAAGAATTGTATGAGTAATATTCATTAATTAATCTTTCTTGTCAGTTATAAGAAAGATCTTCCGAAACAATTCTGATTGTAGTTGAACGCGAAAAATATTTTATCTTTCCGCTATTTAAATAAAAAGGGGTGTTTATATGTGTGCATACGCAAAAGTAGCATCATTATGTAATCGTAAAGTCGTATGTTTAATTCAGTTGGTAGCTGGTGCGCTGTATTGAAATACAATAAATTGTTACATCACCCCAGATTCTTGTATTTTTTTAGTATTATTATTATTATTACTATTATTTAAAGCGCCCAACATATACATATACAATATATATTAGGTGCGCAACTAAGTTCTCGCTGTTTTTCAAGAGATGGCTCCAGTAGTAAGTGCTGGTCGATTGTGACATAACCATAACGTCATGAACCAAGCTTAGACATATGGTAAACAAACCGCTTTGGCACATTAGTGATTTTGTTTTGGCGTCATATACTTTTGATTGTGCGAAAATGTCTGATTTTGTGCCAACTAATCGTCATTTGCGGGAAATGTAGCATTTCTTCTTTCGCTCGAAGAAAACGGCGGTTAAAGGGCGTCGATAACTCCAAAAAGTTTACGGAGATGCTGCTCTAAGTAAAACAACGTGCCACGATTGGTTCCGTCGCATCAAAGACGGTGATTTCGATGTTGACGACCGTTCGCGTGAAGGAAGACCAAAAACCTTCGAAGACGCTGAATTGGAGGCATTGCTCGATGAGGATCCGTGCCAAACGCAAAAAGAGCTTTCTTCAGCATTAGGAGTTACCCGCCAAGCCATTTCCCAGCGATTGCATGCGTTGAGAATACTTCAAAAACAAGGAACTTGGGTTCCTTATGATTTGAAGCCAAGAGACGTTGAGCGTCGTTTTTTCGCCTGTGAACAACAATACGAGCAGAGGCACGAAAAATGATTCTACAGCACGACAACGCTCGGCCTCACATTGCCAAACCCGTTAAAACCTACTTAGAAACGCTCAAATTGGAGGTCCTACCCCACCCGCCATATTCCCCGGATATTGCGCCGTCAGATTATTACTTGATCGGTTCGATGGCACATCGTAAGGCTAATCAGCAGTTCCGCTCATATGAAGACATCTCAAAATGGCTCGATTCGTGGATAGCCTCAAAAGACGAATACTTCTACCGTGACGGTATTCGAGCTCTGCCAGAAAGATGGGAAAAAGTTGTCGCTAGCGATGGGCAATATTTTGAATCATTCATTTGTAAACATTTTTTCACAATACAGTTGCATTTTCATCAATAAAACAGCTAGAACTTAGTTGGGCACCTTATATACATATAATAATCAAGGAACTAGTAGGTAATTCGGTCTGTGAACTGAAACCCTTGATACTTTTTTCTTTAGACTCTCTATATTTCGCCACTGCTTGGTGGCTTCTTCAAGAGAACCAAGAAAATTATACAATATGTTGTCTCATCTAACCTAAGGTTAGATGAGACAACATATAATGTTCTTCGATCGTGACGGTATATGTTGTGTATTGTCATGTCTAGTTAGTGTGTGGCTTTGATAATTTTCTTGATTCTCCTGAAGAAGCCACCAAACAGTGGCGAAATACAGAGAGTCTAAAGAAAAAAGTCTTTCAGTTCACAGACCGAATTACCTACTAGTTCCTTGTTTATTATCATTAGTACGATCGTTAAACCTTCCTTCATATATATATATATATATATATATATATATATATATATATATATATATATATATATATATATATATATATATATTCATATATATATATATATATATATATATATATATATATATATATATATATATATATATATATATATATATATATATATATATATATATATGTATGTATGTATGTATGTAACAACATCACTTACAAAGGGATTTTCTCAAAACAAACAGAACTTTTAATGTAATGCGAGAAAGAACTAATTTTTGTAAATTATTTTGTAATTCAATGGATCTAGCCAAATAATACAAACAGCATTTTTTCCGCAAATTCGAAAGAACACGACTTCAAAAGAATATCTCTGTGCTTTTGAAAAAAATCTGAAACAAAAGAAGCCACTTGGTCGAACCGTTCCGTATACAAATGAGTAGTTGGCGTGACTTCAACATGGCAATAAACAACAAGTATTCGCCGAACCAACGGAAGACTGAAGCTTTATGCGAAACGTCCATGTATTTCGACGCAAGCTTAATTATACGTTTCATATTGCCCGGAACGAACTGGGAAAATTGAAAAGCTGCATCAGGAAGGGCCACTCCTTTATTATGTACGACGGAAAACCATTATACTCCGCCTATAGTATTTGTAACACTATGTACGCAAATATTATATAATGGCTTTATTAAAGATAAAAAATCGATCATTCTTATTACTTAATGGAAAATGTATTACCTGTACGGTTATACAGAAGTAAGCGTGTTGCTTACGAAAAATATAAATGATGAAGGATAGTGAACATTACTAAATCTTAACAAATTAAAATCTTCAACATTAATCAACCTCAACAAATTAAAATCATGACTGCATATGACGTGACAGAAAGAAGTGGAAGACATGCCCACTACATGATTTATTTAAAACATCGTTAACTGATATCAACACATAAATTGTCCAATATACGAGAACTGTTATGGTTTTTCTTTTCAGCTTAGTAAAACGTACTATCTAAACTCTTCAAAATATCCCCCTCCCCCCACAGTTAATATATTTTTGCATCCGTGAAAACAAATCTTGAAAACCTTTTCCCTAACACTTACCAGTTTAAGTAGTTTATTTCATTTTTAAATACGTCAACCGTTTCTGCGACCGATATAAACCGTAAACCTCATAACTTATCCTTTACATATGAAAACACAAAGATTTTCTTGCAATTATTGTTGATCCAAGACCAAACTCTGCGACAAATGATCAATTATTTCACAAATTACACAAATCTTGATGGAGAGCACAATGCAACTAGACAGTTCTACGTTAATGCCGCCATCTATTGATATGAACGAAAACTTATTTTATGTGATTATTTAGTGGCTATTTTTATTCTTATTTATACCGTGAATATATTTTATAATGCAACATGCACATACATACACTAGTTGCTAGAGTAACGTAATAATGAAATGACAGCAATGTATTTTAGCGTGTATTTTATTTTGCAACATAGGATGTCAAAATAAGTTACTCTATTTTTGAGGTATGTATAGTGTAGAAGAAAAACTGTTATTAGTGAACTGGTATAACTCGAATATGAGTTTGAGGAGAGTAGCAGATTTGTTTCAAATTACATATCCTGACCGTCCAAGACCGAGTCCAACGACAATAAGTAGGTTAGTACAGAAGTATAAAAATAATGGATGCATCGTTCCTAATCATAAAAAAAAGAATAGGCCAAGATATGTTATTACTGACGCCAAAAGAGATGAAATTCTACAAACAATCGAAAATATTAATATGCTCTCCACAAGAGCTTTAGCACAAACTACAAATGTAAGCAAATCTTCCGTGCATAAACTACTTAAACGAGAACATTTTAAGTCGTATCATTTTCAAAACCATCAGGAACTAATTGCGAATGATGCAGAAAGAAGAAGTAACTTTTGTGAAATCATGTTGGATAAGCTTCATAATGATGATACTTTACTACGTAGAATTTGCTTTACAGATGAAGCAACATTTTATGTAAATGGTGAAGTAAATTCACAGAACTGCCGCTACTGGAGTAGACAAAATTTGCATAGATATCATATCACAAGGACTCAGCGGCCACAGAAAGTCAATGTTTGGACTGGGTTGATTGGACACCATATTGTAGGACCGTTTTTTATTGAGGGTACTCTTACAGGAGAAAAATATTTAGAATTGCTTGAGTACAGAGTTATGCCAGCCCTCCACGCTTTAAATATTGATGGTGAGATTTAGTAGCAGCATGATGACGCGCCGGCACATAATTCTCATATGGTTAGAACATTTTTCAACCAAAGATTTCCAAACCGTTGGATAGGCCGTGGAGGAGAAGTAGAATAGTCCGCAAGGTCACCAGACCTGTCCCCAAACGATTTCTTTCTTTGGTCATGTATCAGAAATAAAGTTTTTCATGGAGAACCTCTAAACAATATTGACCAATTAAAAAATAGAATACGAGTTGCTGCAAGAGAAATAACTCCAGAGCAGATACAAAATACAATAAATGAATTCTACAATCGCTTAGGATACTGTCTGGCCGTCAATGGTGACATTTTTGAAAATTTGTTAAATTAGTTTTTAAATTTTGTTCAACTACTGTATTTCACATCCTATGTTGCAAAATAAAATACACGCTAAAATACATTGCTGTCATTTCATTATTACGTTATGTATGTATGTGCATGTTGCATTATAAAATATATTCACGGTATATATTTTTGTTCAAAAATTTGCAGTTGCACAATGGCAAATCAATTTTTAAATAAAAATATATGTGTACTATTTAAGATAATTTATTAACATGGTCCACAATATTTTCAATTAAATAAAGAATACTACAACATAAATTATACATACTTTTCAAATTTATTTTGAGCTAACATTTGTATCACATTACTTATCGTTTTAATATATTTCTATATATTAGAAAACACTCTTTTAACGAAGAAATGTTTCTTCGATATCTAATTGCAGTTTTTTTTTTTTGATTGTAGGGGTACTGTAAAAATTTTTCTAGATTTTGAAAGTAAACGTTTCTCTAATATTACAGGCGCACTTTTTAAGAGATGTCCTTTGACCATCGTCTGTATAAAGATTTATAGTGCGAAGGTAGCCGTTTATATTTCGGGAATAGCAAACAAACAAAAAATTTTTTATTATCGAAAATAGTTTTATTGCATTTCAAAATATTCTCCTTGAAAATCAATGCACCAATCCGAAAAGCGTTGCTGCCACTGTGAAGGCGGTATCTCCAAAATATGAGTTTTGAATACCTCAACTGCCTCTTCCGGCATAGAAAACACTTGACCACCAAGTTTATTCTTCATGTGTGGGAACAAAAAGAAATCACATGGTACTAGATGAGGGCTGTACGACGAATTTAATTGCTATCTCTCTCATCAATTCAATGTTTTGCCCGGTCAAATATTCAGTTGTTTGAACCGACGCATTGTCATGGTAAAGAATGATCTTCAAAAACTTTTGGCAAACAAATAGTCGTGTACAATTCGGTATTGACCGTTCTACAACTCTCTAAAAGCACGGTTGCAACGTGACCGGTTTTTCCGGAAAAACAGACGACCATTTGTTCTGATATGCTCCGAGCCAAAACGTACACTGTACGTTTTGGCTTTCAGCGATACCGATCGCGTGCGGAATTTGTTTTCGTGCAGGTATTTTTACCGCAGTTTTCCAGGTGCGACACTGTTTAATTATCTGGTGCTGATGACAACTTAGTTGTCGAAATACGTATAGAGAATACGAAAATTAATGTGGCAAAGGGGTATATATCAACCTTCAGTGATCAAATTAATCAACCACGGGCTCCATCAAAATTACCTGTAGATTTACCACTAAGTTTGAAACTAGAATTTATTTCAAGTTTGAACAATAGCTATCCAAAGACAACAACCGAACTGAAATTATTTTGAAAATATTATGCAGTCAGAAATCATGCAAAACAAACATAAATCAAAATAATAATTTTTATTGATATATTTATTGACAGCGTGATATACGCTGTACACAATATAATAAAACCCATTGTAAAAGAAAAAATTAATAAATAATTAGTAATGGAAAATATGGGCGCCATCTCTGATCAAATGTCCAAACTTTTGATGGTATCAAGGTAGAATATTCTCTTTCTGGGATTGAAATTAAAATTCAACACTTTAAAATTTGTATAATAGTTATTTATAACATTTCAAACAGATATGGAGGTCCAATTTTCCAAATTATTTACTCGTAATAGTTATTAAATAATGCCGCTTGGGAAATGAAAATTATTTTATAACCATTGTAAAATTACAATGTATCCTTGTAACGCAGGAACAAATCACAGAAAATTAAAAAAATGTATGATATATTGTTATCACGTAACATAATTAAATGTTTATAAATTTACGAAGCAGGAACAATAAAATAGTTTTTAATGTAACGGCGCCATCTCGAATAGAGTGTTCGAACTTTCGTCAGTTGCTTTTAGTCATTCTTTGGGTTTGAAACTAAACTACTATTTAGTTTGTATAATAATTTATTTGAATATTTAAAGGTTAAAATCTATTCTTCTAATTGAATTAAATTTTGTAGCTATTGAATAAAAATTGGAACAATTATTTTTATATTTATTTTAAAATAAACATCTTGCAAAGAAAAAAGAAATAAAACCTTGAGGAAGAGTATTACTCATTAGTTATTTGCTAATGAGTAAATTAAATATTTCACAATATCTATCAATAACTTAACACCTCTGTTTCAAAGCAGAGACCTTAAATTTGAAGTTTTTATAGACAAATCATAAATTGTTAGCTATATATTATCTGTTTCTCTCTTTCTAGCAGATTGTTAAAGCAACATAACTTATTAAGTCATTTCCACACCTATGTCACTCATAGAAATGTATGTGAAATTTATAAGTTAGCTTGAAATAATTCATATAATTTATCACATGCTACAATGCATCTCCTTGATGTTTTTCATTAGAATCTGCTAAGATTTTCATGTTTTTTTTAGAAATCACACAGTTGACTTACCATAAAAAAATTCACAATTCGAAATGATTCCAATTGCGAATGTTCAAGTGCTTAAAAGATAATATCGTTTTTGAGAAAAAATATATTACTAAATAAAAGGCCAACGCAACAAATTAAGTGTTTATTTACCACCAATAAAAATAGGAACAGCTCAGCCTGGAAAGTATCTAAAAAACAATTTGCTTTAAAGCAATTACTTACACTCCAGACGTCTTTGCTTTTTAAAAGAAGTACATCATATAATTACTTATTTTAACAATTTACATAGGTATGTCTAGGTCGTACTACTAATTTATATTCAGATTATTAAGTAACTCAATCACAAATTGCAATCTCTCTTATATAAAGCTAGTAAATATAATGGCATATCTAATTACAATACCAAAATACATGTGAAATTACGAAAAGAGGGAAGTGCTCAATTTTAGAGATCATATCGACAAATAAATTATTTGTAAAGTATCGAGACAATGGAAATAAATTAAATTCATTTAAACAATGATTGGGAATTTTTTTCAAAACCAGGAAAAGTAACCTTTTTTAACAGGTGATTTTGGAGTGTTTGCAGGACTATTAGCAATGGGAGTTATTTCTTCCGATGAAGAGATTTCTTCTCCTGTAACGGCTAAACTATCTGCCTCAATACCTGCTTCAACAGTATTCTTCTGAAACAGCAAATTTGTTTGCATCTGTAAATTTGTTTCGAACTTTTTAACGTCCTCATAAGTCATATGGTACCAGTCATCGATCCATGTAAAAGCTTGTCTATGGCCTAACAGTAGCACTTCTCTAATACACTATAAAATACAAGACACTAAATCATGTAAGCATGATTTCAAATCACTTACTGACTGTATAAATTCTTCTACCTTCGTCTGCAATCCCCACACTTCAAAATAAGCATTAACTAATTTATACGAACACATAATTGGATTAATACTATTACGCCAACCATCAACTAGAGGTCCTCTATGAGTTATTTTCGATTGAAAATATCTTGGATCTTCTTCTTCTTTATAATGCTTTGGATTTAATTCATCATAGGCGATATCTATATGCTCCACAATTCTTTCAGCTAATTGCTCCAGTGTTAAATTTAAGCACTGAAAAAAATGTAATTTTTATTGATCTTTACTTTGGAAAATATATGTTGACCTACATTTTCAGTAGAACCATTGTTATTTTCATAACGTGTCTGAATAGTTATATGAAACTTGGGTATGAAAGAACACTGCAAAAGTTTTCGTTATATTTTTACAAGCCATATTATAATTAAGCTTACATCATATTCTGTAATAGTAAATGGGTAATAATTCCATGCTCTTTCTGTTACATAAAATATCCGAGGTATAATTGCTTGTATCCAATAAGGAAGACGACTACAATTTACAATGTTAAAGGAGTAATAAAAAATAAATTTGCTTACTTTGACAGATGAATACGTTTTTCGGTAAAATGTCCACTACCGTGGACGGGGTCTTCGCATTTCTCATTTTTTATAAGTTCTACACCTTCTCCATCACCGGATTGTTCCAAGCTATGTCTAGCTATCATGTAAAGTTGTCCTACTTTATACTGAAATTGAGGTAAATGAAATTCAAAGTATACAACAAATAAAACTCACTTCTTCCACAGCTATAGGCATACATATTCGATATTCCTTAGTTAACACCATTTCTTTTTTTAAGTCAATTCGCAAATGTCTTTAGTTTTCCTCTTTGTGTATAAAATAAAAAATCAAATACAAATATTTGGACAATTGACAATGTAACATGTACATTCTACCAACGTGCTGACCAAGAATTTCCCAGCTTCATAGATATTTAATATATGGAAATATTGGAAAATAATTCTATAAATTTGACTTACATTTAATATTTGTCCGATAAAAAAGGTAGCTCTGAGTATTATAAATAAAATCGTAAATAATGTTCTTAAAAACATATAAAACATTAGTTTCGTCATTTCGAAAAACGACGACCTGTTTTGCGCAGCTCTAGCCGTTTTAAAATAAATATTTCTTTAAAATTTTTGTTCTTATTAAATATGTTGTTCTCACTTTTTATTAATGAAAAAATACTTACTCTCTCTTCAAATTTAAAAATGAGTTGTCATTTCTATATGTAAGTATAAACTCATAGAAACACCGCATAATTTTATTAATTTAAAATGTTTATATTTTTGTAAATTTACAATTTTCAGTTGAAAATGTTGAAGGAAAAAGCAAAGAAATAAATAAAAAAAATCTCGCGAAACGTCGTTAATATGAACTAAGTGCTTTTATTATTCCAATGGTTGAAAACGCAAATACAAAAGAATAAGATTTATGACAAAAATTCACCGTAATTTCAAAAATATTTTATTATTTAGTTTCAATGTAGGATTTATTGCAAAATATTTTTATTATTGAGAATACTTCTTAAGTTATTATAAAACATTTTATCTAATAATAATTATTAAACTAGCAAATAGTTTAATCCTAAAACATAGATGTCGCACGGAGTAGTGACAATGCGGTAAATTATGGGTCATAATTTCAAAATATATGTACAGATGTCGCAATATACATTAAATTGAAATAAAATAGATTATGTAATAACATCATTGATTTACTTACTTTTTTATTCAAAGTTTCACGAATTTTATAAGTTGTAATTTGGTTCAGAACGTTGTCTCTCTCTCTTTGAAATATTAGAAAAACTATAGAATTTAGTATTAAATGTTTCCATTGTTTTAAAATAAAAAAAAATCAATTAATATGTCATACTTATTGTATACCTTCTCAGAATGAGTGATTCAAATATCCCGCTAAGACGCGGAACACAGATAAAAATACGACTTACCATCAAAATGAAACATAAACAGTTGTAAATGTAGTGTGTCAACAATTATTATATAAAAATAAATGAAAAAAAATTCATTTTAATGGAAGTATGATTGCACAAATGTTATTTTTTGAATTAATATGTACAACCTATCCAAAGTTAAGATTAAATATTATTAAAATTGATGAAATTTTCTTTTCAGTAGAAAAGTAATAATATATATATATATATATATATATATATATATATATATATTTGTAAGTCAAATTAATATTCATATCAAATTTATTTGTGAAATTTAAGGTAAAAAGCAAACTACTATTAAAATGTATTATAAATCTCCATCAAGAATATAACAAAGATTATAAATATAGAAATATTAGCAGTACAACAAATCGGATTCACTTGTGCTTGACAATAAATCACTTTCACTGTCACCGTTTCCAACACAAATAATAAATGGTTTGACAATATCATCCATTAACCCATCCAAGTCCCACATTCTTTTTTCTACTTTAATCACATTGTGGATACAATTCTTACAATCATCCATTGTAACATTTATAATTGCTTTCATCAAAAGTTCTTGTACATGTGACACTTTGAATGTAGTATTTTTTGAAGCAACTTCACTTTTTATTTGTGCCCAAATCATTTCAATTGGATTGAGATCACAATGATATGGTGGTAACTTCAGTAGATTTTTATTTACAGCAGTTGCCATTTGATCAGTTACATATATAATATATTGTTCCTTATGAAGACGTACTAAATACAATAATTCAGCACTTAACATTTCTGCATTATACTCAATATTTTTGGAACGTAACCAGTCTTGGATTGCAGTTTTCCTCCACGAAGAAGGTGGAAGACTCCATTCTGTGTGAATGATATGATGCATTGTCCATTTTGATAACAGCACTATCCGGCAACCTCGGCAATACTTGTTCAAACCATACCTCAAAAATAATATTATTCATTTTATCATGGTAATGAGCTGTTTTTCTACCTTCAAAAAGCAACAGTTCATCCTCCACAAATCCAAATTCAGACCCTATGTGGAGTATTATTAATCGCCAGCCATTACCACTGGGGCTTTTTAATCTTGTGGATAATCCTTCAACAAAAGCTTGTCTTGCACTTGCTATACTTGCATCAATCCAACTTTTTCCTTTGTGTGTCCTTCATTTAACCATTTTTTGTCTAGGTAAAATATTGGGCGGCCCTCATCTCTGTAATGTTTTATTGTAGTCAGATATTTTCTTCTCCACCTGATAACTTCATCCTTTTCTATTAGCATACTTTTCTTGTTACATATCTGAAATATAAATTAAATATGAATATGTTATAACATGAACAATTTTTCATTAACACTTACTTGAAATTAATGAGTTTCAAGAATCTGTGTAGAGTTGCACGACTCATTTTTGGTATGAACTCATCTCTAGATATTTCTCCCAATATTTTATTAGGTGTTTGGAAGTTTATTTAAAAAAAAAAACCATGCACCATCTGCCATACAGTACTTTTGACAAATTCATCAAATTCTAGAAGTCTTGAATGCCTGCCTACTCGTTCTTTAGTAGGGCTGACTTCACCTGTCTGTTTACATTCTTGGATAACTTGATATACAGTTGATTTGGCCAGCCCTACAATACATTCTTTATAATGTATTGTTAAAGAAGTAATACCTACAACTTACTTAGCGTTCCAGAGATGTTCGTTACAACTGCTGTCGTTCCCATTGGTGGAGTTTGCAGCGTTAACATTGTATATATATTCAAAACTGTTTGATTTTCTTCATGCTTCAGATGTCCCAGTCGTTCACGGTTTCTGAGTGGTGATACTAACTGTTTGCTAGAACCTTGGTGATCACTCATTTTATTTTCGTATTTAAAAGTACAGATTTTATTAAATAATACAGAAAAATATAGTAAAACAAAAATGTAATTAAACGTTTACAGGTTATGAAAAATGGCGGATATCTAGCATTCATTTATGCATATTAAACTTGCATGTTCAAGAACCAATGAAATCTCTTAAAAATATGTACTATTTTGGCGCAATATTTGAATCACCCCCTATATATAATTTAATTTAATTACTTCTATAATACTAATCATGTTGCGCGTATAAGGGAATATATAATACATTATGAAGCTAAAGATGCTGTAATTATAAAAATGGTTAACTATAAGCTAGATTTCCACTTGTATGTATTATGTATTGGTTTATTGTTCCAATTTAAAATTTTAACAACTTCAAATATTAAAATATTTATATTTCAAAAGAATAATATAAAAAATATTAATGTCGGAAGTTATAATGTATATAAATAATTGAGAATACATATAATAAAGCTTACAGTACTTTTAACATAGCATTGCAATATTTCATCAAGCGAGAACAGTGTCTAATTCTGCGTAAATTTTCCCCTTATGGAACCTTAGATTTGCAGATTAGAATTTGAAAAAGTAGGCTACCAATATTAAAGAAATCAAAAGGAATGTTCCTACACTATGTATTTTACTGCTGTCAAATTCATTGGACTGATGTGGCCAAAACAACTATAAGTTTAACAAATATTCATTATGGTTTTTTCATGATAATGATAGAACCGAATAATGGCGTTTCAGTCATTGAGATCCGAGTATATGCAAATTCCTCCCGTTACGAGGGTTTACACCACAGCATGTGTACTAACAACTTTAGCGGTGGTAAGATATGTACGTAAATAAATAAATATACCATACATAAAATGTAATTGTTTTCAGCAATTAGATTTAGCAACACCCTTTCAATTATATTTCAACCCAATATTAATATTAAAACAAGGACAAATTTATAGGCTAATAACAACATTCCTGTTTTTTGGAACATTTGGATTTAATTTCTTTTTCAACATGATCTTTACATATAGATATTGTCGAATGTTAGAAGAAGGCTCTTTCAGAGACAGAACAGCTGATTTTGTAATGATGTTTCTGTTTGGGGCAATTTTTATGATTGTATCCTTTTATTAACATAATTACGTAACAAAACATTTTTTAAATTCATAGTATATTGTCAGAAATTGTGAAATTTTTTTTTTTTTACAAAGAGAGTTTCTGTGACTATTTTCTTTAATATATTGTACAGGCATTTGCTTTTGTTGTAAATTTATTATTTTTAGGACAAGCATTTACAATTATGTTGGTATATATATGGTCTCGTAGAAATCCTTTAATTCGGATGAATTTCTTTGGAATACTTAATTTTTACGTAAGTTATGAAAAATTCAAGAGAAAGTTAATTTTCATAGAAGTTTATGTTATAAAATAGTTTTCTATATTTTCTATTGTATTAAATTTAGCAGTTTCATGTAATGTATTAAATCTAATTATTGTATTTGAACATTAGAACTAAGTTAAATTAGTAGCACTGACATTTCTTATAAATTTTTTTCAGGCACCGTATCTTCCTTGGGTTTTATTAGGATTTTCTTTACTATTAGGAAATGCCGTATATGTAGATTTAATGGGCATTGCAGTTGGTCATATTTATTATTTCCTAGAAGATGTTTTTCCACACCAAAGAGGAGGGTTTAAATTGTTGAAAACCCCATCCTTACTGTTAGTATGCATTACTCTTGTTACATAACATATTTAAAAGTCCAATGATTACATTTCAGTAAAAATTTGTTAGATGGAACGCCAGACAATGATTATGTACCTTTACCAGAAGAACGACCTGGTGGATTTGACTGGGGCAATAACAGGCAGCCGGGAAATCAAGAATGAGTTTTCAAAAGAAAGCATATAACTCATATTCAGTTTCAAGAAATTCAGTAAATCTGTGTTAAAACTATTAAGGAAACATAAATACATTTACCACGCAGGTTTATTGAATCACGAAGAAATACATATGTACATTGTTATTTTTAATGAATAAATTATGTAATGTAATAAAGTGTGATAAATTTGCAGAAAAGTGTTTTACTATCCCTGATTAATGTTTTAAGGTATTGTCATTTAAGTTGTAATTAGATCAAAGTAACATCTAGACTTAAATTTAATTGAATCTTGGTTCATCAACAATTTTAAACAAATAGAATATGAAAAACTACAATTATTTTAGCTGTAAAATAACCTTTTTAATGTAAAATCACTCGACACTTAATTTTACATTTAAAGTGATGTCGATTCCAAAAATAATATAATTGTTTCAGTTCGCTTTCTTTTTATAGAGCACGTAATTGGTTTCATTATAATTTTGTTGAATTTATTGCGCCAGTATATACTAAAAATCAGAAATATATTTTGTTATTAAATATGTAAGATAGTAATATTTTTTGTTGCCAATATTTGAGTAATAAAGTGGAAATATTCTGTAATATAAAACAAAATACAAAAAGGAACAAGGCAAACGGGTTAAAAAGGGCGTACAAATCTTAAAAAAATAATTATGTACTATAAAAGTCCTTCAGTGCAATCTAAAGTATGAAGCTGATGTAATAATAAACTTAAAATTCCCTATAGAATCTATATTTAGATTTATTTGTAAACTTTTGTTTGAGTAATGACTAACTACTCAATTTGTATATCTTTAACAATAATGTGTACGCTTTTTAAAATCTATATGTCCTTAAAAGGAAAACTTTTACAGATAAATAAATCACTAATTTGAACCACACATATGCAAAAATTAAAATTTTTTGTTGATATATTTATATTGTTAAAGTGCTTTATATATTCCTTTAATACAAACTTTAATTAATTTATGTTAAAAATACATAGAAACTTTTTAAATATGTATTTTATGGTACATATCAGTTGAAAAATTAACTAAGATTATTGTATTAAATTTTCGAGATTATCGATTATTATTTTATATACAAAGTAGGTTTTCATCGCATTAATATTATAAAGTCATTTCCAAGTCTAGACTAATAATTATTCCATACGATGATCTTCAGATGACCTCCACTTACATACATACTAGTTAAGGGTCCAAAATATATATATATATATATATATATATATAATTGTTTAATAAGAGACACGATAAGTGAACAATGTATCATATTACGTGATTCTGTTTAGTACTTTAGCAGTCTATGAATACTGCGTAATTGAAACATGTTTATATTCGATAAAATCTGGTTTTTTATTATTATAGTTACTACTTTAATTAGTTATTTTGCAATAAAGATATTAAAAGCTTATAATTATTGGAAAAAACATGGTGTTGTACATTTAAAAGTATGGTCCACATTGGGAAATCTAACAGACGTATTTTTAAAAAGAAGAAACATTACATATATAATTGAAGACTTATATAAACAGTTTCCGAATAAAAGGTACAAATTTATACATTTCAAATTATATTTACATAAGTGATTTCAATATTTAAACTTCCCTATTTAATAGTATACTTATCTACATTCAATCCTATTATAGAAAACCTTCTCTACCAACCTCTGGATACTAAAATTTAAGATTTAAATTTAAAAATTTGTGGACAAAACTACAGATTAAATAATATTTAAAAGTTTTGAATATTTCAAAATTCTATACCATGGAAAGTAATTTGTAATTTTAAATGAATAGCTGTATATATTTCCTATTTTCTAAAAGATGCTTTTAAGTCAATAACGACACTAGATTTACAAAATAAAAGTTATATTAATAGTGCTTCATATTATATTGAAGGTAAATTTTAATGGAGACTAGTTGATTAAATTAATCTATTAAGGTTGATATACTAATTTTCGTATTCCGTATACGATTTCGATGACTAAGTTGTCACCATCAGCAGATAATTAATCACAGTGTCCAACATAACCACTTACACCGTCGAGAGCCAAACACGCAGTATGTGTTTATGGACTTTGTGTTTGTGCGGATTTTATCGTGGTTCCAGATGCGATACTGTGATTATCTGCTGATGATGACAACTTAGCTGTCGAAATATGTGTGGAAAGGGGTTTTATATATATAAGTATATATGTATGTATACAGATTAGTGTGGAAATGGGTTATATTAACCGTAATTGATTAATTATATTATATTGTTTAAAAAAATATTAAAGTTTTGTAAAGTTAATATTTCATGTTTACTTTTGCCGATTCTATTTTCATTCCCAAGAAGATTATATGTATATTTATTCGTTGTTTCTGCAAAATAGGAAATAACCCAATTAGATACGAGGGAGCGTTTTTATATTCGCGGAATGGGGGACAAGGGGTGGAAATAAAAAAACCAAATTATTTTTCTTTTTCAATATATTCACCTGCAAGATGGATACATTTTTCAAATCTTTCAATTAATTTATTTATACCCTCATAAAAAAATGATTTCTCTTTATCTGCAAAATACGCCGAAACTGCCTCCTTGACTTCATCATCGGCAGTAATTTTTTTACCCCGCAGCTCTTTTTTCATTTTCGGAAACAGGTAATAATCACTCGGGGCCAGGTCTGGGCTGTAGGGTGGGTGATTCACAGTTTCGAAGCCCACCTTATGCAGGGCAGCTAACGCAACGCGGCTCTTGTGGACGGGCGCGTTGTCGTGCAAAAGCACGTCAATTTTCCCCGTCTTTTCTCTTTAATGGCTTCTTTTAGTCGCTCTAATATTGAAGCGTAATATTCTCCGGTTATAGAAACACCTTTATCTTTATAATCAATCAACAATATTCCTTCCGAGTCCCAAAATACCGTTGCCATGAGTTTCCCAGCTGATTGGGACACTTTAAATTTCTTGGGAGGTGCTGTGCCCTTTTTATGCCACTGCATGGAGTCTTGTTTGGACTCAGGTTCATAATGATGAACGTCTCCAGTAACAATTCCACTCAATACACCATCCTTGTCTTCATTACACAGGTCCAAAAATGCACGCGAACACTCTACACGCTGTTGTTTTTGCGGCGGCGTGAGCATTCTCGGCACCCATCTAGCGCTGACCTTAGACATGCCGAGATGATCGTGTAGGATTTTAAAAATTGTTGTATCGGATACTCCAACCATTTCTGTTGTTTCTTCTTTAGTCGAGCACTTGTACACCATGGTTTTTCCTGGACAAGAGTCGCCGTAAACCAATGACATCTCATTCATTATGGTCGCGACTGATTTTCCTTGCCTGGTAAGGAACTTTATAACGGCACGATATTCGATTTTTTCCATATTTCACTTTTTACTCCAGATTATGTTACTTGGTTGACGATAGCTCAAAGACTAACTGTCTAATAACAATGAAACTTCGTATTTATACTAATCATGAGTCGCTGCACAGGACACGCCCCCAATGCGCCTACTCACCCCTCTACAACCCGCTCATTCCGCGAATATAAAAACGCTGCTTCGTATTTTTTAATGGTGGGGATATTTTAAGTTGTCGGAGGAAAGAAATATCTAAGTCAACAATGATGTATATTTCGTTTTAATACAACAATGTTATTACTAATGGCATGCATATTTAATTAAAACGCGAGACAAAAATTAAAACATCCTTTCTCGCATTGACAAATGCCGAAAATAATTTATTTAAGATATGTGAGCCTTTTCAATTCAAAATAGCCCGAAATTTAAAAATGTGACTTGGAAAAAAAGCAATAACTGAGTTTTCAAACTTATATTTTGTTAATTTTGTCATGGAAAAATGAAATTAACATTAGACATGGCGCTTTTATTAATTTTTATTGATTTTTTAAATTAAAAAAAGCATATTCGCTATTTTTACAAACTTCGTAAACTATTTATTTAAAAATAATCTCCGTCGATCTTGTAAAAAGTACTTTATATGAACTTAAAGCAAAAATAAGAAAATATTATCCAAAAAATAAAAGTTATATTCGCCTACTACATTGTTTTGACATAAATAAATTCAAATTAAAAGTTCCAAGTTTTTAAAAGGACATTGCTTACTTGTTTTAGATATTATGGGTTGCATCAATTTTATGTACCAACTCTTGTAATTAAAGACCTCGATTTAATAAAGGACATAACAATAAAAGACTTCGACCACTTTGTAAACCACGCGAATGTAATAGATCCGGAATTGGAGCCTTTATTTGGGAAGAATCTCCTTTCGCTTGAAGGACAGAAATGGAAAGAAATGAGGGCAACACTCAGTCCCACTTTCACTGGAAATAAGATTAGGGCAATGTTTATACTTATGAGGGAATGTGCAAGGCAATTCAATGAACATTTTCTGATTCAAAACGAAGAAACAATTGAAATCGAAGCGAAAGAATTAATGAGCAGATGCACCAATGATATAATAGCGACTTGTGCTTTTGGTGTGAAATGCGATTCTATAAAAGACAAAGATAATGTATTTTACAAAATGGGTCGTTCTTTTGCCAAAACTACATTTACATCATGGATTAAAGTTTTCATTGAGATTGTCTTACCAAGCGTAGCGAAGGTTTGTAAGAATTATGTAAATAAAATACTTTTTATCAGCTGATCCTCAAACGAAATTTCCAGCTTTGTAATTTTAGTTTTTACACATTTTCGTTCTCTCATTTCCATTACTAAATGAAATAATTTTTGTAGAAATTGAAACTTTCATTAGTTCCTAATGATGTGAGTACATTTTTCAACAACGCTATAAGGGAAACTTTACGTCAGAGAAAAGAAAAGAACATTATCCGCCCAGATATGATCCATTTACTAATGGAGGCTATGAAAGGAAATCAAATTGATGACGAATCCAAATATGTAGAAGCTGGATTTGCGGTAGTTGAAGATTTTGCTCAGACAGCTCAGACTACCAATAAGAAGGCAGAATTGACCGTTGAAGACATCGTCGCGCAAGCATTCCTATTCTTTCTAGCGGGATTTGAAACCGTTTCGACATTGCTCTCGTATTGTTTGCATGAACTGGCTATAAATCCCGATATACAAAAAAGATTGCAAACAGAAATTGATCAGGAATTTAAAAAATACCGTGAAGATTTAAGTTATGAATCTATTGCAAATATGAAGTATTTAGACATGATAATATCAGGTACCTATACAAATACAAAAATTGCGTGAGTTTGTGACATACAAAATGCCATGTTAAAAGAATACGAAGGTGGTCTGAAAAGTTTCCGACTTAACAAAGATACAAGACTTTTCCTTAAAATTTATATTTATTTTTCTAAATAGTCTCCTTGTAACTCTACACACTTCTCCCATCTCTTTAACACGTCCAAATAGTACTCGGCGTTTTTCTCCGCAAAATAATTGTTCACAAAGGTGATTGCCTCCTCATTTGATGAAAATCACTGTCCTCCGAGCGCAATTTTTAGATGAGAGACCAAAAAGAAGTCGCTTGGGGCTAGATCTGGTGAGTAAGGCGGATGGTCAAGCAGTTCAAACCGTAATTCGTGGATTTTCGCCATGGTGTGAGACGGCGCGTTGTCTTGGTGAAACAAGATCTTCTTTTTCTGCAAATATGGCTGCTTTTCCACAATTTCTGCCTTCAGCTTGTCAAGTAATGATGCGTCGTATGCTCCTGTAATAGTTTTTCCTTTTTGAAGATAATCGATTAAGATAATTCCATGGCTATCCCAAAAAACAATCACCATCGCTTTCCCAGACGAAAAAACAGTTTTTGCTTTTTTTGGAGCCGGTTCCCCCTTTGCAGTCCATTGTTTTTATTGTATTTTTCTTTCGGGCGTATAATGGTATAATATATACATATAATATAATAACTATAAAAAACAGCTGAAAATTTTTAGCTATGATTGTAATTCTGACTGTAATATAAACAAAAATATCTCTTCAAATACCCGTTGTAAACTAGATATAAAAATAATACATTAAATAACGATTTTGAAATTATTTTTGTTTGTTTCTCAATATAGAAACGTTACGAAAATGGCCACCAGGGGTCGCCTTAAATCGTACTTGCGTTAAAGATTATCTGATCGAAGCTAATCAGGCCTGTGGAGAAGCCCCCCTTTTAGTAGAGAAGGGCACCAGTATTATGATACCAGTATACGGAATTCACAGAGATCCAAAATATTATCCAGAACCTGATAGATTCGATCCAGAAAGGTTCAGTGAAGAGAACAGAGGCAGTTTGGTACCTTTTAGTTACTTAGTGTTTGGGATTGGACCAAGAAATTGTATTGGTATGTTTAGATTATATATTAAAATAATATACAGCAATATTTAAAACTTTGCTTAGTTAATTTTATACAATTTATATGCATTTATACCTTGTCTTAAAATAAAGAGTGATGAGTGATTCAAATATCCCGCTAAAACCCAACACAGCTTATTGTAAAAATGTACTTACGATAAAAATTAAACATAAACAGTGGTGAATATAGTAGTTTGTTAACAATATTAAATTTTATTATTTAGTTTACATGAAATGATTTTATTTTGATAGAATTATGATTGTACAAAAGTTTCTTTTTGCATTTATGTATACAATCTATCCAAGATTAAGTTTAAATATTATACTTAACATTACTTATTTCTGGTCAATTCCAGCTTATATTTCATGAAATTTTCTTTTCAGTAGCAAGGTAATATATTTGTAAACCATAAATTACTGATATTCATGTCAAATTTATTTGTGAAATTCAAGGTAAAATGTAAACTACTGTTAAAATTTATTACAAAAACTTAATCACTAAGGTTGATATATAACCTCTTTCCACATTAACTTTTGTAATTCTGTATACGCATTTCGACAACTGAGTTGTCATCATCAGCAGACAATTGCAAAGTGTCACACCTGGTAAAACACGGAGAAAAATACCTGTACGAAAAGATGTACATCTTGGTTCTCAGCGTCGAAATGCGTATACAGAATTACAAAGTTAATGTGGAAAGGGGTTATATATCAACCTTAGTGATTAAGTTAATCAACCACAGGCTTCATCAAATTCAACTTTATTACAAAAGTTCATAAAAAATACAACAAAAATTATAAATATAGAAACATTAGCAGTACAACTAATCGGATTCACTTGTCCTTGACAATAAATCACTTTCACTGTCACTGTTTCCAACACAAATAATAAATGGTTCCACAATATTATCTATTAATCCATAATAAATAGTTCTTCCATACCATCCATTAATCCATAATAAATGGTCGCATAATATCATCCATTATTCCATCTAAGCCCCACATTCTTTTTCCTATTTTAATCAATACAATTTTTCCAATTATCCATTGCAACATTTGTAATTGCTGCCATCAAAACTTCTTGTGGATGCGACATTTTAAATGTAATATTTTTTAAAGCAACTTCACTTTTTAGTTGCACCCAAATCATTTCAATTGGATTGAGCTGACAGTGATGTGGTTGTAACCTCGATACAATTTTATTTGCATCATCTGCCATTTAATCAGTTACATATTATATCGTTCTTTATGAAGACGTGCTAGATGAAGCACGTAACATTTCTGCATTATACTCAATATTTTTGGAACGTAACCAGTCTTGGATTGCGGCTTTCCTCAATGAAGAAGTTGGTAGACTTTCCACTTTACAACTTACTTAGCATTTCAGAGATGTTCATTGCAATTACTATCGTTTCCACTGTTGGAGTTTGCATTGTTAACATTCTATATATAATCTAAACGGTTTATTTTTCTTCATGCCTCAGGTGTCCCAGTCATTGACCGTTTTTTGTGGTGATACTAACGGTTTTCTAGTACCTTTGGGATTACTCATTTTATCGTTGTACTTTAATTATATATATATATATATATATATATATATATATATATATATATATTATATTATATATTATAAATTATAAAATTATATGTAAAATTTAGTATTTAAATGGAAAAATGTAATTAGACATTTTACTGGTTATGAAGAATGGCGAATATCGACTATTTATTTTTCCATATTGAACTTGTCAGTTCAAGAACCAATAAAATCTCTAAATTTGTATTTACGTTAGCATCATTGTTACGTTGAAGAGTTGACATGCTTAAAATATTGATCGACAATCTAAACAATTGTAAATAATGATAAACAACTATTACCAAACAAAGCAATGATTGCAACGATCGTTTCGCTCAATGCCAAGCTCATCAGGTAGTCTGGCTTTGTTCGGTAGTTCTTCTTAGTTATTTTGAATTAGACCTTACATTGCATTTTCTCACGTTGAAGTATTGAGGCACTATTATCTGATTGAATTTTGTAAGTGAGTTTTCTGTTGGATAAACTAGTACGACTTCAAGCGACAGGTTGCCGTTTTCTTTTTTCGCATTACAGAAACCTTTTGCAGGTCTTTCAATGTGTATTTTAAACGATTCAATATCGTCTTCGTGACGTATTTGCACGTTTCTAACGTACCATGTTGCATTAAGGGTTATTCTAATGTGCGGTTTTGAAATTGTTCGTGAGTTTTCTGATATACATATGTTTATAATTGGGGCTGCATGTGTCAGAATCGATCGTAATATTTGCTTCTATATGATAACTAGTGCGTGGAGTTACAGAGGATAGGCGTTCTGTTATCGCCCAAAGACAGCGTCGTTTGCGTCGCACTTTTGTAGTCGTGTTGTCAATGTGTTTACCATATGTTAGAATTTTGTCGAGTGTTTCTCAAAGATATTTAACTTTATCTGTCCATGCGAATGTTGTATTTTCGATTTCTAGTGGTAGTGGGTGTGCTTTCTTGATGTGTTGAAACACTATGGTCATCGCCATGTATCATTTAACGACGCTATCGATTGTGTGTTTGTAGTTTGCGGCTGTTTCGAGTTTAAATGTGTCCGCGAGTATTGCTGTGTCGTCGGCGTATGTGGCGACAATGCCTTGCCGTTATTAGAGCTTGAGAAAGTAAGCAAACTCCTCCTCACCTCTCACGCTTTTATTCGTGAACCAAGTACATGTCTATATAAGAAGTCGTTAATCTTGATCCTATGTTACTCTTACCGAAGTTTGCGCCTATCATCTCTTAACATAGCTAACACCTTACGTAATGTTAACATTCCAATCTTATTTCAGTTACTATATTATTTTTTTATTACAAAATTAGTTGACTGAAATATGAATACTGCATTCATGAAAGGTATATGCTATTCTTTATTTTACAGGATCCAGGTTTGCATTAGTGGAAGCAAAAACATTATTAACATATATATTGTCGAAATTCGAAGTGGTACCGATATCTAAAACAAAAATACCTTTGAAGTTATCGCCTGATTTGAGTTCACCTTGTCCTGAAGGATTTTGGCTGGGCTTAAAGAAACGTGACGTGTAAAATTCATATTTGTCTCGCTTCTCATGTACTATATATTATCTCTATAATCTCAATAAAGCAATATTTTTAAGTAGTGAGCTGTTTCATATATAGTAATTAATAAAATTTAGAAATAAATTTGAAAAAAAAACAAAAAATCGTCCAGTATATAAACCATTTTCAAAAGTTGTTTAAAATTTATTTTGGTATGTATGTGCGTGACATATTTTATTAATAAATTTATTGGTTGTCAAAATAATTTTTCGAGAATTTGTATTCAAACAGAAGTTTAATACAATTTTGGTCAAATATATTAACAGAGGCGTATTTCAAAATATTGTAAAAGTAAACTAACATATTTTCTGTATATTTTTTATTCAATTTCATTTTACATACACTTCGATTACAATTCTATAATTTTTATTAGGTCTCTACATGAAGTGAAGACAATCACCGGGTTTAATATTTTTGACACTCAATTCAAGGATTTTTTAACACGTCACACCTGTCTTGACTTATCAATATCTTATAACTATTACACAGTTTCTAGCATTTTAAAAGTAAACTACTTGCGCACTGTTGTTTGGCTACAAAACACATCTTATAAATATATACAAAGTATAAAATCATACAAAATATCTTTTTTTCTGATCAGCCTTTGTGTTATTATATTTATTAACAGAAATTGGTTGTCAAGGCCTACATGATTTGGCAGTTAGTTTGGTTGTAGGTAATATAATTATGATAATAATTTATTAAATCAGTTTGTTATACATGTAATGGTTATGAGTACATCTATAATTATGATATATTTTTAGGTTGGTAATCATTATTGTTATTGTTTGTGCAAAGAAGAATGTAATATTGTTACCACTGGTTTTTTCTTAAGCTTGTAGAGAGTATTTACGAATTTTATCTTGTAATAATTACAGTTTTAAATAATAGTGGCTATTAAAAAGATATTAAATTCGTAAAATAACTTTTCGATTAATGTAAATTGGCAGTCAAAATTAATTTTTTTTTATAGTGAGACATGAATGTAAAATAATAATGTTGCCATTGAAAGTAAGGCAACACATAATACAGCTTTCTTATTTTAATATTATAGTACAAATTCAAGTTGCGTCACCGAATATGGTACGGTTAGATTTTGTAGTTTTCAATTTATAAAAAATTGCTCAAACACGTGAATTTTTAGTTTTTAAACATACATTTGTTTTAACTATTTTTATTCGAGCATTTAAACTTCTAAATAAATTTAAGTAGTAGGTGACTTTCGCCCAAAATTAAATGCAATGTTTTTTTAAAAATTTTTAATTTACTGTTTCAGCAGCTTCTTAGTTTTGAAATTAAATTTCAGCTAATTTCTGAGCAATATCGTTTTCAAAATGTATTATTCAAAATATGTACGTTAAATGTTCAAAATTTTACTGATATTCTAAAGTATTTAGGAAGTAATATCAAACATATTATTTGATGTTACGTCCTAAGTTATTATTGAGATAGAAGAGGTTAACGTGAATGACCTTGATATATATTTTGGCTTTAAAAGAATACTTTCGTTTTTAAATTTCATGTCTTTTGAGTAGGGTTGGTGATGTTAAAATGAATGAAAGACTTCATGATGAACATAATTTTTTGCAATTAAAAGATATTGAATCAAAAAGACTTAAAAATTGGCATACGGCTGGAGATGAGCAGATTCCTGTTTCCTTGGTTAGGGACTACGGGTATACTCTCGTCGCATCATTGGCCAAGATGAATCTTGCACCAAAAACATCTATACTTTCGTATGTTTGAAAAGTTGCAGGAATTGTGCCTGTTTTAAAAACTGATATCTGAAATATTTCCAATTATCATCCCATAGCTATATATAACTTAGCTATAGCTTTTAAAATATTAGTTTAATCGAAAATTGATCCTTCCCTACTATCAGCTTCTGTGGTTACCACAATGTTGTTGTGCTCGTTTTTAATTGAAATTCCCGGCATATTACTTTGGTGAATTGTTTATTTCATTATTGTATGCAATAACAAGTGCATATATTTACAGAAACTGATTTGAAATGTTGCCATTGTTAATTGAAGCTTGGGTTGATGTTGGTACAGAAACGGAAGCATTTGAATATAACGGACGAAGCTGAATAGCTGAATTACTCAAACTTTTGAATGAAAGTCAAAGAATTAACGAAGAAATATAATGTTGTTAAATCAGCTGTGTGTGGTATAGAGAATAAAAGGCATTTAAATTCCAAAAGAATTATTCAAAGGTTTGGAGGCGTGGAAAAGATGAAAATCTTAAAAATTTTCATGTTTACGAAAATAGTAAAAGTGTAATATAAGTGGTTTCGTAAATTAAGAAATCAGAAACTGTCTTTTGGTGGAATTATGCTCCAAGAAAACGTAAAATTTTGCAGAAAAAATTGATGAATTATGCTGTATAGATTTAAGTCGTCTTTTGCAAACGCAAGTAGCAGATGGCTGTATAGATTTAAGATACTGTGGTAAATGTCTTTTGCAAATACCGAGCTAAAAATTATCATCTCATCTCTAATTGGTTGACATATTTAAGGAAAAATTAAAATGAAAAATTGAAGAACTTGATTTACGACCAGATCAGATTTACAACAGCGATGAGTTTGATAAAATATTCGTTTCTTATTCGGAATAAAGTGCTCGACAGAGAAAGGTTGCAAACAAAAACTAACATTTTTGGTGAGCATAAACGCTAGAAGAACTTATAAACTGAAACTTCTAATAATAGAGAAATCCAAGCAACTGCATGTTTGCTTAAATTTTAAAATCTTCGTTCATTATAAAAGCTCTAAAACAGCATGGATGACGGTTTACATTGAAAAAAATTGTTTCGAAATATGTTTGTTTCGGAAGTTACAACATTTTTAAAGGATAATAATCTGCCTGAAAATGTTTTATTATTTCTGAATAATGCTTCCCGTCACCCTCCTGCAGAAGTGACAATGGTTTGATTTCTATATTATATATGTCACCAAATGTAATTCCGCTCTTACAGCCGATTGACCAAAATGTTATAAAAATAACAAAGTTATTGTATCGTAAAAATTTGCTGTCATGTATCTACTAGCGAAGACTTCAGATATTACAAACATACAAATTATGGGGATATTATTTTTAATATCGTCATGGCATGCAATAACATAACACCAATATAGAAATGTTGGCATAATATTTTGTCACCAAATTCAGATGATGGTGAAGAAAACACCTTTAACACCCTGTGTTAAAAGTACGACTACTTAATGACGAAATACGTAATGCAAATCAAACTCTATCAAATCTTTTGCAGTGCATAAATTAAATATTGAATACGAAAGTTGATATAGAACAATAGAACAAAGACACTGACTCAAAAAATAAGCAACAGATGAACGCACCTTCGTTAGATTCATGATTAGAAGAAAACGAAGTGTGGGTTGATATAGTATTAGATGTACAAGGTAAAATAAAACCTTCAAGCCAAGTACTGAAATTATTAAATGAAGTCATTCAATGGACGGAAGAACAGAACTTACATCATCGATAAAAAGGCGGAGAAAAATTTGGAAACAGAACAATGAAGGTGACTTAACTTCATCAACCTCATATCAGTCATGACTCTAGTGCTGAAATTGTAGTTTTGGGATAATTTGTAATATAATAAATTGATGATATTTGTTATATTTTATTACATAGTTAACGACAAAACTTGGAAAAAACAAACAATTAAAAATAACATCTTTTTTTACTACAAAGAAAAAAATAACTGTACACATATTTGTTTTAGTTTGACATTACTGTTTACTTCTGTATTATGTAAATATAGTTTAATAATGTAGATTGGAATATGTTCTTTTTTGGAAAAATATCATTTTGTTTCTAATTTTTCTGAATCGCAACTTAACTGTACTTATAGATCCCCAAATTCTAAGCGTCCGAATAAGTAACTTTGTTTTTTCCAAGTCAGTTTTCTAATAACATTTAGATATCAATATTTCATAAAAATTCTTTGGGTTTTTCACATTTTCATTTAAAATTAAGTCTTGTAATTCGGACAATCCTTCTACATAGATTCTTCCTTTTTTGTTTATTATTTGAATGAATTAAATAATTTATCGGAAAAAAATCTATTATAAATGGAAGAATAAAAAAAATAAATAATAGAATTAGAGTAAATAAGTATTTATTCTCACGAAACTTTTATGTTGGTATCCCAATCCCTGTTTGACATAAAAAAAGGTTTGTCTTATCTCTGAAATAGATTCCTCCCTCCCCTGTTCTCTTTTAAATTATTTGTAAATTCTTTTAAATGTTGGCTGCGATTATAGGATAACCTTATTTTTTTGCTGTAGTGTTTTACATCCACTTAATACTAATTGTCCTATTTGCAAATAACATATTAATTTTCTTTTCAGTATTTAGGAGTTTACATACAATATTTATAGAGAAACATCTGTAACAATTTGGAAAGTCACGGTGAAACAATGGTTCGCAAAAAAGTGTAGATTTCAATGCCATTGTGTTTTAATCCAAGATGTAATATAACCTTCCAATAGGTTTGAAAAATTAACCAGATTCCCTTATTGTGCTCTTTTTTTCTTTTGAAAAACATCATAATATTAATTTATGAATCTTAAAAGATTAAATCGTGATGGCAATATTTTACTTTTTTCTTTGCTTGTTAAGAAATTACATTTTATTGATATTAGTATGTATATATTGAAATTCTACGTACTATTTATTATCTTTCGTAGAGCGAAAAAATATTGTTTCTTACTATAAAAATATTTCTACTAATACATTGTAACTAACTTCAATAGTCTAGAGTTGACAACAAGTAAGTCCTAAGCATTTTTATTAGTGGTATTGTGTGTAACACTTAAATTCCATATTTTGTTACCTGTATTATGATTATAGAAACTTATATCTATGTCTACGAAACTTTGGCCCTGAACAAAACAAAAGAAAATGCAGGAAAACAAAAATTTATGTAGAAATATAAGATGGAGAATACAGAAGAATGTCAACTACTGGAGTTTCTGTTGGTAGCCCTTAGTGCACTATTTTAATTCCATAAAAATTACACGGTCAGTAGCTATATTTGCACTGAAGTGGTCTAAACTACAAAGCTGAGGAACATTTTATCTCTACTCAGTACGAACTTAGGTGTTGACAACCTAGTTGAAAAGAAAATACCGAAAAACTGCTAACTAAAAACAGCACTTGAGATGTACTTAAATAGAAGCAGCAGAAAACACTAAAAGAACATGGAAGAACTGTATCACTCAGAAAATAAGGAAATAAAGGACCGGATGACTGGTTGGACATCTGAAAATAAATGAATCGCGAAAATCTACTGAGACGAAAAGGGAGTAGGAACATAAGCAAATGCTGTAGAAAGAAGTGGAAGGAAGATTGAAAGAAGTTAAAAAGTCGAAAATGGCAAAACTATACTATAATTCTGAGTACATTTCAAACTCGAGGAAATAAAAATCCAGGAGGTGGGATATATAAGAAAAATAAAAAGTAAAATAATATTGGACATGAGAAATGAAAAAATCCGACAGAGTTATAGAAGTTAAGTCTTTTCGAGATAGATAGGCCATAATTACAAGAATATACGAAACAAGACTAGAGTGAAAGAAAAGTAGAGACTGTGAATACTATTCTTTAGTTGTTGTCTGTCAAAATTTCGGAGTTTCACCGTATAGTATTATTTTGAGAGCTGTTGAAAGTAAGTTTATGTATTTGTGGAATCATGGAAAAAAACAATATCGGTTAGTGATTCGATTTTTTTTTTGACAGGAAAATGCGAGCAGAAATCAAAGAGAAGTTGGATGCAGTTTATAAAAACAATGCATCTTCGATAACTACTATCAGATACTGGTTTAATGAATTTAAGCGTGGCCAAACATCCGTCTTTGATGACGAGTGGCCAGATTCTCCCATTGAGGTAGCTGCGACCATTATTATCAATAAACTTCATGATATGGTGTTAGCAGTCTGCCGGATGAAGGTTAGAGAGATTGCTAATATGGTAAACATCTTAAATGAACCTCTGGAAATCTCTTCACAAAAAATGGAGTACGAGAAAGCTATCGACGAGAGAATAGAATCGCGTTATAAACAATGTATAGACATGTTTAAGCGCAATACGAGTGAGTTTCTGCGGCGTTATGTGGCTGTAGATCAGACATGGATTCAGCACTACACGCCAGAAAGCAAAGGTCAGTCGGCACAATGGGTTTCTTTCTGGCGAACGTGCACCAAAGGAGGCCGAGATGATACCATCAGCCAGAAAGGTTACGACAACGATATTTTGGGATTCGCAAGGCATACCTTAATTGATTATTTGTGAAAGGGACGGGTACTCATGGAACAGTACAATGATGATTTATTGGACTGATTCGACGTTGAACTAAAGAGAAAATCGACCTACATAGTGGAGAAAAAATTCCTTACCAACATGATAATGCCTCAGCCCATTCACCAGCAAATTGCGACAGCAAAACTAGTCGATTTATAGTACGAATTGATGCTCCCATCCACTATATTCGCCAGATTTGGTCCCCCGTGACTTCTTTCTTTTCCAAACTTGAAAAAATAGTTTGTTGGAAAGCAGTTCACGTCTAATAAAGATATTATCGGCGAGGCACAAATACATTTTGCAGAGTTCGACCAATAATATTATTTGGATGGCTTAAAAAAGCTGGAACTTTACTGAACTAAAATATAGAGCTGTAAGGAGACTTTGTCGATAAATAAATTGATTAAATGCAAAACAATTGCGCTATATTCCTTAATACAGATATTAATCATACCATCCTTGTATATAGTTATTTCACTCTCTTTTTCTTTTGCTTCCAACAGTCTACATATAAAATTGCATCTACAACTTTGATATCAAGTATTTTAATTAGATATTATTGCAATTCAGAAATTTTTTTGGTTGCCAACCCTAGAAAACTGAAACGACGTCATACTATATATTGTATTTGCCAAGCTTTGTTGTATATAACGACTTTACTTTACGACGCTATTATTGTAATTATTTAAAAAAATTAAATTTTCTATAATAAATTATTGTATATATATATATATATATATATATATATATATATATATATATATATTTACCAACTTAATAATACTAAAATAATTCTTTTAATAAAAACGAAACAAAAATCAATAAAATGTAATATTTTCGAAGCGATTATTAGACCAAATTGATATTTAAATTAAAATAAAATGTAAAAATGAATAGGAAAAGAAAATAAAACGAACAAAATAAAAGAAACGTAATTTTCGCAAAATCATCTTCAATTTATTATTTCTGATACAATGGTACACAAAACTATCGTATAAATACATATTGGTAATAAGAGAAATTACATAATGAAAAATTTGATAAAAAATCACATACGTACCTAAAATTACAACCGAAGTCATAGTAATTAGCTAGAATATTACTATAAATGCATCGAATAGAAGCCATCAATACGTCCGCTTAAATTACAATAAAAAATTTTCTTAATTAAAAATATAATATAAATAATAATTATATAAAAAAAAGTAGGAAGATGGGGAAACTAAAATACAATAAATATATGCAAAGAAGGGCGACAAATAATATGCAGACTTCGCCTCGCGTGTAATACAAGAAAAAAATATAAATTGTGCTTTACGTTTACATGGGCCACGCTGTATGTATTAATATGTATATGGATATATAAAACTTGTATAGTAGTAGACAAAATTCGCCCCGTAATGTGTATATAAAAAAAGATGTATGTATATCATGAAGGAGGATAATCAGAAAGTCTTATTTAATATTCCCATTGCGTCGCGTTCTCGATGGCGGAATCACCCAAACGGAATAGACCATTTTTACTGGCAGTCAGATAATTGCTGCTGGTCGTTTTGATGCATAAGCGAGTTGGCTCACGGAGTTCCAGATAAAAGCCCTCTGGGGTGTCGGAGTCGGCCGTAACCCCTTCGCTGTCCACGTGCCAGTATTTACCAGTCTGACCTGAAAGAGAAATTAAATTTATTTGAGCGAGTTAGTTTACAAACTGACATCACGAAGGGTTTAAATTAAAGCATTCTAGAGTATTTACTTGGGAGTCTTAGTTTATAAACTGGTTACGGTACTGTAATGGGAAAAAAACAAAAAGTAAATATCGAAATTGTACAGTACGGCGCGATTAAGGGCCACTCGCATTTCTTAAAAATATTTATAGCTATTTAGTAAGTAGAGAGAATATTATATTTTCTGTTATTAAAATATCTTCTTTCACAGTATTGGCGATAATCTTTTACAACAACTATAAAATTCTCAATATTCTAAACTACCACTAAACACCCTTCGCAAGATTCAACACAATTATAAACTTTTACCTTCTTTTCGTCATTCTGAGTGCAGTGTTGTATGCGTAAAGTAAATGTTTTATTGTAGTTACCGAATTTGTCAATTACAATTAGTTTTAAAATTTTGTGAAATAAATTTTAGTTTTTGCTAGGTTATTTTTGGAAATTACAATTCTTAAATAATGAGGGAAACGTGATTTTTGAACGGTGGGGAAACACAAAAACATTACCAGTGCCAAAAAAGGTGACTTTATTAAAAACTGGGAACTATTTTCATTGAGAAATAGCAAGACGAGAACGTGTTTTTCATTAAACAGAGGACACAGACAGGGTAGCAAAGTTAATTGTAGAAACTATCCATCAGTACCTACCGTCTATTTCGAGAGGCCGCATTTGTTGTGAAAGAGAGAGAGAAAAGCGGCGGATCATGTAGCCATATTAATTTTTAAAAGATCATTACAGAATCAATAGTGACTTATTAGAGAGGTGCTATGCATTTTATAAACAAATAACATCAAAATATCGAGACGAACTTTGCAATCTCGATTATAACCGCCGATCAGCCAAAAACCAAAATTAATCGAGAGCATGAAGAAAATGATATTACAATGGGCGAAACACCATAAAAACCAGTTCAACATCACAGTTGTTGGGAAAGTTGGGAAAAGGTATGCAACATTATTTTATTTATGTTCATAAAATTTTACACATTCAGGTTGTATTCAGTGATGAATAACGTTTAGAGAAGGTATCAGAAAATTTCCACTTCATTAGAAGATGACGCGAGCGATTCCATGAAGCTGCAGTGATTGGAACAGTTCAATATTCTCCAGCTATTATGATTTGGCTCTGCATATCAGGAAAGAAGCTAAGGCCTGTGTATTATGTCACGAGTACAGTGCAAATCCGAGTACAGTACAAACTCTTTAGATTTTGGAGATGTTCATTACAAATTTATACAAGATGGTGCACCATGCCACAGAGCAAAATTAATAAAAGATTTGTTTTCTATTAGTAACTTGCAGGTCTCACCGTAGCCAGGCAACTTTCCAGACCTAAACCCAATCGAAAATGTATAGAATAGTTTAAAACCCTAGCTGTTTTAAAACAAAATATTGAAGATACTTGGCGCAATAATCAGGATTTGAATTACCGCCGTGATCAAAACAAAGGGTAGTTGAACAAAATATTATTTCATATTATTTTAAAATATATATTAATCTGTATATAATAATGTTAAAAAACAATTCTTCACGTCAAGTCATTATTTTGTCATGTTTCTTGTGAAAATAAAACCAAAATGTTTATAGTGGTCCTAAATTTGTTGGGCGATCTTGTAAATAGGCAAAAAAGTAGACAACGCGAAGGATTTAAATAGAAACATTCTAGAGTGTTTTCTTGGTAGTGTTAGCTTATAAACTGTTCGTTATAATGTAATGAAAAAGATAAAAAATATATTGCGGGAAATTTTACAATTTCAATGAATAGATTTGGCTTAAGAGAGATGAGCAACATAGTATTTTATTCTGACAATGTTTTAAAAATATCTCTCATTATCATAAATACTCTTTTGCATTCACAGGAGCCAGTTTTCAAAACATTTTTGCCATACATTTTCTTGCGTTAACTGCTTTATTATGAAGACATAATTATATTATGTGTTCGCAATAATCTATATTATTCATAGCTTTTAACATTTCTGGCTTCACCTCATCTTGGTTGGCTACTATTAAAATCCGTTATTGTCTTTTCAATTTCTTAGATATTGTTTCAAGATCTTCCTCTTCAAATTGCTCTGTTCATGAGTCTTTTAGATTCCTCGTTATTTTTTTCCAGGTCTCAATAAATTCTTGGTAATATCCTTGTCACTTTTTTGTTTCTTCTAATAGTTTTTGCCAAATCCCCAAGATATATTCGCGAACTTCGCAAACAATATCCCAACATCTCCGAATCTCCACAGGAAATTTTTACACGTCGAGGAACATGACAACGCTTTATTACTTCCACCACTTTCAACTAGTTAAGCACGTAGTTTCACAATTTAAATCCAACAAGGTAATTGCCATCGAGAAAAGTCGAAACATATACGAAGATGCTCAAATTGCAGAAGATTTAAAAATTATTCATGATAATTGCAATAGGCTAGTTGAAGCACAAAAATTACAAAATTCTTCGTTATGTTAACTGGAGTTAATGCAAATAGTGGATACCATACACACATAGCTACATACATTCCGTGACGCAAGAAATATTAGTACAGGGTGGGGCAGAATAACGAGCGATCTTAAAAATGCCGCGATTCGCGCCGTGTCATTCGGGGGTGGTAGGGACGCTATCGGTCATGTTTCCTTGATATTAGCATTTAGTAACAATGGAGCGTTGGACCCCTCAAAAGCGTGCGTACGCTGTTAAGGCGTTGTATGAAAATGATAATTCTTACATACGCGCGCGTCGTGCCTCTCGAAATCATTTTAACATTAATAGAAATCAACCAGTGCCGTCTGCCAGTGCCATTAAAAAATGGGTTAGGAACTTTGAGGAAACTTCGTCAACGACAAAAAAGAAACCTGGTCGGCCAAAATCGGTGCGTACGCCCGAGAATATCGACCGTGTAAGAACTGCTATTGAGCGAAGCCCGCGTCGTTCAGCTCGCCGGTATAGCACTAGACTTGGGATTTCAAACCGAACTGTCAGACGAATATTACACAAGGATCTCCACCTTCATCCATACAAAATCCAAATCGTACAGGCTCTTAAAGGTGAGTCGACAACGATTCTGTGAAGAGTTTTCAGATTTAATTAATCAACATGAGGATATTGTAAACAACTTATGGATGAGTGACGAAGCCCATTTCCATTTGTCCGGTTACGTCAATAAGCAGAACTTTAGATACTGGAGTGACGTAAATCCTAGACAAATGCATCAAGAACCCCTTCACTCCACAAAAGTTACTGTGTGGTGCGCTATGTCTTCATCGGGGATCATAGGGCCTTACTTTTTTGAAAATGCTCGTGGCAATGCTGTGACAGTAACCTCACTAAGATACGCCGACATGTTCGAAAACTTTTTTGAACCACAGCTTGCACGCTACGAAGTTAACGAGGAAACATTTTTTCAACAAGACTGAGCAACCTCCCATACAGCCAGAGTATGCATGAATATTGTTAACAGATTATTTCCAAATCATATGATTTCTCGAAATGGGGACATCACCTGGCCTTCCCGTTCACCGAACCTCACACCGTGCGAATTTTTCTTGTGGGGGTACTTAAAAAGTAAAGTGTTTCAAGATAACCCACCACAAACAATTCAAGCCCTGAAAGAACGGATCCGACAGGAAGTGGAAAACATTCCCCTAGCAATGCTGCAAAATGTAATGAATAGTTTTAAAACACGTTTGGAAGAATGTGTACGCCTGAACGGTTGTCATCTTTCCGGAATTATTTTTAAAAAATAAAATAATTAATGCTTCTTTATGTTCTTTGAGAAAATAATGAATTTATTCCTAATTATTGTTTTTCTTGTTTTTTACAGCCTTTTTAAAATCGCTCGTTATTCTGCCTCACCCGTTATTATTGCAGAAGTATTTAGTGCACAGTGCACATCTTGGTTTTCATCGGTGCGGATCGCGTACGGAGTTTATTTTTCGTACAATTTTTTCGCCGTGTTTTACCAGGTGCGACACTTTGAAATTATCTGCTGATGATGACAACTTAGTTGTCGAAATGCGTATACAGAATTTTACAAATAGTTAATTGTGGAAAAGGGGTTATATATCAACCTTATTGATCAAGTCAATCAACCACAGGCTCCATCAAATTCAACTCAAATTCAACTATTTAGTGCGTTAACTAAAGATTCGGATTTTAAAAGATTAAAATAATTTTTGGGTGCCAGCGGGTCTACAGATCATTTAACTACTAAAAAAAATTAATTATTCAATGTATTTCAGCATTAGATACCGAACGGTCGTTTTCTGCATACAAGAACTTCTAATGATGCAAATGCTATATTTTGACATAACATTGGTGAAAGATCTACCTTACCGACGCATATATTTTTTAATAGATGGCGACACTAAGAACTACTATTTCAAAAAAGTTCGGTTTCCTCTGCGACAGACTGTCTATACTGAAAACGCTGTTTAAAAGTGTAATTGTTTATTTACACTTGCTGCTGACCGAACGCTTGCAGTGCCAACTCTAGTTATGGACAGAAGATATTAAATTGACCCAAGGACACTTTTTTGTAAAACTACCATATTTAGGTTCCTTCATTCGTTACCTTACTTAATAAAAAGTGTCTGTTATGCAGAGGACTTGTGGATTAGAAAGTGAGGACATGGTAATGACCTTTCGGTTAACGTTGACGTCACATTTTGTTTACTAGTCTTCTCAATGATTCCGTGTTGTATATATAATGTTTTTGGCTTTTATTATGAGTCTTTTAACGTATATTTTCTTGGAGATTTTGAAAAGCATTTTCCCCAATTATAAAATATACATACGTATACTCATGACTAAAAATTTAATTTAATAAATTGCATAAATAATATAACTCGCGTGTATCCACTATAGTTTAGCATTTTCACAGCTTTCGTTGAATCGAGTAAATAAGATTATATATTTTAAGAAAAGGTATAACGAAGATTACTCAACAGGAAGTATATAAATTGCAAACAGCTCGAAGTAGAGATAGACTATTTTAGTATATACATATGTTGTTGTAATAAAAAAAAACATCTTTGTTTTCATAAATAATGAATCGCCAAGTCGTATCCACTAACAATACTTAATTTATACCTGCCATTACATGAACTGTTAATGTTGCAATCACGTTTCAGCGACCTAACGGTACACTTACCTTTGAAATAGATGATTCCTTTCTCTGCTCTTTCGACTTGAATACATTCGTATGTTGCCTTGTTACATTCTAATTTGGGACTGCTTGCGGATTTATAACCCACGAAGCCCTGTTCGCACTTGAGTACAAGTATTGGGCGGTTGATGAGGTAGAAATAGTACTTGCAATTATCATCGATCACATCCGATGTAGCGTAAAGATGACCGGATCTTTTCGTTATTACGTAACGGCCGTTGTTGGCGCGGAATGCCAAGGAACCGTCACCTTGCCACACGAGATCGAATAGAGCGTTAGATGATCTGAAAGTAAAAGTCGATTTGTTTTTAATTAATTTTATACATCATAAAATCTGATGTGAATACTTTGAATTACAAATATTCATTTCGAATTCGAAAAATGTACATTACTCATTAGGATTTTTATTTAGAAGTAGGTAAGGTAAGTACAAGTTTTGTTGTGTTTTAAAGTGTTATACGAGCTTTACTTATAGTCAGTCACAAGTGTTCGTACACCCCGTTGAATGTTGAATATCACCAAATGTAAACATCCGTCCATGATAAAGCATATTTACTTCCATTCAACAGCGTTAAAAACTCGAATAGCAATATGAAAACTGTTATTATTTACAAAAACAAAAGAATTTGCTCAAAATTCTAACATTAAATATCACACAAAGTTTTTGTACATTTCTATAAGAGACGAATTCAGTAAATTCTCTTTATAGTATCGCGTATTTGTGAAAAATAGGCATTCGATACTTTTACAAAGAGTTGTAAAAGTAAACATATGTCTTGGTAATACGAGTGAATTAACAACACTACAAAAATGAAAAAAACTTTAGGCCAAACAGCCAAATTTATCAAAAAAGCGTGTTCTGCAGTGTAGATTGATAGAAAATATTTAAAATATCCTGAACTGTTGAAATTGTGGCGAGGGATAGGCGTCCAAAGACTTTAAATAAGCGCTATTAGAGAACAGTTACAAGTGCTATGAGTTCATTCATGGATAAGTGCAGTGAGTAAGGCCGTACTGATGAAATTTGTTACCAGTGATCTTCTAATTTATGGATTTCATCCGTAAAATGAGAATCCGGAAGACTGTCGAAATACGCTTTCACGGCTGCTATTACCTCTTCGTTCGATAAAAATCGTTTTATGCGAATGAATTTTTTGAGATGTGAGAACAGCCAGAAGTCAGAGGGAGCCAAATTTGGAGAATAGAGAGGATTTTAAAACAATTCGTACTTTTTTATTGGGTGTGTAACTTAATTCGGTTACTTTTCAAAGGAGGTCGTCAGTTGTTATATATAGTTGAGTATAACAGCTGGTTTTTTTTTTGGAAAGGGTTGACATCCGTCGATCGTTTTGAATTTTGTACAACAACATTATTTTTGAGCTCATTGAAAATGTCTGAATTTGTGTTAAATAAACCACATTTGGGGGAAGTTTTAATTTTCTGCTTTAATTGGAAGAAAAGTGCAGCTGAAGCTCAACAATTGCTTGTGGAAGTGTATGGTGAATCTGCTCCAACAAAAAAATCATGATGTGAATGGTATCGACACTTTAAAAGCGGTGATTTCAGCTTTAAAGACAAACCGCGTCCAGGTCAACCAAAAAAGTTTGAAGACGAAGAACTGGAGACATTACTGGATGAAGATTCATGTCGAATGCAAAAGGAACTTACGTTGGGAGTAACTCACCAAGCCATTTCAAAACGTTTAAAAGCATTGGGATTTATCCAAAAGCAAGGAAATTGGGTACCACACGAATTGAAGCCAAGAGACGTTGAAAGACCGATTTTTCGGGACGTAAATGTTGCTTGAACGCTATAAAAAGAAGTCGTTTTTGCATCGAATCATTACTGGTGATGAAAAATGGATTCATTACGATAATCCAAAACGAACAAAATCTTATGTAAAGCCTGGCCAGCCATCAACATCAACGGCGAAGCCAAATAGTCATGGTGCCAAGGTAATGCTGTCTATTTGGTGGGGTTCGACGGGTGTTATCCATTACGAGCCGTTAAAACTTGGTGATTATATTATGGACGAGCTGTACAGACAACAATTAATTTGTTTGAAGAGAGCAATCGAAAATTGGCTTAGTTCGCTCTTAGCCTCAAAAGATGAACGGTTCTTTTGGGAAGGAATCCATCAATTGTCCGAAAAATGAGGAAAAGTTGTAGCTTCCGATGGACAATACTTTGAATAATATGTTCATTCATTTTGATTATAAAATAAAGACATATTTTTACAAAAAAAGTTACCGGATTAAGTTGCATTCCCATTAATTCACTGATTTTTGCGATGGGTTTTTGAGCTGTGCGAGAGAGTGCATTGTCTTGATGAAAAATGTTTTTTTTCTTCTGTAAACCAGGTCTTTTCTCATGAATTTTTTCATCCAGCTAGTCCAATAAGTTACGATAATAATTGAGTTTATTGCTTTACCCGTTTGGAGGTAATCAACGAACAAAGTTTCTTTTGCATCCCAGAAAACTGACGCCAACACTTTCTCGGTCGATTTCTGGACCCTAAGTTGCCGCTCTTAATGTTGCGACCACCGATTCAGAATTGCGTAATAATTTTTAATAATTTCCAAACATTGTTCGTTCGTGAAATTCAAAAATAAATTTTATTTTATTAAAAAAAATAATAAAAATATTTCAAATGAATCTAGAATATTAATGAATAATACATTTAACATGCCAAAATTCTATTTCGATTTATAATTTTAATCATTCGCTTAAATTTCTTTAAATGAAACGAATTAAGTCATCTTATTTTGAAGCCATTATGCGCATCATTCATCCGTAATGAACACAATAACGTATATCTCTACAGCAGCTAATAAATCAATATCGGAACATATGCAAATTGGAAATTTTATTTTAATTACCTCTTGTCGCCAGAAGCTTGAATACCACCACCTGTCTCGAGAGTCCAATATTTATCTTGCATCGTGCGAATGTACCATCTCTTGGTGCTCCAGTCGAACTCGAGTTGGAACATTTCGTGGTCTGAGATTTCATCTTGATTAGCAGTAACGTCAACACCTGCAAAATAGTAAGTTGATAAGAAAAATATGTTCGCCAGTAAATAAAACGGAATGAACTGACTGAATGTTGAGACACATATTAACTGATCTAATTTTAGATAATTCTTATGTAACTAAATGTATCAGTTTAATTTTTTAGTTTATAACGACGTTACGTTTTTTTCTATTAATTAAATATATACATATTTGCAAAGGATAAAGGCAAAGTAAACCATATGCAGTGTAAAAAAAACATATATAAAAAGTTGTAAACATTTGTCAATCATGAGGAATCATATATCGCTTCTGATATTTACAAATACTTAACTAAACTTTTGACATTTAGTCGAGTGAAGTTTATAGTAGGTTATGTTCTGTTTTTATTCTGTCACTTATTTCATAAATGGAACAGTCTTCGTCTTTTACGAAGCCTATTCACCGTTCCTACTTCACAGTTTCGACTGTGTCTTAGTTTCAGGCGTGTAATGCTTTCACTTACAATTATAAATCGACGCCAGAACTCCGACTTATTTCATTTGAACTGATTCAACGAGGCTATGGAAATGTTCATTCGATTGTTTTTCTCGTCTTGAGTGGGCAGTGAGTTCTTTCGAGATGCCCACGGTCTCTATTATTTCTCTAATCTTAATTTGACGGTCATCTAGCACTATTTAGTGATATTTTCTGATATTATCAGTAGCGATTGAAGTTTTTGGCCGTCCCGAACGTTCATCGTCAACCAAGCTGGTAAGGTCACGTTTAAATTCAGCTGCCCAAAATTACACTGTGGCAAACGATGGTGCAGACATCCCATAAACAGCATTTATCATGGTTTTAATTTGCATAGGCATATTACCTTTTAAATGCAAGAATTTAATGACTGCTCGATATTCGATTTTGTTGATAACGATTTTTAACATTCGAAGAGAAGTTTAAAGAATATATATACATATATATATATATATATATACATATATATATATATACATATATATATATACTATACATGTGTGTGTAAATGAGAAAATTACATCTCCATCTCGAGGACCGATTCTGTCTGATGAGTCTTTAATAGACGAAACGGCTGTCGCATTCATTGTTCTCGTTCGGCAACCTCTTTTATATGGCTATATTATCTCAACAGCAAAATATTGTGTCATGTTTCACACGTATTCCCATAGTTCTCGTTATATATACAACGAGAACTATGGGAATACGTGTGAAACATGACACAATATTTTGCTGTTGAGATTTTTGATTCATAATTCAAGAAGGAATAAAATCACGTGTGTCTTTTACGTTACTTTATATACACCCGATATAATTGATTAACTTTTTTAAATTTTTTAATAAATAACTTGAAAAATAGGTCATAAAAGTTGTTAAACCAAATACATAAAAATCAAATCTAATCTAGAGCTTTTCATGGAAACATCTCCCAACGACTTAACATTTGGATATCTTTACACTTCAAACAAGTATGTTTCTCCAATTGCAATCGAAGGTACACTTTCATCGCTTCAGTCCAGTGCTATCTTCTTCATAATATTAAGTCGACTTTTCTTATGTTTTTTGTTTATATACAACACTATAAGTATCTTTGCCATTTTTTTCCAAAGTTCCATCATCAATTTTTTTCCAAATTTATAAAACCAACACTTTTAAATGCTTTTTATGGTGCAAGTCAAAATTATTAGAAAATTCGATTTATGATATATATGCAAAATAGATATTTGACAAAACCAAATTTGTTTCAAGCGGAATGTGAACAGAATGTATGTAAATGCGAAAGAAAAATGTAATATAAAATATTAAGAATTTTAATGTTACTTAAGGTCATTTGCCTATGCAGCAAAAACTAAACATATGTGAAACAGAAATTTCTGTCTTCCAAATGTTTTGTAGACATATTTTTAATACACTAACATATGATAAATTTAAGATATTACATACGTATTTGAATGCCAAAAACATGTTGATAGAAAGATCGCACGATAGCCACGAAAATTTTAGTAGTTCTTTGGTATTTTAATGTGATTCACTAAAAATGTTTGGGCACATATGCGTGCAGTTATTTACAAGAAAAAACTCCAAAAATGCGTAAGAAATTCTATATTAACAGACAACACAAATATATATAATTAACACGTCATTATAAGATGTAAAAAACAAGTTTTATTTTTAAAAATAGCGGGTTTTATTTAACAGATGGCGTTGTAAACTATAAAAGATTATAAAACGGTGAATAACTTCCTTCTCAATAAAGAAGCCCATGTGCCAGGTGTATACTACATTCGATTTATTTTATGAGTATATTTATATAAATTCGAACAAGTGCAAACTTGTGGTGCGGCTTCTCTAAAGGCAGTGCAACAAAGTGACAAGCACTTGCACAGACAGTAACGACGAAGCTGTCCGATAAATATATCACAATTAACAGTAGTAAGTAATAAGTTCGAAATTTTGATTTAAGTTAACGAATATTTTGCGATTTAAGTTTATGTTTCTTCAGTATAACGTATTAAATTAAAAACTACCAAACTGTTTTTTCTTTGAGATAGTTTATCTTTCATGCAAATTGGTTGTTGTGAAGACGGGCTGAAAAGTCCGTGAAATGATAAGAAAAGAACTTTGCAGTTTGAAATTATGTCTACATCTCAACATAATTCCCCGCCACACCTCCATGTATTTAAACCAGCGATCCTCCAAAGTTTCTACGACTTAATAAAATAAAGAACCCAAAGTTTGTTAAAAAGCATCCACAGTAGCATTGACATCGTTGTCTGTTGAAATTGAAAATTTGCAAAAGAGGAGAACGCAGTGCATTTTGTGAGTTATAAACAATGTTTTTGATCCAATTAAATGTTTATCGACAGAAGCAATGACAGAGACGCGTTTCGTGTGATCGAACACTCTTCAGTTTATCTGGCTTTGTCGACAATCACATTAATTAACTCGACTATTGATCGAAATAATATATGAAAGAAGCAGTGACCAGCACGGTATTGACATCTCACGAGTGACCAGCGAACTGGCCAAACGAGAGATGAGACTAAAACGCTATAAATGTCTTGTTCGGCCAGTTCACTGGTTGCTACGTTATATGTCAGTACAGTGCAGGTCACTGTTTCTTGATATAAGGTTAATTTGAATTTTTACAGTTGAGGAAGAGGTTATTAATTTTGATAAGTACTGTATACAAGTGGCAGGTTTAGACACAATCAATGAAATCGGTCAGTTTTGGCCAATAGAAAAATAATTGTTTTTTAACATGGTGACATTAGACCATATTCCTCTTTGGTGACTTAGTTGGTAGATCTAGGATGGGAATAGCCATCACATGCACTATACTCTCCAGATACACTTTAGATTTTTATATTTTTCAATCTTTTCTAAATTGTTTAATTGAAAATCTTTTCATTGTTGAAATGGTCTTTGAAGAGGGTATTAATTGTTGCTTAAAAGTTAGAAGACACTCGAATAAAATAATGTGGAATGCAGTGGGGATTTATTTTGGCAAACAAATTACGAGCTTGTTTTATTATATTAATATGAGAGAATCTTTTAAAAAACCTAATATTACCTACTACAGTCGGGCCTCGATTATCCGTGATCCGGTTAACCAGTAACCCCGATTAACCGTGATGGCCTCTGTTTTTTGTTTGCAATATTTTCAAATTGTTTGCTTCGATTAACCGTGATTACCTCTATTATCCGTGATGGCAGAATTTGTTTATTAACTTCAAATTCGTATATACAATACATACAATAAACATGAAAACGGGGAATTACCTTGTTTGCATACGATGAGTCAGAAGCATTTACAAGTGATTAGTTTAATTTTGAAATTTGATAAGTGCGGTTGGTTAGATCTAAATATATTTAGTATGGCATCGTTACCAGTGGTAAAAAGACGAAAGAAACGTTTTAAATATTAAAGATAAAGTTAAAATAATTAACGAGCATTCAAAAAATAATGTGAGCGTTAAAATGCTAGCTCAAAAATACGAAGTTGGGATACAGACCGTTTATGACATTATAAAAAACAAAGACAAGTTTTTAAAGTTTTGTGCAGAGAGTGATTCGGTGGTTAGATTTCGTAACCGAAAAACTTTAAAGGCAGCTGAAGAGCCAAAAGTAGATTTGGCACTTTACGAATGGTTCAGAGAAGAGCGTTTTAAAGGCACTGCAATTACAGGACTGATGATTCCAGAAAAGGCTAAAATATACCACACAAAACTAAACATTCATTCTGAGTGTGAATACTCCAACGGGTGGTTGCAAAATTTTAAGAATAGACATGGAATAAAAAGACTTAATGCTGAAGGAGAAAAATCTTCAGCAGACTATGTAGGTGCCACAATGTTTGTAGAACAATTAAATGCATTGATATCAGCGGAAAATCTTACCAGTGAGCAAATTTATAATGGGGACGAGACAGGCCTTTTTTTGGAAGTGTTTGCCCGAGAGCAGTTTGGTTTGTCATAATGAAAGATTCATAGATGGACATAAAGTGTCAAAGGAAAGACTAACCACTTTAGTTTGCGCTAATGCGACTGGTACACACAAGTGCAAAGTTTTAGTTATTGGTAAAAGTGCTCGTCCAAGAGCTCTAAAAAATGTATACGAGCTTTCCGTAAGGCCAATTCAAAAGCATGGGTAACGCAGCAAATATTTTTAGAATGGTTTAACAAAAACTTTGTGCCAGAGGTTAGAGAGCATTTTAAGAAAATCGGTCTTACGGATGATAGCAAAATCCTTCTGTTATTGGGCAACTGCCCGGCACATCCAGACGTTCACGATTTTAAGGCTAAAAATGTTATTGTGAAATATTTTCCACCGAATTGTACGTCCTTGATCCAACCAATAGATCAGGGTGTAAATTGAGTTTTAAATGCCATTATCGTAAAACTATAGCACAAAAACTAGTCTTGTCAAATAATATAGAAGATTTTAAGAAAGAATTTAATATGATATAAAGAAAGCCCTGTGGTCTATTGGTAATGCTTGGGACGCTGTTACTTCTGAAGTTTTGAAAAACTCTTGGAATAATTTGCTCTACCCAGATAATGAAGGTGTGTGTGTAGGCATATTTTTAAAATTTTATAAAATATTTTCTTGATTTTTGTTATAGGTATGGAAATATCGAATACGCTCGAGAATGTGGCACAAATAATCAATATTACGGATGACTTTACCACAGAGGATATAGAGACATGGCTCAAATGTGATGAAAATGCCTCCCAATTTGCTGTTTTGTCAGATGAAGAAATTATAAGCATGGCAAACAGTAACTCAGATGAATCTGAGCGAGACAATGGATTGGAAGACACTGATGAAGATGTAATTGTTTCAGAAGTTTCAAGTTTATCGCATCCAAGAAAATCTTATAAAAGAAAATTATATGTTGAAAAATATGAGACAAACAATATTACACGACTTTTTTTAAGAAATCGTATACATACTTATTTAATTTAAAAATGTACATAAACTTCTTGAATTAATTTTTTTTAATGTAAATATGTATGTACACCAATGTTCACTTATTAAATAATAAAAATATTAAAAAACTGTATAATCAAAATTGTTATTCGATTAACCGTGAAAGTCGATTATCCGTAATGCTTCTGGTCCCGACCATTACGGTTAATCGAGGCCCGACTGTATATGCTGAAATAATCAGTAATATTGCGCATGCTACTTCATCAAATTATAATTTTTGCTCACTTCTATATGCAGACGTCTAATATAAAATCATCTCCTCATTAGATAACATAAGCCAAATATGAAAAAAGTTTTTGAATGAATTCGCCTTATTCTTGTGGCTTTTAGTTCGCTGAATCCGAACCAACCAGACAAATAGTGTACGAATGTGGTCGTTGACTATTTCCTGGTACACTAGAAACCTTCGTAAAAGACACGCCCGAAACCGTTTTGTGGCTTCAAAATCTTGATTTGAAGCTGTGATTCTTATTGGTCTAGATTTATATGATGTGTCCTCATTTTATATATATGTCTTTTATTGTCTTCTTTTTAACACCTTTTTTTTTGACTGTTTCAATATGTACTTCGCCATAAGTTAAAAAAAATAATGACCTCAAGTGTTAGAAGCTGCGATCTGGAATTGTCAGCTCTCACATGAAGTTTCCGAGGTGTCATGTAAAAAAATCTTTTCAATGTGTCGTATACCTATTTCGTTTAATAGCAGAAAATTTATTCCTAAAGAATTACTGTTTAATCTACCGTTACAAGTGCTGTATGAGTATGTATAGTATATAGTGCAGGTCATTATGCAAAAGGTCAATACCTTTCCATAATCATTAAATGTTTTGCGAAAAACGGTGTCGAATATCAATTAATCTTTCGGTTTATTTTATGCTGTCTAACAGTATTTATCTTACATATGATTTGCATATATTTTCTTAGACGTATGTAAAATATTATGTAACAACTTCGCAAATTTTATAGTAAGAACTGTAAAATACTGCAATATATTGATCGTAAACCTGTCTTATGTAGCTAGTACATATATACTGTATATATTGCCAGTTTGACATGTGAACAAGTTCATATCAATATTAAAGAAAACCAGTTATTAAATTAAAAATTGGTAAATATAATTTCGTTGTATTGACACGTACGGACGTAGCGTTATTTCTAATCACTCGACTCGTTGATTAAACTTTTGTTATAAATTTTATTGTCTTGGGAAATTATGTTTTCGTTTTCTTGAGTATCAGATATTCGTTGCACATTACATTAGGTGAAAAACAACCGGATCGCCTGTTAAAAATGTATATTTTTAAATCAAATTTTGTGCAAATGTTCGTACCCTTTATACAAGATAAGGAGAATATATATGCCCTTACAATCCGTGCACGATGAAAACATTAATTTATTAATTTATATCTGCATTGTCATTTACAGGGTTCAACTACTTATAGCTTTTTATCATAAGAAGCAGAAGAATTTCAAATAGTATCAAGTTTGAAATGCTTGAAAAAAAACGTATGGTAGTAATGTTGGAATCTAGTTAAACGTATCACTAGAGATTTGGGATAAACCATACTAGAATTTATAAGCTTCGAAATAAATGGTAGAACATTCAGTGGCAAAACGCGTTGGTTCAGAAGATCATACCCTGAAAAGACACATTGAAGAACATTCTTTCGACACTTGTCGTAGATATATTGAAGCAATCAAATTTAGTGGAAGTGTAAATATCACTCGCAACAGATTATTAGAAGTAAATATTGGGAATTACATTGCTGCTATGAAACCATAACTGAATAATAAACAAAAAGACAGGCTAGATTTGCAAAAATCTGCATTAACAGAAATTGATTTTTCTGGCGAATCCAGTTTCCAATCGTATTCAAATGCACAATGTAGTGTACATCGATAAAGAAACACTCCTTTTTATTTAGATAACATACTGGAACAAGTTTAGGTGGCGGACTTTCAGACAATGCGTGGGAATTAATATCGACCCTGGGAACGGGAGTATGAAAAATAGAAAATCGATTAAATAAGCATATATACTATCCGAAGCAATATTATCGTCAGTAAATGCTGTATGAAAATAATTTTGTCTTTCTGCAGGATGAGAATGATTTGAATCATCAAATGTAGAAGTTTTGCCATATTCGTCAAATAGTCACTACTTCAATCCAATAAAAGATGTTAAAAAGGGTTACAGAACAAAGTTGAGACCATTTGGGGAATATTTCTGTAGAATATTGTAAAAAACTTAAGTTTTCGTGCAAAAAAATATGTCAAAGGAATTTTTTTTACGAATTTATGAAGGGTTACAGAACAAAGTTGAGACCGTTTGGAGAATATTTCTATAGAATATTGTAAAAAACATAAGTCTATTGCCTTTAGATTTCAAGAAGTCATTGAAAATGATAGAGTTTGGATTCACCACTGAATATATTCTATTTTTTCTATTTTATTAAATGTAATTCTATTCGTCAATACCGTCAAAATATAATGTGAAAACAACGCATTGTTAAATGTCCGATTTTCTCTCTTCTTGGAATTTTCTTTATTTATTTTCTGATAGTATTTGGAGTTTATACGTTTTCTGCTACAATCTTATCGGTAGCAAGAATGCCGCGGGTTGCGAAACGAACGACTCAGGAAGCCATAGTTTATCTAGGCTGCAACAAAACGGTAGTCAACTAGTTATCGCGGAAGTTGTGGTTCACAAACTAAATAATCGGAAATGGATGTTAAAATAAAAGGGTTCCAGGAGCAAATAATAGCCACACATAATGTTTCTTAACAGATTGTAGCCCTACTAACCTACTAAATTGCCTGATATTTCTCCTAAATGCATTTAGCAAGACGAACATCCAGACTAACTCTTTATTTAAACCAAATCGGCGAGAAAGCAGAAGTACAGTAGGTACCACAAAAAGGTTTACGATATACACGAAAATATAGCTGCCGAATTTATGTAGAAATGTCTTTTGTATTAAGGGTATGTAAACAAAAACAGCAGTCGGAGCATAATATACTAGTACAAAAATACAATATTTTCCGAACGAAGGATTTGTATTCGATTTGTGTATATATTTATACATACATATTCTTTTATAAATATCAATATAGTTAGCGACTAAAGACTGTTCAAACATTTTACTTGAAATAGTTCATGTTATATATATAAACAGTCCTTACATTGATCATTACAATCTCTGGAACAAAACAAAAAAAAGGGGAATTTAAAAACGACTTGGCAAACAACAAATTGATGTATTAGAAAGTGGAGTTGCTCACCGCAGCACAATAATGAAACCGTTGCTATCGGACTGCCATCGATGAACGCGCCGCATTTGGGCAAATATTAATATTGATAGAAATTGGTTTCACGTTGTATTCACAGACGAAGCAACTTCTTGTGCGTGGTCATCAACGAAGAGAGCCTGGTCTATACGACAAACTGAGCTTTAAAGTGATCAAAGAAACATTACTAAACTATCAAATTATAATTGTTTTAAGGTGAGCAAGAAAAAAAAAATTAATAACCTAATAAACTAAAATTATCTATTCTGATGTTAATATTCTCTGACCTATACGGCAATCAGCCGGGCGATGTTTCGTTATACCTCGGGCAGAGGAGTTCAAATACGACCCGGAGTTAAATGATAAATTAGGAGAAAATAACAAGGAAGATAAAATAAGTCTAGTGAAAGTGCGCGAACTAGTAGACGTAGCAGGCATTTCAAAAAGTGCGATACATCGCATATTATCTGACAATTTGGACATGAGAACGCTGTGTGCAAGATGGATGCCGCGTTTGCTTTAACTTGAGTAAAAACGGTGTCGTGAACATGTTTCAATTGTGTGTTTAGCGAAGTTTAACAGCAACGAAACAGAATTTTTGTGTCGTTTCATAACCATGGATGAAACATGACACTTCACACTCGAGACAAAAGGACAATCAAAAGAATGGATTCAAAAGGGAGAACCGGCTCCAAAGGAAGCGAAGACCGTTTCGTCTGCAGGCAAGCTCATGGCATCGGTTTTTTGGGATGCGCGTGGAATAATTTTCATCTCAACGGCGAGTATTATGCGAACTTATTGCAACGTTTGAGCGAAGAAATCGGCGGCCACATTTGGCTAAGAAGAAAGTGTTGTTTCATCAAGACAATGCACCAGCTCACAAATCCGTTATTTTAATGGCCAAAATTAATGAAATAAAGTTTGAATTGCTACCTCATGCACCCTATTCGCCAGATTTAACCCCCTCGGATTATTTTCTGTTCCCAAACTTGAAAACTGGCTCAGTGGTCAAAGATTTTCCAACGATGAAGAAGAGATGTCAGCAGTTAATGGTTATTTTGAGGAGCAAGGCAGTTCTTATTATAAAAAGGGTATCGAACTTATTGAACATCGCTTGGAAAAGTGTATAGAGCTGAAAGGAGATTATGTTGAAAAATAAATATATTTCTTTCCAAATTTTTGTGTTTTCTTTGTTGGGTCGGGTACTTCTGGGACCACCTTCGTATATGAGTATGTATTGTAGACAAACAAACAAAGAGTATTCTTATCTAATATAGTGGTGCTACAAATAAATTTTTTTTGAATAAAAATATTAAGAATTGAAAATATTGGTATAATTTTTTTTAACAAGTAAGTAAAGTCATATGGTTTATATGTATGTATGCCAGGCGATACCGCGATTCATCATCTCCAGTTATCAATGCACAATGTCTATGCGTAAAAATGAAATACCGTCCTGCACACGATACATGTAGACTGTCAATCTTTTTGTTAAGCGACAAGCGGATTATTTTGCAAATTCGTGTTCGTATCTTAGTTATTGATACGCTGTGTAGAATTGAGTTAAGTGTTAAAAATAAAGAATTCAATTTTACACTTCGCTTCCGCTGTTGTATAATTTATTACCAAGTCAATTATGTATCTCTGTATGTTTTTCCTTTGATAGAACTGCCAAAGCTTTAAGCAAATTATGAAAATAATGAACAAATTATTACAGATTTTAAAAAAACAATTAGTGGCCCACTTAGTTGGCATCCGACTACTTAACAATCTATAATATTCGTTCCCTTTAAACCTCGAAACAACCGTGAAAGTCAACGCAATAATTACCAACGTTACTTTTTTCCGTTCCACATCGTCTTTATTATATCCATTTTATTGTGTTACCTTTAATTAAATATCCTCCATTAATAAACAATAAAAGTAAACGAAAAATGAAGTGCTTCTCACAAGACCGGCATTCAAGTCGAAACATTGAACTCTGTTTTGGACGCAGTCTAATTTAGTTTCGTATTTATAAAGCGACCGAGATAATTCTCAAGCAATTAAATTAATGGCGAAGTGCATGTAAATGCTTCTCCCAGCCTTGACAGAAAACCAAGCCACATCCTCAGGAAGTGGTCGCGGTGAAGGAAAATGAAAAAAAAACATTCGAATCAGCGTTCGCACAACATCGAATCCCGCAGAATTTTTAACATTTTACATAATTAAAAAAATTAAACATAAAAACTCAATTCTGTGATTTTCACAAAAATTTTTTGTTGTAAAAATGGTAATTGTTTCATCAACACTGTGGCTTCTTTGGACTAAGAGGTAAATCTAACAAGAACGCAATAATATAGTTTTGTCAACTAAGTGGTGGAGGTGATATTCAAATGCAGCGAAATAAGTTTAAAAGTGGAGAATTATTCAAATCGACTTGATCATTTAATAAATTATTACATTTTTTATGTATGTTTATTTTTGTAGTTTCAAGTAATGATAACTTAATGCCTTTATTTTTCGAATGTACAATGGTGAAATCTGTATTAAAGGAATGATTACGAGTATTGAAATGTACTGCATAGTTGGAATCATTTTTGTTATAATTGAAACATCTTTTGTGTTCTGATATCCTGGTTTTCATAATCTTCCAGTTTGATCAATATATACACAGTCTGTCGCAGAAAAAAACGAACTTTTTTAAAATAGTAATTGTTAGCAACGCCATCTATTTAAAAAAATATACGTCGGTAAGGTAGAACTCTCACTAATGTTATGTCAGAATATGACATTTACATCAACAACAAAGAGAAAATATCAAGTTCTGTTTTAAACTCGGTAAATAGTTTACTGAAACATTTAATTTGATGAAACAGGTGTACGGTGATACGTGTACACGTACGAGTGTGTATGAGTGGTATAAACTATTTAAAGACGGTCGTACGGACATAAATGTCGACGAACATCCTGGTACAAATCTATGGTTACGGAAAGTAACATCGAACTTGTGCTTGAATTTATCAGAAATGAGCCGAAATCCTCATTGCGATACGTGGGAATGAAATTAAGTATTTCCAAAGATTTAATTCATAGCATTTTGACACAGTATTTGGGACTGAAGAAGATTTGCGCAAGGTTTGTAACACGCAAACTAACTGAATTCAACATTGTACAGACTTGATTAAAGACTCAAAAAAGGATGAAAACTTCAGATATTCTATTGTAACTGGCGATGAGACGTGATGTTTTCAATATCATCTAGAGAGAAAGCGCCACAGCTCTGAATAGAGGCATCAAAGCGAAGGAAGACCGAAAAAAAGCCGTTTGGGGAAGTCAAAAGTGAAGACGATGTTGATTTTTTTTTATAATTCGAAAGGCATAGTGCACAAAGAGTTTGTACCAACTAGTCAAACAGTCAATGCTGTATATTATCTTGGTGTTATGAAGCATCTTTTAGAGCGCACTCGTCGTGTGCGCCCTCAATATCGTGAAAACGTTAGCTAGCGTTTGTTACATGATAATGCACCATGTCATCGCTCGACGCTTTCACTGATTTTCTAACAACAAATGGCATTTTAACCATCAACCATTCACCGCATTCATCGGATTTAGCTCTCTGTGACTTCTATCTATTCTCCAAACTACATTTGCCGATGAAAGGAGAGCGTTTTGTCGACGTCGAAGTCATTAAAAAGGCGTCGACAGTGATCTTAAAAAAACTTCTCTGAAGATGAACTTAATAATTCATTCAACACGTTAATTGACCCTGTAAAACGTTGTATTGAAGCCGAAGGCGACTACTTGAATAAAATAAATGAATTTTACCAAAATAGTAAGTTTTTGTTTTTATTTTAAAAAAGTTCCGTTTTCTTTTAGACAGACTGTATATCTTAGACCACCGCAAGGAAGCTTATAGACTCCTGATTTGCTAAATTTATTTATTTTGTGTTTGTTACTTTTAATTAATTTTCCTAGCACATTGCTAGTTTGAAAAGCAAAATCTGCATCAAGTCTCTTAAGTAACTTACGTATTTGTTTAGATAGTGGACCTATGTAACAGATAATTGTTTGGTTTCTGTGTATTCGGATATACTTATCATTCGTAGGGTTTCTTTATGTTGTTGTTAACTTAGCAAGCTATCAATTAAATCGCTCTATAACCGTTATTAAGGTCAATTTGTTTTATGATATTTAATTCTTTCTGAAAATTACAAGTGGTAAGGCGAATGGTTAACAATCTGTGTATCATACAATTATATGCTGTTATTTTTTGAGTAAACACGTGACAGGAAGAATTATGTATAATAAAATCTGTGTGGGTAGGCTTATGATAAATTGCACATTCTAAACGAATATTTTTGTTAGATGTCGTTAAATCTAGAAAGTTTGAAGTATCATTAACTTCCATTTCCGTTGCAAACTTTATATTTGACCGTAAATCGTTAATAAAAATTAGAAAACTGATTAGATATCTTTTAGTACCAACGAAACAGGCGAATATATCTTCTGCATATCTGTACCAACATTGGAAATTCCTAAACAATAATACACAAAAATCTCTGTTAAAAGCGAGCTAATGGGGTTACCCATAATTAGACTTTTGTTGGAAGAACATGGTGAATATTATTATTAAATTGAAAATAATTTTGAGAGAGTCAAACTGACAATGCGTTTAAGATTTGATGTTTTATTACCGGGTCTACTTTTTTTAACTAAAAGATCATCAATAATATTAATGACATCTTTAAGCGGAATGTTAATAGGTGCGCAATTAAGTTCTCGCTGTTTTTAAGAGATGGCTTCAGTAGTAAGTGCTGGTCGATTGTGACATAACCAAAACGTCATGAACCTAGCTTAGACATATGGTAAACAAACCGCTTTGACACATTAGTGATTTTGTTTTTGCATCATATACTTTTGGTTGTGTGAAAATGTCTGATTTTGTGCCAAATAATCGTCATTTGCGGGAAGTGTTGCTTTTCTTCTTTCATTCGAAGAAATTGGCGTCTGAAGCGCATCGAGAACTCCAAAAAGTTTACGGAGATGCTGGTCTAAGTGAAACAACGTGCCGTGATTGGTTCCGTCGCTTCAAAGACGGTGATTTCGATATTGACGACCGTTCGCGTGAAGGAAGACCAAAAACCTTCGAAGACGCTGAATTGGAGGCATTGCTCGATGAGGATCCGTGCCAAACGCAAAAAGAGCTTGCTTCAGCATTAGGAGTTACCCGCCAAGCCATTTCCCAGCGATTGCATGCGTTGGGAATGATTCAAAAACAAGGAACTTGGGTTCCTTATGATTTGAAGCCAAGAGACGTTGAGCGTCGTTTTTTCGCCTGTGAACAACTGCTCCAGCGGCAAAAAAGGAAGGGTTTTCGTCATCGCATCGTTACGGGTGATGAAAAATGGATTCATTACAGCAACCCAAAGAGAACAAAATCATGCGGACTGCCCGGCCATGCTTCTACGTCGTCGGTTCGGCCGAATATTCACGCTGCGAAGGTTTTGCTGTGCATTTGGTGGGACCAGGGCGGTGTTAATTATTATGAGTTGTGGAAACCGAACGAAACCATCACTGGGGAATTGAGTCGAGCACTGCGCGAAAAGCGACCACAATACGAGCAGAGGCACGAAAAAGTAATTCTACAGCATGACAACGCTCGGCCTCACGTTGCCAAACCCGTTCAAACCTACTTAGAAACACTCAAATGGGAGGTCCTACCCCACCGCCATATTCCCCAGATATTGCGCCGTCCGATTATTACTTGTTCCGTTCGATGGCACATGGTCTGGCTAATCAGCAGTTCCGCTCATATGAAGACATCTCAAAATGGCTTGATTCGTGGATAGCCTCAAAAGACGAACACTTCTACCGTGACGGAATTCGAGCTCTGCCAGAAAGATGGGGAAAAGTTGTCGCAAGCGATGGGCTATATTTTGAATGATTCATTTGTAAACATTTTTTCACAATAAAGTTGCATTTTCATCAAAAAAACAGCGAGAACTTAGTTGCGCACCTAATAGAAAACAAACTTTGAACGCCGAAGGATATTAATGTAGTATTGCTATTTAATTTAAGGTTTTTTAATTTTTGAACCAAGTTGTAGGCAATTTTTTATACTGTGGGAAAGTATAAAATTACAATAATTAGAAATTACGGCATATTGTACAGAAACATACTACCGGTACAATCGGCATATTATCTTTATGTATTTTGATTGGCGAGTACAATTTCGGAGGTTGTGGATCCATTATTTGTTTTGTATTTATTTTCTGGTGTAGAATATTAGGAGAATTTCGAAACTTTTGGGGGAAATACATCCCGCAATGGAGACTGCCAACAAGAGATCACGATTACGGATCAAATAAAAGCAGAGCTAAAGAATCAAAAGATATGGTTGACGGTAGATGAACGCACTTTAAAAAGCGGTGAGATTTACTTAGCTTTTCTTTTACGTAGTAGATTACAGAAGACAAACGCGGACAGGATAGTAGAAGCTATAAAACATACCTTTGGGAAGTTCAATATATCGACAACCCAACTTGTAATGTTGGTTACAGATGAGTGTTCGAATATGGTTAAAGCTGGAAAGTTACTAAAACAATCTTATCATTAATTGCTTCATGTAACCTGTTTGCTCCATGCATCTCATCTTGTAGCTGTATTAGAAACAGTTATTCAAAACTAGACCAATTTATAGATTCTACCAAAAAAGTTTTTTTAAATCTCCAAAACGCATTCGCGAGTTTAAACAGGCTTGTTCGCATATTTCTCAGTCACCACAACCGGTATTGACGAGATGGGGAACGTGGCTTAAAGCTGTTTTACATTATGAGAAATTTTTACACATTATTAAACTCTGTATCTCAAATTTAAATCGGCAAGATGCTCGGGCAATTTCAGTAAGTCAACGGTTGCTTTCAGATACCGAAATCCATACTCAAATAGAGCAAATTACCGAAAATCATTCAATTCTTTTAGATACTATTTCCAAATTAGAGAACGCCAAACTGTTATTACATGAAGCGCTAAATATAGTATATTTTCTTAAAACCTCGTTGGGAAATCTAACAGATGGTATAGGAAGCTTAACAACCGATAAATTGTGTGCGGTTATAAGTAAGAATCCCGATTTTCGAACTATAGTGTGTATAGACAAGAGTTTAACTGAAAACCAAGAGTGCGAATATGATGCGAACGTCCTTTTTAAATTCGCGAACAGCATTAGACGCAGAACGCTCCTTTTCCAAATACACCAACATATTTTCACCTCACCTAGGAGTATGACTGAGTCAGCATTGGAAGGCATACTACTGACACAATACTACAGTAAGTAGTAATTACATTTATTACTTTTAATATTGATTAGTAACTAAGCCGTACGCTACTGCGAAAGCACTCGTTTCTGCAGCCTTACTTAATAGTAATACTAATAAATTTTTTATTTGAAATTAATTTTCCAAAAAAAAGCTAATTACTACCAGTTACAACACAGCAATTGTAAAATTAGTTGAAAGAGGCATAGCCGCTTTTTATTACAAAACCTTTTTATAAATATACCGCTGCACAAGAATTATAACATGTACATAAACGTCCATCTTCGGTCAGGCACTTATAGTGTTATCGCTATCGCAGCGATACACAAGAATACACAAGTCCATAGACAAGATGTTGACCTTGGCGTATGTATGTACACGTTGAGCTCTCGTTTGTTGTTGGGGAAAAAAGAGGAATCCCTAGACCGCAAACAACATCTGCAAAGCGTGCAGTAATAAAATAAGCAGGCGCACTCCGTTATTCGAGATTCGCAAAATCACGAAAGTAGAACGACGTGTAATTTCATCGAAGAAAAAAACGATATTCAAGAATTTCGACGTGGGATCGACATAGCCGCACTGTGAAAGTATATGCTTATCAAAAACTATAGATCCTCGGCCGCCTTAGATTGGATAATACTATACAATAAAACTATTCGATAATTTGTTTGTTATTCCCGAAATAGAAACAGCTACCCTCGTAGTGTGTGTACAAGTTTGGAAAAATATCAAAATCAGAAGGTGGTTCTAATTCAATTGTCAAGTACTGTATAATAGATATTCTAAGTTGAATTCTGAATATTTGAGAAATAATAAACACTAATCATTAAATTTACGCCATGTATGAATACCTTTCTATAAAACTGCATAAAAAAAAAATCGATTTCACGTAGTATTTGCTCTCCTAATTATCGATAGAAATTTCGCTAAAAGCAACATAATAAATTTTATGGCGAAATAGTGAGCGGCGAAACAATTGAGAACGCATTTAAACCGACACTACCGGCAGCTATTGTAAAGCAGATGTCATATTTCTCGCCTCAATATTGCCTAGACCACTGACACACATTTACACACATACATTGTGCCCGTCGTTTGTTCAGACACCCAAACACGTAATCTAGCAACACTACCGTACATCATTACCATGCTGAAAGATAACATTAACAAGTGTAAACGAAGTTAAAACTTTATAGCCTTATAATTACATGTTAAATTGTCATCCATGTAGATACTTGTACTCACAAAACACGTTAGCCAGAGAGAAGTTCACATCGTCAGCTCGTATTTTTCACGATTTCTTTTTGAAAAAAGGATCGTGTCTCTTTTGTTTTTTCTTCTCGTCCATGATGTTGTGTTTGCTTTAGATTTACATTCAGGAGAAACCCGTCATATAATAAATCGACTGACTGTGTCGAGAGTTATTTTCTGTCAGTCAGTTGTGCCTGAGAAACGACCGGTGCTTTTGTTACTTTTTAAAAAGATTTAAACACACAATCGTCAACACAAAGAGATTAATGAGATGTCGATATACCGATTACGAACTTATGAATGTTAACGAATTGCGCGGTTATTGTCGCTTTGAATATTTATTACCCTATGAACGTAACTTGAATTTCGAAAGAGAAGAATGACTTAATTATAGCAAAAGTCAACATTGATTGATCGACATTTAGATATGGTACACATTGCTTCATACTATTTGCTTTAATGTTTAATATATGTTTACTTTACATTTGTATTCGTTACTATGTTTTACTTACTTTTATCTTTGAGTGTCAGAAACTTTCTTTGCTTCGTGAGTATTGGTTTTTAGAGTCTAAAATCCACGCACTTACTCGGCACCAGACAATTAATATCCGTATGATCGTATTTTATTCCCGACGATTGCACGATTGTCAGTGTCCGTCAGTCATTTCACTGCTCTACGAGCGTAGGTAGCCGTTTATATTTCGGGAACTGGTAGCAGTGTTAGTGTTGCCTCCGATCTGATGATTGCATCGTGAAGTTTGTCATTTTTGACAATATATTTACCTCGACAGCTTTATTATCCGACCGCTATTTCTATTGTTGACAGTAACTTGAAAATTTTATGTCAGCGAAAAAAATGGAATTAACATTTTCGTGCAGTTATTTTTCACAACTTTTGGCGTGGATTATCTCAACAAGAACGCATCGACGGGCTGAATTCTATATATGGTGATGAAGCACGATCGAAAACTACAGTACATCGTTGGTATAGTGAATTCAAACTTGGGCGGCGTTCTTTGGACGATGAATTTCCTGAAGGTCGTCCCATAAACGTTGTTGTGTCGGAAAACATTAATGCAGTGTCTGTATTGACAATGCAACACCGTCATGTGACATACCGTGAGATTGGGGCATCTCTAGGTATTAGTAACACCAGCGTGCATAAGATCCTGCATAAACAATTAGCCGGTAAGAGGGTATGTTCACGTTGGGTACCACATAATTTGACAACCTCTCTAAAAGGATTCGCGTCGATTGGTGCCAAGAAATGCACAACATTTATTAAGTCGTCACAGGTGATGAATCTTGTATCTACACGTATGAGCCCGATAGTAAACAGCAGTTGACTGTGTAGGTATTCCAAGATGAACCAAAACCAACTAAGTTGTTCGCATTCGAAGCACATCAAAATAAACGGTCGCCTGTTTTTTCGGAAAAAATCGGTCACATTGCAAGTGTGCCTTTAGAGAGTTGTAGAACGTTCAATTCCGAATGTATACAACTATTTGTTTGCCAAAAGTTTTTGAAGAAATACGAAAAACAAACCGAAAACGATAGACCATTCTCCACCATGACAATGCGAGCTCTCACAAGTCGGTTTAAACAATTGAATATTTGGCCAAGCAAAACACTGAATTGATGAGCCATCCGGCGTACAGCCCTGATCTAGCACCGTGATTTCTTTTTGTTCCCACCCGTGAAGAATCAACTTCGTGGTCAAGGGTTTTCTACGCTGGAAGAGGCAGTTGGGGCATTCAAAACTCATATTTTGGAGATATCGTGGCAGCAATGCTTTTCGGATTGGTTTAAACAAATACAAAAGTGCATTGATTTTCAAGAAGAATATTTTGAAAAGCAATACAACTATTTTCGATAATAAAAAAATTTTTTGTTTGCTATTCTCGAAATATAAACGGCTACCCTCGTATTATGAGCGCGTATATGATTCAATAATTTCTGTTCGTTAATAATACAAGTTTACCTGATGATAGGTGAATTCCTTGAAACGCGTAGTAGACAGAATGTTATTAATATATGAACGATTCTTTTAACATCCATGTAAAGTAGATGTTTCACTTTACATATTTTAATTTTACTATATTAAAGCTTTTGTCTAGAAAATATTCAACACTTTTCTTCATCTCGATTATTTATTCTACATACTTCACTACTGCCAATCATTGAAAGAAAAACTTACCTTGTTTGACCGAAACGTATCTCGAGTTAAGAGCAGCTACGAAACTAGCCTGAGGAAGTGAATCTTCCAACGAAAACAGTTCATCTTTGGTTACAGTATTGGAACGGGTTTTAAGTACAGCTTTCGAACCGATCGGGCTCAAGTATTGACCGTTCCTGTCGCGAAGGGCCAATTGTCCGCTGTGATATTCAGCGGAAAATAAACAGTCTTTATTGCAACTGTCGATCAGTTTGCCTGCAAAAAGAGAGAAAAACATGTATAATGTATTGTATTCGTTAGCATTATACAAGGAAAAGCAAACGAATGCTACTGTATTAGTTAGATGTTTTATGATAATTCGGAACGTCAAGAACAAATGCGACCTTCCGCAAACATGGCTACTTCAAGCGGTGGAGTAAGATGCATTATTTGCATCCGACATACGTACCTCCGTTAGATAGGTACTTATTGTTGCATGTGTGTAGAGCGTATTTGCCATCTTCGTCTGCGCGGAATTCCAAAGTAAAGAGCGTGTCTTCGCCCCAAGGAATGTTAGCGTCTACGTGGATTTCGTCTAAGTTTTCAGACAAGTGCGCGAATCTTTTACGTCCTACGGACCGAAGATTCATCTGCAAGAAAATACAAAATTCTTTATTTCGGATGATTTATGTTAAAAATTGACATCGTTTTAAAATAATAAAATTAATAACTGTATACAATGAAATTTAAATGGTGTTATATAGAAATTCATTTATTTTAAATAAATATAATTGTTTCTTTTAATAATCAATGAAACGAAATAAAAGAGTAAAACAGTTATTCAATATCAACGCTTTATATGTCTTCAGTACAACTTCGCTACTGCGGATATGTCCTTATATGTATGTATCTAACGTAAGGCTAAGCTTACGTATCAAGTATTTAATTGAATCTATCCACTAGATCGTTAGGATTAAATAGTTTGAACCGACTTCACGTCTTTTTTTGAATTCTTCTTTTACTGATGGTATTTTTAGGTTATTTTCAATTATTTTATTTGGCACGTGCCGGGGTGAATTCACGATAATTTTATTTTGATACCATTGGAGTATCTCTATAATTGAATTAGATGCCATTCCCAATAACTGAATGCCATAGGTCCAGATAGGTTCGATTATGACTTTATATAATAGTATTTTATTGTTGATACTTAAACGTGAATGTGTGCACATCAACCAGTACGTATCTCTCTGTTCATTTCATTACTGGAATGATGAACCAAGTCCAACATAAAGAAGTAATAGAGTCAGTCATGATTCCATATATTGATTCTTTAGGTTCTGGATATGTTTCCTACACATTTACCCAAGATGGGGCACCATATCACAGGGCAAAATCAAAACATTTTCCTAAAGGAATTTGAAGGTATTACAGGTAATATTCCAGACCTAAACCCAATTGGAAAAACATCTAGAGTAGTCTAAAATGGTGTTTATTCGTCTAGAAATGCTAAGACAAAATGCGGAGAATACCTGTAGTAATAATTCAGATGAACTAAATATTAATCTCTCTTATATATACATATGGTGTAAGTAAATATTTATATATTTTATTTACATGAAAATTTGTTATTTTAGTTAATTCATTATAGAAAGTGAAAATTATACGATAGCTAGAGTTTGGGTGCACGGTACTATATTTTTTTATTATATATATAGTAATACGAGGATAGTTTGACAAGTAATGAGAATGACACATAGGTGGCGCTCTAATTGGTAAAACAAATGCACTGTAATTTAGGTTGCTTATTTATATGTTTACATTCCGATATTTAGATAAATCGGTTCATTAGTTTATTTATGACAGCTGATTGAAAAAGAAGCAACTCGTCGTTTTGTTAAAATGGAAAAAGCAGAGTATCGCGCGGTGATTAAATACTTCGTAATTAAGGCTACGAAAGCTACCGAAATAAAAGATGAGTTACGGGAAACATTAGGTGAATCTGCTCCATCATCCGCCATAAGTAGATGGGTAAACGAATTTAAACGTGGTAGAACAAGCCGTGTTGATGAAGCGCGCTCTGGAGCACCAAAAATCGTGACTTCTAAGGAAATGATTATAAAAATCCATAATATTATTACGCAAGATCGACGACTCAAAGTGAAAGAGATGGCAGACATGGTAAACATTTCAACAGAACGCGTACATCACATTTTAACGAAAGAATTGGGCCTTTCCAAGCTTTCGGCAAGATGGGTGCCGCGATTGCTTACGGCTGATCAAAAGTTCACTCGTTCCATTCTCACTACTTGTCAAACTACCCTCGTACAATTGAAATTGCAATAAGAATTCAAGGAGAAGTGTCTACGAATTCTTGTGGCAGCTCCATTCCAGTTAGACATTCAAATACTAAAAGGTTGCTGTTAATTTTTCAAACTTTTTTATAATAATTCTATCTTTGCGTTGCATGCCTTTTCCAATCCCTCGGCAAAGTGTACGCCCTGTCGACGTGGAGGAGAAGTTTTCTTAAACTACCCTATTAACGACATAACGCATTCTCTCCTTGCTATTTTCCGATGTGAAAAATTTCCAGTTTTCAATAATTTTATTACGATCTTTTATTCATTTGAAATGTCTAGGTTTTACCATTGTTGTTGTGTTGTGCGTACAAAATTTAAAATTGTACGCACAACACTGCAGTAATTTTTTGGAGTTAGTAGATTCTGTCAAAAAGCAGGCCAAAGTGTTTTTAAATAAACTTAAGTGTTTTAAGTAAAATAAAAGGGGTTTTTTCCAATTTTTTTCCCCAAAAACTATAAAATACAAAGAGTTTATAAACCTACATAGAACAACTGATATCAGTGTAAATATGTCTCTATAATATGCAAGTTGTGGATAAATGTAATTAAAAGAAACTTCATTTCTTATTAATGTTTTACATGAAACATAAAAATAGTACAAACAAGAAATAATATATGTATGTAAATAAACAAAATGCAGAGTTTGCAGAGAGACATCTAATTAATTAAAAAAGTAAGTGCTTCCATATATTACCGCAGAAGAACATACATGAATACTTAATAAACTAATGGATATGTACGTATGTACATTCATTTGGGAGTTGTTTATAGCGGTGGTTTATGAAAGAATACGTGACATTTAGGCAGTACATAACGAGGAAAAATATATTAGTAATGTTAGTTTAATGCATATTTTTAAAGAAACGTGAATTTCGTATATTTATTTAAATAAAAGTTTGAATTATGAAGCAGTGTTACGTATTTCCATATTATTAATAGTGGTCATTTAATCTAATTTAATTTTACATTCTAGGATCGTCCATAAATTTGACAAATTCTTGGAAAAAATTTATATTCAGATGTAAAACACTCTGCTTAAGCAATTAACGGATATTCTGTATAATTAATAAATTAAATAAAACACGAACACCGAAACGTCTTAATACATATTTTGATGAAGACGTTCACGTCTAAGGAGCAAGTATAGATTTGATCTGGACTTCTTAAATTTCTGGCTCTCATGTTTGAATTACATTTGGATTTATTGAGACACTAATGTAGCTTATAGATAGCAGAGATTACATTTCCTTCATACAAATCATGACAATTGTATTGAACACGTTATTGGATAATGTATGATGCTAACCTTACATAATGAATTATTAACAAATTTGTACGTGCTGTGTGAGAAAGCTGCCAATATTTATCATTGATTGCAAACGCAATTTGGCGGAAAATGTCTCTCAAGAAGCTACCTATTTGGTAGGTGTAATTCGCTTATGAGAATCATAAACGTGTATCAGATTTGCCTCATGCTGCAAGACCTACATTGCAGTTGAGGATTGTACAAGTAGATGGGCTTATTCTAAAGAACAAAAGCGGATAAAAATTCGCAAATTTGTTAGTCTGTTAAATCAAGTAGTCATAGTGTCCATGTTACTATTTACGAAAAGCTGAATTTCAACAAAATTAGCGGACGGTGAGTGTCGATCTGAACAAAGGCAGAAACGTGTTCAGATTTCGGAAGAGCTTTTTAACGTTTTCAAAATGAAGGTGATGATTTTCTTGCCTGCATAATTGCAATAGATGAATCTTGAATGCACCCTTACGTTCCAAAAAAGTAAACAGGCCAAGCTGGGGTGGAACAACTCAAATTATCCACCACCAAAAAAAAAAATTAAAAAGTATTCCGTCAGCAGGCAAGATGTTAGCTACAATATTCTGGGATATCCGAGATCTAAATCTGGTTAATTTGCTAACTGACCGAAAAACTGTAATGTAGAATATTACACGCAACTCCTTTCTAAAATTAGTGATTTCGCACGAAGAAAACGTCGCAAACTATCAATGATAATACCCATCAACAAGTTACCCATTTAAAATAAGGACCATTCAAACCAACGCCATATAGTCCAGGCTCATTACTGTGCGACTGTCATCTTTTTGGATACTTTAAGGAGTCGTTGGAAGGCAAGAGATTCTAATTGGGCGAAGAAGTAATTAAGGCTATACTAATTTGGCTGCGTAAGAAACTAAAAGACTTTTTTCTAGTAACATTCGCAAGTTACCCGAACGTTGGAACAAATGCATGATAAAATAGGAAGATCAGACCGAAAAATACAGTCTGTTTTGTTATCCATATTCTATTATTTTTATCCAGATCAAATCTATACCTTCCAAAAGCTGAAAACTCTTGGGCTCACCTGTGGTCGTGCAGCTAGGTGGATGTGCCAGTATTCTGAATCTCCGGGCGCTTTAGCGGTACATGTTAGTTTATCGGAACTAGATCCAAGGAAATATCCACGAACGACATTACGGAAAGCCCAACGTCCTGTGTTGTCTTCGGACACAGTGACTTGAAACTTTGAACCCGGCTCCTTTTCTTCACCCTCGCATGTTACATTCCCGAAGGAGTCGACGGCCAGGTATTTGTCGAGATGTGACTTCAAATATACACACGCTGAAAACAAAAATGTCATTTTTTCCTCTAAAGAAACTGATAAAAATAAAGAAAGTTTAATGAAAGCGCATGAATTACTGTTCCTTTGTAATAACCACTACATCTATTATTTACTTATTTTTCTACTAATTCAAATACTTTTAAATATGGCTCACAAAAATAATGGGTAAAGGTGCTATACTCCTTCTGCCCTGAATTATGGAATAACACATTTTTCTTTTTTTCGCGAGTGGTGGGTGGTACTTAACTTAGGTCGTAAGTTTTTCCGACTCGTTATGACTACGGGACCGACAGTGTGTATTTAGTGTGTGTAAAATGTTCCATGGATTTGCTATTAAACCCTCCTCGACGTAAGAGGGGAAACAGTGTTGATTATTCATACTCATCACTGAAGGGTGCCGGGAGAGGTACCGATCACCTCCGAGACGAAAAACAATTTTCGGAAGAAATTCGAACCGTCGGCTTCTCTAGACCTGTCCAGTGCTTTTACCACACGCTCCATTCCACTATGTTTTCCCATTTTATGTTGTATACAAAATACTTAAATGTGTTTTAAATAAATTTTATTTAACTGATTTTAATACAATGTAACACCGATTTTAACGTGAACTTTATTTAAGTAAATTTTTATCAAAAGTTTACAAATTTAAATCAAATTGACGTATTACAAGCACATAAACGCAACACAGAGACAGATGTGTCCATCAACACGAAGTTTCTCTCTAGTTGGATGTGGAATTTTGTAATTATTACTGTCTGGATTTATTAGATTTAACACAAATTGGACTGAACGCGTTTTTCAGAACGCATACGAGTTGAAATGTTCTAGTTCACATGTTCTATATTCGTTTCTAAATTACAACGTTCTTTTGCTTCTTCACTTTCAAATATTTGAATATCGAACAGTTCAAAATCTTCGTAGGTATGAACTGAATATAACGTGGAAAAAAATTTAATACAATGCTAGGCAACGAACGCTGTGAACAATATTCGTAACGTTTGAGCCTGTAGAATGTGAATGATATTCATCCGTATCGGTACATTTACAGCTGAGCGTCAGAAGGTATTCGGAAGGGTTTTCAAAAATGAACTGAATAGTTCTCAATAGTTTTGCAAAATTAAAACTTCAGTACCAATGCTAGAAGCCATCATGGGAAATTCCACAAGCGTTTGTAGTGCTTAATGTATTGAATACACCTAAATAATTCATCAGTAGTTTTTAGCTATTCTTGGGATTGTAGTGACTGAACGGATTCGAAAAAAACAAGATCTAAAACTTTGAAGACTATTCGAAACTTCAATTGAATATTCTACTCCTTTCTTGATTCTTCAGTCATTAATATGTCACCATTTTCACGAGCATCGAGTTCCGCATTATCTTGCGGAATATAAATTGGTTTGACTATACGAGCCGTTGGAAATTTTAATCTAATGTCTGAAAAAAAAATCGAATATCGTTTAAAATTATGCGGGCATTAATAAATTCGATAGTTCTGGACACCTTTTTTGCTCACTTGTTGCTATTTCGCTTGATAGATTCTTGAAAAATAGATTTGCGGATCCTGTTTTTCAGTCAAAATATTTTCTTGAAGTCATATCGTGGTCTGGTTGCTGAAGTCACGAGTATCATTTTGGTTATAAACAGCTTAATTTTACATTCCTCATCAATAACGATTTAATGTGGTCGTTTAAGTCGGCTCAAACACTACTATTTTTCGCGAATATGTATGTACAGAAGGTAACAGAAAAAGGTTTATGATGTACACGAAAATCTACCTCACGAATTCATGCACAATGGTCTTTACACCATGTAAACAAACCATTTGTGTTATATTCATTAATAATTAATAGAATTTCAAATTAATTTATAAGATAACTATTCTGAAATTACGATTTCATGAATAACGTATATGTAAATACATGTTTTTGTGGAAATGTAATGATCTAATTGTTTAAATCTAAATTTTATATTAATAACAATATTAATATTGCATTCGATCTATTGATATGACGATTGTCATAAAAAGTTCGCACCAAATCATCACATTACCTTAGTCTTTTAAATTAGAATAATTTCCACTATAACTTATACAGGTTGGTAGAAAAGTTTTGAAAGAAAAAATGAAACGATGTGAATTTTTAAATGAAATTAGTTTCTTTATTCATTGTAATCTCCCTCAACTGCAATACATTTATTCCAATGATCCTCCAATAATTTTATACCATCTCTGTAATGATTTTCTGGAAGCTCCGCAAAATACTGTTCCACGGCTGAAATAGCTTCTTCATTCGATGAAAAATGCTTTCCACGAACGAATTGTTTCAAGTTTCTGAAAAGTTAGTAATCACCCGGAGCCAAATCTGGTAGATACGGTGGTTGTTCAAGCAATTCGTACTTTAATTCATTCAATTTAGCCATCGTTAAAACACTTTTGTGTGAAGGCGCATTGTCTTGATGAAAATTTTTTTTTTCCGCAAAACCAGGTCTTTTTCACGAATTTTTGCATCCAGTTGATCTAAAATGTTACAATAATACTCTGAGTTAATTGTTTTACCTTTTTCAAGATAATCAATCAATAAAATTCTTTTTGCATCCCAAAACACTGATGCCATAGCCTTTTTTGCCGATCGTCCTGACTTCACCTCTTTTGGAGTTGAACAACCAACCGTAGTCCACTGTAATGGTTCTTGTTTAAATTTAGGATCATGGTGGTAGATCCAAGTCTCATCCATAGTTATACAACGACGCAAAAAATCGGTTTTATTCCGCTTGAAACGTACCAAGTTACGCTGAAAAATTTGTTTTCGATCCAGTTTTTGTTGAATTGTTAACGAATGCGGCACTAACTTTCCAAACAGCTTTTTCATATGTAATTCTTCATGTAAAATATGAAGTACTCGTTCGTCTGAGATGCCTATGGTATTAGAAATTTCACGCTTAGTCAAATTCGGAACTTCACTAACCATATTATGTACCTGCTCAATGATTTCTGCTGTTGTTGCAGTTTTTGGTCGTCCACTACGTGGTTCATCTTCAACGCTTGTACGACCACGTTTAAACTCTAAAACACATCGATGTATTGTTGGAAATGAAGGAGCACATTCCTTTAACAAGTTCACCATTTTTGTATGAACCTCTGTTGCTGATAAACCTTCCAAAACAAAGAATTTTATCACAGCGCGATATTCAGTTTTTTCCATTGTTAAAAAATACACCGACACACAATAATTGATTAAGAACACAACGCATACACAACTGTTAAAGCAATTTATTGTAGTTAATATAAAACGATCACAATTCTTATATCTCAAGCATTTCATAATTACTAAGATTATATGCCAAAATTTGAAGCAGAAGAAGCATTATCTTCGTGTGAAATACATTTTAATCAGATTTATTATAATGTTTCTTGTAACGATTGTTATTCACATTAGACTTATGCGTGTAAATTATAAACTTCCTGTCACATATTTTTAATTAATTCACATGATTATATCAGAATATCTATTAGTTAAATGTAATTCCTATGATAATCTTTATAACGAAATCTTTATATCAAAATGTCTTGCTAATAAAAGAATTACGACAATTGCATACATAATTTGTTAACGGATTTTCTATTGTAAATGTAAGAAAATTAGTTTCCATAAATTAACACGTGAAATAACACAGTCTGTAGCAGAGAAAATTGAACTTTTTTAAAATAATAATTATTAGTGGCGCCATCTATTAAAAAAATATGGGTCGGTAAGGTAGATCTTTCGCCAATATTACGTCAAAATATCATGACATATGCATCATTAGAAGCAGAGAAATTGCGCATAAAGTAACAGTGTGTATTTGGTCGAAAAATGAATTTTGAACAAAGAACAAAATCAAGTTCTGTTTTAAACTCGGTAAATCGTTTAGTGAAATGTCCAATTTGATGGAACAAGTACATATATGGTGATGCGTGTTTATCATGTACGAGTGTGTATAAGTGATATAAACGATTTAAAGACGGTCGTACGAACATAGGTACAAAAAAATCTATGGTTAGGGAAAGTAACATCGAATTCGTGCGTGAATTTATCAGACATGAGCCGAAATCCTCATTGCGATACGTGGGAATGGAATTAAATATTTCCAAAGATTCAATTCATTGCTTTTTGACACAGTATTTGGGACTGTTTCGGAATTTGTGCGAGGTTTGTACCACACAAGCTAGCTGAATTCAACATTGTACAGACTTGATTAAAGACTCAAAAGAGGACGAAAACTTCAGGTTTTCTATTGTAACTGGCGATGAGACGTGGTGTTTTCAATATGATCCAGAGGCCAAGCGTCAAAAGTCTGAACAGGAAGCATCCAAGTGAAGAAAGACCGAAAGCCGTTTGGAGAAGTCAAAAGTGAAGGCAATATTGATTTGTTTTTATGAAGAGTTTGTACCAACTAGTCAAACTGTCAATGCTGTATATTATCTTGGTGTTATAAAGCGTCTTTTGGCGCGTATTTGTCGTGTGCGCCCTCAATATCTGGCGTTTGTTGCATGATAATGCTCGACGCCTATTACTGATTTTCTAACTACAAATGGCACTTTAACATCAACCATTCGCCGCACTCACCCACCGTATTTGCTCCCTGTGATTTCTATCTATTCTCCAAACTACATTTGCTTATGAAAGGATAGCATTATACCGACGTTGAAGCCATCAAAAAAGCGTCGACAGCGATCTTGAAGAACATCTCTAAAGACGAGATTAACTTAACTGGCTTATGACCACTTCGGGACTTCTTACAAATATTTCCCATTTCGTGACACTACCTAAAATGATACCTTCGGCGTCTCCCATTTCGGGACGCGATATTAAAGGAATGCTATACATCATAAACATAGACAAAACAACTACACATTTGAGATCAAAAATTGTTTTATTTACGTCAATCTAATTTTAAATAAGAAAATGTGTCAAATATTTACACAATATCACAGAATTATTTCAATTAAAAACCTAACCCAACCCAACATTAGATTTCCCTATAATAAAGTCAGAAACACTTTTAGATATAGCCTAAAAATGCAAAAGGACATGACAATTAAACCATTATCTAGTCTAATCCCTGATACGCTCAATGCTCCGGTATAAGTGTCACCAAATGGGAACGCTAGAAGTAATCAAAAAGGGTTGAGTCATGAAATGGGAACAAAGCAGGTAAAATTTCGCCGTGTCACGAAATGGGAAGTCTCGAACTGGGAAGACACCACTTAACTTGTATTGAAGCCGAAGGCGACTACTCTGACCAAAATAAATGAATTTTACCAAAATAGTGAGCTCTTGTTTTTATTTTAAAAAAGTTCGGTTTTCTCTGCCACAGACTGTGTATTTGTAGCTTAAAAAATATAAGTGGATTCATTCGAATATAATTTAAAATATTTATGAGTAGTTAGTAACTCTTTCTTTTTAAACTTGATACTCACTTTCACTGCCTGAAGACGTATCGGGTTCCAGCGTCCAAATTTGCTTCTTCTTTAAAGACGCACCATTTGCGTTAATTTTGAAACCAAATGTTTCCGCTGTAAGATATCTATATTTGGAATTGATGAGCCCAATCGTCCAACAACCTCTTTGCTGATTTTGAGTAATTATATCCCCGCACCCGTTCAGATCTCCGTTAGTATGTCCATTGAGACCGTTCATCTTGACAGAAGTTTGTGGTTGGGGCGTTTCTGAAATGAAAAGAAAATGAAATTAGTAATAGCTGTGAGGTTTTTCAATGTGTTGTTTTTTAGAAGTTAACATTTAATACAGAGAACAACGTCTTCTTTTAAACTTAATACAGACATTTAGAAAACAGTTACCGTAATGTACCAAAATACAAACCAGAGTAAGAACTGAATGCATAAAAGTATACAAATCCGCCTTTTTAGCTCGCTAATTGGAAGGTGCATGTAAAGGTGGCAAATATCGCAATGAATGTAGGGTTAGTCTAGATCATGTATGGGCAACAACCGGCCCGCTGTAAGATTTGATTCGGCCCGCGAGACATTGTCGTATTATTTCATGTCTGATATCTATCGCTAGAAATTATGAACACTACTTTAAAATGCGCTACTTTTAAAGGCAACCCGCGAACGTATTTTCACATTAAAGTTTGGCTCACAGCATGTCAAAGGTTGCCCATACCTGGTCTAGATCATAAATATTAAAGACTTAGAATATAAATACGATCAAACCTAGGTTTAGACGCCTTAGATAACAAGAAATTTTCCGAATACGAAGCGTCTCAAATGATGTAACATCTTCAATTACCGATCTACGAGCCTCACAAAGCCTGGCAGCAAGTTACTCACAGAAGCATGAGTTGCTTTTGTCGTTAATAAATCATTTCTTGAAAGTATTCATTTTTATAATAAATTTTACTTTTACAAGTCACATTCTCTTTGCAACGAGTAATCTTCAGCGATGAATTTCGATTGAAGCAATGACGGAGAGTGTTAGTTTCGTTAAATGAAGACCCAAAGGATGTTATAGTGACGAGGCTGTGCAGAAATAGAACACTCATCATCAATGATGACCTGGTCATGCATAACCGTGATCGACACCGGACATCTGCGGTTTATGGAGAGCACCATGAACCAAGTGCAATATAAAAAGGGTTGTTGAAACTGTATTTTTGCCTTTCTAAACTCATCCACCTTACATGAAGCTGTATGGTCTTTCGACCATACAGCTTCATGTAGGGTGGAGCACCGTGTCATACAGAGAAATCGATAAAGCATCTTTTTCAAAAGCATAACGTACCGCTTTTGCTCTGGCCTGGAAACTCAACCGATCTAAATCCGATCGCAAATGTAAGAAACATATTGCAAAAATGTACGTACTCATCCTCGAACCCAACAATACGTGAGACGTCTTTTAAGTTTTGCATAGAAAGCGCCATGAATCAAATGTCAGTACTAGAAATTAACCTCCATCTTTAGGTAACCTAAACCCAAAGTTTCAGTGCGTGTAGTGTTGTAACTACAACGAACTTTCAAAGTTAGTTAGTTGAAAAATGGAACATTTTCGCGGAATAATTTTTTATAATTTTAGAAAACAATTATCTGAACAAAAATGCCTTGCCGAGTTGCTTTCTATTTTCGGCAATGCAGCGCCAGATCAATCAACAAATTCTCATTGTTATGGTGAATTCAAAAGTGGACGGATTAGTCTCAGCGAGGATCCAAGAGCAGGTTCACCAATCATTCAGGAAAACATCGATCGAAGATCATTAATGAAAATCGACATTTGGACATATCGCCAGATCGAAGCATTATTGGGGACTTCAAAGACCTCAATTCAAAAAATTTTGCTTAAAGAATTAGTTTCCCGTTGGATACTGCATCTGTTGACCAAAGAACAGAAAGCAGCTACGTTGAATTAGTGTCAAAAAACCCCAGATCGCTTCAACTTCGGAAACTTTAAAAACGTGTACAACATTTTGAATGCTGATAAATCTTGGATTTACTGATCCGAGCCAGAAAATAAACGCCAATAGTCTGTTTGGGTGCTCCAAGGTGAAGAAAATCGGACAAAAGTCATCCGTTCTAGAAGTGTCATATAGCAACAATTCCTCTACAATATCAAAGAGCTGTTACTGTCGATTGGTATACAACCATTTGTTTCCAGCAAGTCATCGTTGAGCTTCGAGAAATTAACCCCGAAAATCATCCTCCACCAAGACAATGCAAGTTCGCACACAGCACGCAAGACAATTGAATTTTTAACGCAACAAAACGTCGAATTGTTGGGTCATCTTCCGTACAGTCTGGACCTAAATCCCAACGACTTCTTTACCTTTTCGAAAACCAAGAACAGACTGCGTGGTCAAAGGTTCCAGTCGTCAGAAGGAGCGGTCGATGTCTTCAAAAACGCATGCAAAAGTGTAATATTCGTGGAGAATACTTCAAAAAACAATGAAGTCTTTAAAAGTTATCTACTGTTTTATTCCAGTTTTATATGCAAAATTTAAAAGACATCTCATGCAATCGTTCTAAAAGATAATATTCGCAGACATTGGGAAGAGAACGATAAAACTGCAAGAAGTGGTAAAAACTTGTATTTCTGGTATGGCAGGTAGAATTAATGCATTAAAGATAAAGGAGGAATAACAAAATATTAATGTAATACCTTATATAAAGCATAAATATTTTGCATTAGTAATATGTGTCTGTTTTTGTTTTATTTCTGATAAATTCAACTGCCAGATACTTTACAACTAAAAACTAAATTCTCATGATTCTTATTTAAATACAATATATGCTTCATCCTCAAACTTTACAAAATGAATAAACGAAAATAATAATCTTAAAATTATTACAAACATGAAGTTATGTACAAGACTAAACAACTATTACTGTGATTCATGTTTGTCTAAGATATCCACCATTAAACATGACTTTTATTAGAGTAATTCATTGAATTAGTTCCAGCACTAGAAAAACTCCCGTATGAGTACCCCCTTTTTAGTTACCGCTGTATTACTCATTTAAATATGCATAGCAATAACGATAAGAATATTTGGACAACAATGTTTGACATGTTGCTTTAGACTGCTTATCTTCACTTGCGATAGGTCAAGAGTTATATTCAAGCTATGATGTGGTTTATTTATAAATGCGAAGTATGTTAATGAACTCTGGAATTTAAAACACGAGAGTGAAATAAACGTCGATAAGTGGGCGGTTTTATCATTGCTATTTAATGGACGAATTCTTCAGAAAGTTTAGTTGCAGATGTGCAGTTTATACACCATTCAAAACAATTAACAAATATTTGATTAAAAATAATAAATTTAAATAAAATGAAATTTGGTATTCGTATATTTGTGAATAAATATCTGAATAAATTATTGTTTTTTAACTTGTTTGGACAAGTTGTAACGCGATCTTTTGAAGAATATATTTTGGGTGTAGGAGAAATATCTATTAATATTGAATTTTACAGAAGTTTTATTGCAAAAATTCCTACAAAATAATAGAGATTGATAATATGTATGAGCTTGACGAATAACTGAAAACGTCGGACACCTTAACGGTAAGGATCGGCTTATATCTCGAACATTTTTCGAAGAATCACATTCTATTTCTCCCTGACAGCATTTCCTAATGCCTGAAGTGGTCTTGGTGGCATATTCGCGGTAATGATTACACAGGAAAAATTCCCCACACTTATCCAGACAAAACCAAAACACTCACAGTTGTTTTGTAGTTCACTCGTATCTATCCCAAAGATAGTTTCGAGTGAAACACAAGAACTGCTTGTCCAACCCCAGGCCGATTCTTGTAGGTGTGCCTCAAGGATCGGTATTGTCTCCTATCCTATTTAACATATACCTGCATAACATCCCTAAACCACTACCTGACGTACAGTATGCGCTTTACGCAGACGACACCGCAATCTTTACACAAGCACGAAGGCCACTTCGTGCTGTGAAAAGACTGCAGGACACATTTGCAGATTGGTTCTCCACATGGAGAATCAAAATAAACTCAAATAAAAGTTCAGCCATTATTTTCAGAAAATCTCCAAGACCGCGAGAATGTTCGAAAATTCAACTCCATCTTTCGGAAGTCCCCTGGCAAGAAAAAATCACATGTCTAGGTGCAACCATGGACTGCATGCTCGTCTGGCGTTATCACGTGCAGAAACCTGCTATCCGTGGCACTGCAACCTTGGTGCAGTTGTATCCGCTACTACATTATAATAATAAAGCCAACATGCGACTTCGCACTGCTATTTACTAATCTGTTATTCGTTCCAGATTCACATATGCGGGCCCCATTTGGGGTGTCGCGGCCAATTGTCATCTGAATAAACTTCTGGCGATACAGAATAAAATTCTCCGTATCATGACAGGAGCTCCTTGGTTGACAAGGAAGTCAGTCATACATCGGGACCTGCAAATCCCCACGATTCTCGAATATATTCAAGAATTAGCGGCGAACTAATATTCAAATCTCCAGACTCACTAAAATCCGCTCATTGCAGGCATCGATATTAACCAGCACACCAGTGTTCACAGACGGCCACAGTTAGTGTTACTTCGGTAACTGAATAAAATTTTCCCTGTAAATCTTCTACTAAAGATTTTACAAGACTTATATTAGCAAGTCATGCTAATTTTTGTTTTAAGTATGTCCACAGGTTTAAATATCCAAGGAGACGACGGAGTTGAGAACCAGGTTCAGCTCCACTACAACAATTGAAACAGAAGAACAGAAGAAGTTGTTTTGTAGGTTCTGTAAAATATTTCTCAATTTTAAAAACTGACACTTGTACTAATGTACGCTCCCGCAATAACTTACGGACCTTTTTAACAGTCTTGTCTTCCAGGGGCTCACAGAGGCCGGAATATGGCGTCGGACCCCAGTCCGCATTGTTCACATGTCTTACTTTTCAAAGATGCTCTCATAACCTTCTAATTCATGGTAATTGATTATATTTTTGATTAAATATAAACAATCAGCGGTTTCACTATGATTACTTTCTAGCACGTGTGTCACTAAACTGCATTTCTTCGGTCGATTAAATTTAATGTACAAGATATGTTCTTTATACCCAGTTTCCATTGACCGTTTAGTTTGACCAATGTATTTTATATCAGAATCCCGACAATTTTTTTCTTATATTCCAGATTTCTGAGCAAACACGACTTTATCTTTTGCATTTCCTAGAAGAGATTTTATAGCGTACCTGGGCCGAAATGTAACTTGAAATTCGCGTTCCTTAAAAACCTATAAACTTTTTATAACTCGGTGAAACGGTAAACATATAACTTGTTTATTGCTACTGTTTTGCGGTGACAAACAATTGGTATCACGGATTGCCTTTTTTATGTTAGATTTTATAATTAATCTCATGATTATTTCCGAATATAAACCATTGTACCTCGCGATGCTTTTAATAAAATTTAATTCTTTTCGTGTTTCATTTTTGTTCCTTTTTTATTTTGATTATTTTCTTTCTTTTCTATTTTATATTTTTTCTTAAAGGGCACTATGTTCGTTAATAATTAAATAGAATTTCAAACTAATTTAATTCTTTTTCGTATCTCACTTTTGTTACTTCTTTATTTCTATTATTTTCTTTCTTTTCTGTTCTTATCTATTTTATTTATTTTTTTATTAATTTTTCTAAGTTTCTTATTAATCGTTTGCTAAGTCACTCATTAACAAAAGTAAGATGTGAAAAAGAACTGTCTCTAAATAGTTTAGGTTAGGGTCTGTGTCGTACACATCACTTTTGATTAACGTTCGAAATTATCTTTACATTCTTTAAGGTGATTAGCGTGTTTTTTCCAACCTAAAACTTGTATAATATTTCCAATCTTGTACTGAAATCTCTTCCTGCTTCTCCTACCAACTATTAATGTATTATTAATTTTCACATTTAAGTTCATGTACACTGCATTTGTTTAATCTACTAGTTTTAGTTTTATTGTTGTTTAATATACTTTTTAGAATGTTATTTGTTTTATAGCTTATGTACGAGGGAGCGTTTTTATATTCGCGGAATGGGGGACAAGGGGTGGAAATAAAAAAACCAAATTATTTTCCTTTTTCAATATATTCACCTGCAAGACGGATACATTTTTCACATCTTTCAATTAATTTATTTATACCCTCATAAAAAAATGATTTCTCTTTATCGGCAAAATACGCCGAAACTGCCTCCTTGACTTCATCATCGGCAGTAAATTTTTTACACTGCAGCTCTTTTTTCATTTTCGGAAACAGGTAATAATCACTGGGGGCCAGGTCTGGGCTGTAGGGTGGGTGATTCACAATTTCGAAGCCCACCTTATGCAGGGCAGCTAACGCAACGCGGCTCTTGTGGACGGGCGCGTTGTCGTGCAAAAGCAGAACACCTTTTGTCAATTTTCCCCGTCTTTTCTCTTTAATGGCTTCTTTTAGTCGCTCTAATATTGAAGCGTAATATTCTCCAGCAACAATTCCACTCAATACACCATCCTTGTCTTCATTACAGAGGTCCAAAAATGCACGCGAACACTCTACGCGCTGTTGTTTTTGCGGCGGCGTGAGCATTCTCGGCACCCATCTTGCGCTGACCTTAGACATGCCGAGATGATCGTGTAGGATTTTAAAAATTGTTGTATCGGATACTCCAACCATTTCTGCGAGTTGTTTCTTCTTTAGTCGAGCATCTTCGAGTACAATTTGTTCAACTTTTTGGATAAGTGCTGGCGTGGTCACCTCAATGCTCCTGCCCGGCCTCGGATCGTCTTCAAGGGATTCCCTTCCTTGTTTAAATAAACTATGCCACTTGTACACCATGGTTTTTCCTGGACAAGAGTCGCCGTAAACCAATGACATCTCATTCATTATGGTCGCGACTGATTTTCCTTGCCTGGTAAGGAACTTTATAACGGCACTATATTCGATTTTTTCCATATTTCACTTTTCACTCCTGATTATATTACTTGGTTGACGATAGCTCAAAGACTAACTGTCTAATAACAATGAAACTTCGTATTTATACTAATCATGAGTCACTGCACAGGCCACGCCCCCAATGCGCCTACTCACCCCTCTACAACCCGCTCATTCCGCGAATATAAAAACGCTCCCTCGTATGTAGTGTTTTGGATGTTCAGCTCTAGTAACCGTTAACGTTGCTGGTCTGTAATATGTAGAATAGCATTATTTGTTTTGGGGGTATTAGTTCTGGGGCAGACAGAACTCATTAATTGTTTAAATTGTTTTTGTTTGCAGAACTTATTAATTCATACTGAATTATATCCATTGCTGACTGTAATTCGTTTAAAAATATTTATTTTTGTGTTAAAATGCTTTATTAACTATGTTAGTTAAGTTTATATGTAATTAAAAGTTAATCTATAATGTAAAATTTAGAGTGTTTTATATATTCCTCAGTATAATGGAATTTCACAAAATAACGACCTCAACAATCTTCAATTTAAAATCTTTTCTGACATAGGTATTACTTGTAAGTGAAAAACTGCTAGTTTGAGCGTCTACGAGTGCAAGGATGATTTGTGTATACTTATGTTAGTGTATATAGCATGATTGAAAGGCCTAGAAAGTAAAAAAATGCATACAATTTTTGAACCTATATGTTTTCTGCTAACTGTAGTTTGAAACTAATTGTAAATACTACTACAATCTATATAAAAAACCCAAGTTATTATTTCTGCGAAAGAAAAAAAGCTAATTTTTTTTAATATAGCGTCCAGTCTCTGATATTTTTCAATATAGCCCCCACAGCGATTTCCCATAGTTCTGACCAAATTTTTCGCATAATTCGTAGGTAGTTAGCTCCATATCCTCCTTGTATTGCAAGATAGTGCCAAGTTCTTAATGAAACTTGTTACTAATTACTTTAATTATGTTACGCCTCTTCCATTTTGTCGCAGGTAAATTTTCGTGGGCCTTGGGGATCGAGTAGATCTAATGAGATATTTTCGGTCCCTAGAACTAAAACAAATGTGTTGTACAAAGCTCCTCGGGCGCATACGAGTAGGAATGCCAATGCTTCGTTTGAGACTCCTTTCCGATAGTCTCAGTGATGGTGATTGATTCTTGTGCGGTCCTGATCTATATATTTTGATTTCTTTCTTTTCCTTATATATATATTACTTTGTAGTTACCTAGTTATTATTTGTATTTTTTCAATGTATTTTTATTTATTCTTGTCCTGTAATTGGTCTTTGACTGTTGGACAAACAAAGATTATTATTATTATTATTAAGATAATTGGTCAACCGGTCAATATACGTTTCGCGTGAAGTTTCTGTTTCGTCAGAGCCAAAAAATTTTCATTTGGGTTGGCATATAGAGACTGCGAATGCCATTGATGCAATTTGCAGTTGACGCTCTCTGCAAAATTTGTTTCGATGTTTTGAGTGGATTTCTTCTGTTAGCATCCTATATAGACAGTTATCTTGAAACCACACTTTCACGAATCTTAAGACGTTGTTTTTATAGGAACAATCTTTCTATAACATCCCAAGCGTATTCTATTGGATTACCATATGAGGAATTGACTAGTCATTCGATTATCTCTACACCAATTTAATCATTCCAGTTGTTCACGATGATTATTCTATAGGAACGAGCATTATCGTCCATTAAAACGAATTTTTCTGCCGCTGCTACTATACATAGAAAAACAATGTGTTACAAAATTTCATCTAGATATCTCTGGGTAGTAAGAGATCAATTTTCTATGAAATAAAGGTCGGCATGCTCTCCAATACTTATGGCAACCTATTAGTATTACACCATTGCTCTTACGTTGAGACCTTATTCAGGCAAATTGTGGGTTATTACGTGTGACAAGTTAACGCCAAATCAGAATACACCTATTAACAAACTGCAATGTAAATCTGGATTCGTCATTGAATAATATTCGCCTCTATTCATCAGTCTCAGTTGATATGCTCATGTGTTCTTTTATGATGTGAAGTAAGAGAAATGCAAGCTAACAGTCTTCACACATAAACGAATGATTTATTATATTTTGCGTCGATTACAGCCTTCCAATAGCAGCGGTAAACTCACTTCGAATCTAGTACAGATGAACAAAATGAGCTTATGACTCAAGAAAACTTGACGAAATAATGACAAGATCAAGAAATGTTAAATGGGACGAGAGCCAAAAATATAGGCAGACCCGAAAGGAATGGAAGAATATAATACTGCAAACCCAACTCCATACAACCATGTACCTTTGATTTTACATAATTTGCAATTCCCATAATGTTCAATTTGCATAATTGCATGATGAAAATATTCTGACAGGTATTAATCTCACAAAGTCTCAGTGTGACGTTGATTAATAACCTTGCCATTGCCTTCGTCAGGCACCTCTAATTTCTAAAAAGCGATTCAGAAAGAAATTAAACTTTGGTTCACTCCAAACACTTTGTTGTGTTTCTACTCTTTCCAATTGATCTACAGTCTTATCTATCTCTAACAGAGCTTGAAATGCTTCCGGATACTACTAAAATTGTGAATCTTTATTACAAGATATAGGAGTACTTTTGGATATTACCCTAGGAGCATAGAAGCACGCTTTGGAACACTTTAGCGACGATCGCTTTAATGTAATCGTAAATATATTAAGACACGTCTGTATATTCGTCTTCTCATTTCAAAAGCATAGTTTATAGAAATATTTATTAAGCGTTACACCAATTGTCACTACTTTTTATTATCAATTCTATAAAAACATCTGCCAGCAATGTATTTTACATGCAGTGTTTCTGTAATAATCCCTCTTAATAACGAACTATATCCACTGTATTAATATACATACTTAATATTCTTTCATATTAAGTGTTATATTTAGAGTGTGTATTAGTTTATTTATCACATTACGCTTGGCTACAGCTAGGTTTTAACCGATTATTACTTTTATTACTTCATATATTTTTGTTGTACATACTTTTCCACTTATTTATTTGTATATACACAGAATATAAGTGTAAGCTTATTGGATAATTGTAATTTATTTCACCTAATCTAATTAGTTATAATCTCGTAATTGTTATTAATATTTGTAGTTATTTTCATAAAGCAGGTATTTTCGTTAAAAATACATTTATGTAACTTATGCAAAGTGCGTGTTAGTATCTTCATGTCGGCGTCCAAGTTGGAACTGCGTCCTCTGTACTTCTACTGCTGACGTTTCGTCTTTACTTATTTAAAACATCCTTAGGTCTTAACTGCTGCTATTGTTTTCCTTGTTGCGATGTGAGTTTCTTTATGGTTGTTGTTTGTCATGGATCAGCGGAACATTACGGTGACGGATGGGTTGTTTGAAGATACAAGATTGTCGGGCGTTGTATAGGGGGTAATCGCCATCACAGTTTATGTTATTAGAATGTTTTGTATTTCTACAGATTCACAAATTTTTCGGCCACAGTAATGACTACGTAACTTTTGTGGTTTATTACATGAATCAAAAAAGAAATAAAATACTTTACCACATTCATGTTCGTATTCTGTATACATATGTAGATAACTAAATTGTCATCATCAGCAGATATTTAATAAGTGTCGCATCTTTTCCCGTCAAAAACCCACACTGAGCGTGTGTTTGGTTTTTAGCGTAAAAAGGGATGCGGAGTTATTCTGTGCGAATTTTACCGCGAATCCAAGTGCGATACTGTAATCAATTATTTACTGATGATGACAACATAGTTGTCGGAATATGTATACAGAATGCTAACATTGATGTGGTAAAGTGTTTTATTTACCTTTTTTGATTAAGTAGACAGGGTTTTAGTAGAATTTAATTGGATATGGTGCCCGATACCAAGTCTATGCTCAGCAAGTATAGAACCAGCTACGCGTAGCAGCCTAGTAAGCCGCTAATGCTTTGAAACGCGATCGCCGACAGAGCGCTTTGTTTAGCCAATATGTACACTGCCGCACGAGCAAAGAATTCTGTAGACATCATGTGTTTCTAGAGAATCACGGTGTTTCACCGAAAAGGGGTCTGAAAGTTTAGAATGGGGTTTAAAGGTAGTTTTAATGTTGTTTTTAAGGAATATTCTCCTCGTGCGATTAACGATGCCTTGCGTATAGGGTAAATAAGCTTTAGAGAGAAGATAATGTATGCTGGATATTGGGTTGTGGAACTCTGAAGTTAAGATATCAGTCTATACTGTATAAAAATTGTTTTGTATTAGAGTATTGTAGGCCTGACATATTTCTTGGGGTACAGAATATTGGTGGGGTACACTGAAAGCTCTTTGATGATGTTTTTGTGCGGAATAATGTTGGGAAAGAGCATTTCGATATCGGTCAGTGTGCAGTAGTTTTGCAGATATTTTGAGAAACAAAAAAAACCTAAATATGATCATCATTATAACGTTCAATTCAAAATAGAGCATTCTCCGAAATATTGTCGATGAGAATGAACGTAGAAATCAAAGTCAAAAGGATTCATTTGGTAAACAAAATATTTTGTACTACCAGGACAATGTTTCGTCGTACAAATTGGTAATTATGATGGCGAAACTGCACGAATTCCAATTTCAGTAGATTGATCATACATCGTATTTACCAGACTTGGCACCGTCAAATCGAATTATCAATTTTTATAATAAATTTCATATTTACAAGTCGTCTTTGCAACAAGTGATATTCAGTGGTGAATCTCAACTTAAAGCAATGACAAAGAATGTTAATTTCGTTAGACGAAGACCCAAGGAACGTTATAGTGATGAAGCTGTATCCATCATCTGTCATAACCACAAGTGGCACCGGACCTGTATTTTGTGGAGAACATCATGAATCAAGTACAATATAAAAAGGTAGTCGAAACTTTATTTTTGCCTTTCCTAAATTCACTAGATGAAGAAGAAGGAATATACACCTTCATGCAAAAAGGAGCACCGTGCTATACAGAGCAATCAATAAAAAAATCTGTTTCAAGAGGATAACATACCCTTTTTACCCTGACCTGGAAACTCACCCGAACAAAATCCGATGGAAAATGAATGAAACATGTTGAAAAAGCTTACATACTCATGCTCAAACCTAATAACAGCTCTTAAGAATATTTAGCCATTAGCAAGAGGACGCAAAACTGCAAGAATGTATGTCCAGTCCAGTACAATCATTAAAGCTAAAGAAGAATTAATAAAATATGAATGTAATATCTTCTATAAAGGATAAACATTTTGTATTAGTAATATGTACCTGTTTTTTACATTATTTTTGATAAATTTGAAAAATACCAAAATCAGATGGTGACAAATTCAATTGACAGGTACTGTATATTTCAAAGGTTATGATAGTTTTTTTGAAAGGTTAAAAGATCTTGAAAAGTGTTAAACTAAATGTGGAACTGAAAGGAGACTATATAAAAAAATACGATTCTTTTTTCTGTCTCATTCTAGATATTTTCTGATCCATCCTCGTATAAGCACATTTGTTAACAGTTTACGAGGCGACAGAAACATTTTGTCATTACACCACAAGTATTCCAAATTCTTTCATTTCAAAATATCTTAGCTACTTCTTAATTTAGAACATCAAACATTTAAGAATTCCGGAACATTTATACATGCATACATCTAGACACGTTCACCGATTCCTCCTCTAAATAAACATCGTGTTCCGAGGTCGCGGTTCTCTTCTAACTGTAAAAAATCACATGCATATTCAAAGCGTCCGTTCTCCAGATCCATAAACCAAATGATATATGCACAAATATGTATTTCTCATCACCATGGAACGTCGAATAACGTAATTATCTCCTTTCCTTTCACGTCTTTCTAATTGAATTTAGGCGCGCAATTAGCAACACCGTGATAGTCCGGCCCGGTCTAAAAGTTCCTTGAACGCGACGCACCGGCAGACAGGAAATCCTCCGTGATGTTCTCCTTAGATGCCGATTAATAATTCGGTTGAATGTACCTTATTAGTAAGCTACAATGTGTGAGTAATAGACAATGTACACATGCAATGTGGAAATTAGAGCACGACGTAATATTGTATCAAAAAAGATGTATAAATAATGTATTACGAGCGTAAACATGAGCTCTTGTTTAAAAAATATGATGAATTTATTTACGCAGATACATTCTTTAAAACTATTATAAAAAAATTATTAAGTTTTATTACTGTATTTACATGTATTGCCATTTACTGTTTAAAATTTAACGTTTTTTTTTCGGGTGATTATCATTAGTGATGGGCTGAATCGAGTACTCGATCTTTAGAAATATTTCTTATTGAGAAATTGCTCGAATTTTATATCTCGATTGTCTACTACCGAGTAAAATTTCACGAACTCAAGTTCCTTTATTGAACGCTTTTTATCTCTCACAGTAATTAAGCAATATATCATTCGATAACATATTCAATTGACTGTTCATGTTAATTGAATGCTTCTTACAAATATTTTTGTACAAGGCGATCGAAATCGTTCGTTACATATACTGAGAAAACTATTTTATTTATTTTTCTAGAAATTTTAGAGTAAGCATAAGGGTTCATGTTCTATTTAAAGAAAATATTTTTGTCATGGCTGTACTTCCCACTAAGCTAGAAATCGCTACTAACTCTGATGTTATCTTTTCCCGCGTATTTTAAAAAGATTGTCTATATATATATATATATATATATATATATATATATACGCGGTGTGGTAATTAAATAACGAGACCGAATGAGAAATGTTATTTATTGTAAATAAACTTTTATTTAAGTTTTATCCCCTTCAACATGCTTTCTCCCGTATTTATACACCGCTGTATACGTGTTTTTCATTGTTCAAAACAACTCTGTAGTTCTTTAGTTGTCAGCCTCTTCAGTAACTCAGCCGTTTTTGCTTTTACATGTTCAACAGACGGAAAATGTGTTTCCTTTAATGCACTTTTCACTTTTGGAAACGGAAGTCACATGGTGCGAGATCTAGCGAATACGGAGGATGATCAGGCACAGTAACATGTTTATCCACTAGAAACTGCTATACAAATAGAGCATTGCGAACTAGTGCGTTGACCTGGTGCAGAAACCACAAGTTGTTCTTGCACAAATCCGAACTTTTCTTATTGTTGCTTAAACGTCACGAAAATCAGCCCTATTTAAAATGATTACATAGCTAGATATGAAAAATAGATCGTCTACAATAACGTACAGCGGAAACTATCGTGGGGTAATTACAGTGAATCCATCGACTGCTCCAAAAATCAATATTCGTGTATAGAAAGTTATGCTCTGTTATTGGTGGGATTGGAAGGGCATTGTTTATTATGAGCTGTTGCTGTGTAACCGAACAATCAACACTGAAAAATATTGTGATCAGCTGGAGAAACAGAAACCGCCAAAATCCAATTTTAAATATCTGAAAAGCCAATCTTAAAGATCTTAAAGATAAAAATTAAACTCTTCAGCCTGGACCACACGTATCTTTGGTCACGCGACAAAAGCTATTACAGCTTGGTTGGAATGTATTGCCTTATCCACCATATAATCCGGACTTGACTCCGTTAGACTTTCATCTGTTCCGTTCTTTATAAAATTCGTTGAATAGAAAATTATTCAGTTCCCTGGAATACTGGAAACACCTGGGAGGAGTTTTTTTAGCTCCAAGCGAGAGAATTTGAATCAAAGTGGGACAATGAAACTTCCAGAAAGACAGCAAATCTTATTAAACAAAATGGAGAATATAATATTTAATAAAGCGAATTGTCATTATAGAAATTTTTATTTTTAATCTACTTTTAAAGTCGGCGGAGATTTTCCGAACAACCCCATATTATTAGAATATTTTTGACGAGTAACTACATCTTTATGTCGAAACTTGAAACTTTTCAAACCACACAATTTCAGTAGGGAACAAAATATTTACCCAAAAACATTCTCGTCTGCAAATGAGTTCTATCGCCCATAGAACATATCTGGGATATGATAGGTCGGAATGTAGATATACTCCCTAACCCTCCAATAAACTTCTACTTCATCTAATTCAACATGGCTTTGAGTCCTTGGCAGAGCGGAGGCAGAACGTCAGTGCAGCTTTTATGGATGGCTTTATCTCTAGGAGAATTAATGCACTAAAATTATTAGCCTGCGTAAAGTTCGCAGTTCCGAGATTGGAATCAAGGTTCAATGAGCTACTGTACATGGATATTAGAATATTTTTGATGAGTAGCGCCATCTTCATATCGAAACTTGAAACTTTTCAGACTACTCTTGTAAACCACACTATTCCAGTAGAGAACAAAATATGTACCAAAAACATTTTCGTTAGCAAATAAATTCTATTGCCCACAGAACATATCTGGGATATAACGTAGGTCGAAATGTAGGTATACTCCCTAACCCGACAATGAACTTACAACAGCACACGATGCCCTATAAGATACTTGGAATGAGCGTCCTTAGGAGTCTGAAGAACATTTTATTAAAAGCATGCCCGTGCGAGTAGCAGAATGTATTCGTTTTCTCTATTGAAGGTATGAATTTTCCAATGAAAAACCATTTATTATTCTCGACACATTAGCATTTATACAAGATTTGGTTTAAAGATATATGCTTTTACTGAGTAATCCTTTTTTGTTATATTCAAAGTATTTCGTATTTGCACAAATGAAAAGTTTTACTCTTACGTTCCAATATTTCTAAAACAAAATATATAAATCTTATTATATAAGATGTAAAGTAAGTTCTTGGTTAAAAAAAATAGTCCCTTGTCCCCCCTTCCTTTCTTGAACAATTTTTTCGTAGGTTTTACTATCTCCCAAATTCTTTATTTGGCAACAAAGTACTTTCGGTTTTTACTGATAGAGAGCGTTGCTTTATTTTTTGTATAACGTATGTTAGTGCTGTACTTTACCGTTTGTCGCGTGATACTAATCACATTGACGTAACTTCAGAAGCAAGTGCAGAAACGAACATTTTCGACATATTTTACTATTTTATTTCCGTAAAGGAAAGAAAGCTGCTGCGGCTCACAAAAAGATATGTGAAGTTTATGGTGCTAATTGCTTAACAGAGCGCACGTGTATTGAATTGGTATAAAAAATTCCGTTCTGGAGATTTTTCCCTCAAAGATGAGCAACGTTCTGGTCGGCCTACTGAAGTTGATGATGACCAAATCAAAGTCATAATTGAAGAGGATCGTCATATAACTGTTCGAGAGGTTGCGGAGAGGCTACATGTATCGCACGCAACAATTGAAAAACATTTAAAATGTCTTGGGCTAGTTAAGAAGCTTGATATTTGGGTACCTCACGAATTGAAAGAAATTAATTTAACACAAAGAATCAACTTTTGCGATATGCACCTTAGACGAAATGAAACCGACCCTTTCTTAAAGAGAATCATCACTGGTGATGAAAAATGGGTCCTGTGCAGTAACATAGTTTGAAAACGATCATGGAGCAAACACGATAAATCAGCTCAAACCACATCGAAAGCTGAATTGCGTCCAAAAAAGATCATGCTGTCAGTTTGGTGGGATTACAAAGGTGTTGTGTTTTTTGAGCTGCTTCCAAGGAACTAAACGATCAATTCTGATGTTTACTGTCAACAATTAATAAAACTGGATGAAGCAATCAAAGAAAAACGGCCAGAATTGTCAAATCGGAAAGGTGTAGTTTTCCACCAAGATAATGCAAGGCCTCACACATCTTTGGCAACTCGTGGGAAACTATTGGAGCTTGGCTGGGAAGTGATGCCACATCCTCCATACAGCCCTGATCTAGCACCATCTGATTACCATTTATTTCGAAATTTGTAGAATTCTTTGAATGGTAAAACTTTCACAAATGACGATGACCTTCACTCGCACCTGGTTCACTTTTTTGCTGATAAGGACCAGAAATTTTATGAGCGCGGAATCATGCAGCTGAAAGAAAGATGGCAAAAGGTCATTGAGCAAAATGGAAAATATATAATTGATTAAAAACTATTCTTTGTTTAAAAAAAAGTGTTTTATTTTATACTACAAAACCGAGAGTACTTAGTTGCCAACCCAATAGATTTATAAATCGGAACTTATGTATTTTCAATAAAGATTAACTTAAAACTAATAATTAGTACATTTTCCGTTGATATTCTTCATCAGGTAATAAAACTGCTCGATATAGACTTGACAGATAAGTAAATAACTTTAGATTGCATACTTCTAGGTGATTTTAGATGCAATATGAACTTTGGAATACATCTTTTATTGCTTTGGTAATTCAAAATATGGCATTTTAAAAAAGCATGTACCACCACAACACAACACATTAAGCGAAGTGTGTGTATCGCATTAACATGGAGTAAATACAAATTCTGAATACCATGGAAATGTTAAATATTTAATTTCTATCTTCTGAAATGTGCACTGCATTAAAACTCGTTGCTTATTCTTAAGATTAAGTCTCGATGTAGGTCATAGGGGCATATCTCAATGCTGTTCAAACATGCTACACGCTTTCTAATGTCAAATTAAATTCCATTAAGTTCGCTTTAAGATAAAACACAACATGATCTATTTAGAAATCGTTATTGATCATTTGTTTATGCATATATACATACATATATATATATATATATATATATATATATATATATATACAATGAGGTCCTAAAGTATGGAACAGAATTCATAAAATCAACGAAAATTTTGTTTTCGTAAGAATGCTCGGAGACGCACACTAATTTTATACAACGGGCATATTTTGGTAGCAGATACTACTTCGATCATTATTTGTTGAATTTATGACGTCATCCACATTTTTCTAAAATGACAACCTATATTTTTCTTCTTCTGTTTGATAGAGTGTTCGATTTACTTTTCGATTATTATAAAAAGGTTCTATATTACACTGGAAAGTTTTTGAGAAAAACAGTCTACTTAATGTTAATGTAGAAGGTAGATATATAACCCCTTTCCACATTAATTTTCCGAAAACTACGGCAAAATGCCCGTACGAAACAAAGCCTTGGCTTTCGACGGTACAGATCATGTGCGAAATTTGTTTCGTACGGGTATTTTGCCGTAGTTTTTCAGGTGCGACACTGTTTAATTATCTGCTGGTGATGACAACTTAGCTGTCGCAACACGTATACAGAATACGAAAATTAGTGTGGGATGGGGTTATATATCAATTTTCAGTGATTAGCCTGTAAGAATTATCTATCATTTATTCAACAGTTTTTTCTAAGTATCGGAATTTATATAATTTCTTTTCATTTTCTTTAATAAAAGTTGTTTTTTTTTATTTTTACCATAGCATTTTGAATTTTTCTATTTATTTGTTTCTTCCTTTTATCAAACATTAGTTATTGTGTAACTTGGACGTATTTTGGGATCTCAGCGTCAATATTGGCTAAGTATTCTAGGCTTAAAGGCACCACAGTATTAAATCTCCTCCCTCTACTTGCTAATTAGCTAGATCTAGCGAATAAGGCGCATGCGGTACTAATTGGAAATGCAACTCGTGGATTTTAGACATCGCAACTGTGCTGGTATGCGAAGAAGCGTTGTCTTGGCGAAACTTTTTCTTTGCCATTCCTGGTCGTTAAGCACGAATCTCAACATTTAATTTTTGTACAAGTTCTGCATAATATTGTCCGTTTATTGGGCATCTTTCTGAAGGTAATTAATGAGCAAAATGCCCTTTGAATCCCAAAAAATTGATGCCATCACCTTGTTTGCCGATAAAGTGGTTTTCGCTTTCTTTGGAGGTGCAGAACCACGTTCTAACCATTGTTTCGACTGTTATTTAGTTTCGAGTGTACTGTAGTGTACCCAAGTTTCATCGCAAGTAACAACTCGTCCACAAAAATCAACCAGATTGCGCTTATAAAGGTCCAAACACTCATTGGAATAGCACAAACGAGGGAACTTTTGATCAGTCGTAAGTAATCGCGGCACCCATCTTGCCGAAAGCTTGGAAAGGCCCAATTCTTTTGTTAAAATGTGGTGTACGCATTTTGTTGAAATGTTTACCATGTCTGCTATCTCTCTCACTTTAAGTCGTCGATCTTGCGTAATAATATTATGGATTTTTATAATCATTTCCTTAGAAGTCACGATTTTGGGTGCTCCAGAGCGCGCTTCATCAACACAGCTTGTTCTACCACGTTTAAATTCATTCATCTACTTATTGTGGCGGATGATGGAGCAGATTCACCTAATGTTTCCCGTAACTCATCTTTTATTTCGGTAGCTGTCATATCCTTAATTACGAAGTATTTAATCACCGCACGATACTCTGCTTTTTCCATTTTAAACAAAACGACATGTTGCTTCTTTTTCAATCAGCTGTCGAAAATAAACTAATCAACCGATTTATCTAAACATCGGAATGTAAACATATAAATAGGCAACCTAAATTACAGTGCATTTATTTTACCAATTAGAGCGCCACCTATGTGTCATTCTCACTACTTGTCAAACTATCCTCGTATATGTGGACAATGACATTGCCCAATCATTTAAAATGCTTGTTTCTTGTAATGTATAAACAATTAAGGTGGAAGTTCGATATTTTTAACTGAATAATCAAATATTTAGCGACATTCAAGAATATTTACATACATAAATAACAACCGATAGTATATAGTTACATCTTATTACAAACTGGAAACAAATATAAACATAATTTACATTGTTTAAATTCCGAGAAGTTAATAACAAAGAAGCGTGCGTTTCACCATTGGTTCTTTCCAGTCGCTTGTTTGCAATTGTGAATCTTATATCAACAGCTAAAGATACCGCTAAAAACAAAATTATTATTATTATAAACATTCTATAACAGCATATGAAACAACAAACCTTGAGCCATCCTCCAAGGAAGTAAACTTAACGTTTATTTACACACAAGGTTAAGTGATTTATATGTGGCTGCTCAAGCTTGAATTAGTTGTTAAACCTTATTTAGCAGTAATAGTATATATTTAGGCTATTAACGTCACGAACGACCAAAAGAAAAAAATATATCCGTGTGCACATATACTCCAAAAACATTTCTTTCATGTCGTAACATTAATGAAGTCCTTAATTGTACATACGAATACATGTATATACAGCCATGGTCATAAACAAAGTCGCCAATACATACATACAAGATTTCTTTGTTATTTCAAGTCAGGTTGAGGTTGTTACGTGGCTGTAACGCCTTAATTAAATTTAACTTTGTCTGATCACATATTTTTTATAGAGTCATTCATTTTGATCACATTCATCTCAGCCTTAACTTTTCTTCTTACTATTTTTAATATGTTAGTCTCCTAAGAAATTTTCCGTTCGTATTAGTTATTTCTAAGTCTGTAATAGAGGCATTTGGTCGGACGTATTAATGTTCGTACCATGTATGAGATCTCACGTTCGCATTTATTTTATCGTATGCTCTTTTTTTAAGTTGTTTGTACGCCAGAACGTTTGGGAAAGATCGCAGAATACGAGACTGAATTTTAGACCTGCATTATGAAAGAGTGCAATTGAAAAATATCCAATTATTAGATGCGTTATCTTTTGTAAAGTTAGTAATTACTCCTCTACTACCTTTGGAGAAAATTTGGATATTTCGGATGAAGAAATTTAATTTCTTATCTCGTTTGTGAATATAAGTAGTTTTATATACCGAGGAAAAGAAAGTAATAGGGTTGCTTTTCCATGCTTACCTCGACTATTTATCAAACTCCCGAAATTACAGCTTCTACAGACTTAGAAATAACTAATACATAGGAAACATTAATTAACTGACTTACGAATATTAGTAATAACGAAGGAAAAGTTAACAGAGATGAATGTTATCAAAATGAGCGACAATTTATGATGTACACTTATAAGAACGATTCAGGTGTGCGGAAAAGGATAATCCCATTGTCTATAGAGTGGATAATACGAAATTAGTATTTATATAAATAGTCTAAGAATTTTAAGCAGAACACATGAGCCTAAGAACACAGAGAGAACCCATAAAGCCAAGAGATTAAGAAGAAAAGAGGCAGGGTTACATTTGGATAGCAGGTTATTCTATTCAGAGTGTGTGGTGCGTCTGATACTAAACATAATCAGTCATTTACTTGCAAAGAAGAATTAGTGCGAGCATTACGAACATTATAGTATATTGATCCCTGCAATCGCAGATCGATAGGTAGCATTCGATAATATTCAAGAGCGAATAATTAGTAAGTACACGATTCAGTGCATTTGGTAAAAAAAGATCCGAAACAGAGACCATCTGCATTAAGCGATATAAGTGCTTAAAGATATAGAGAAACAATATAAGATAAAAAAATGTATTTGTAATTGTAAAATTGTAATGTTAAATTTGTTGTGTTTTCTTTATAGTTATTTATAGAAAAGATCCTCCTAAAATGATTCTGATTATTGAATGCGTAAATATTTATGAGATTTTTCTGCTACTCAAATTAGAAGGGGTGTTTATATGCGTACGTCCTTCGTAACCGAATCGCTCTGACAATTGTTATTTGTGTAGAGAGTAGCATCTTTACATTTATTTATAAAGTCATACGTTTGCTTCAGTCTGAGAGCCGGTGCATTCTGTTGAATTATAATAAATTATTACATCACCCCAGGTCTTTGCATTTTTTTAATATAATTTCCAATATTATCATTAGAGGCACTCGACAAAAAATAAAGACAAGGTTTAAGCACTGAATAACAATTCGGTAACAATATGACTCAAAAGTAGGCTCAAAAAAAAAGAATTGTAACAACTCCGATAGACTAGGTATTCACGAAATAATATTTTATTTATTACATTTTCTATAGCAGCACAAAAACATTTCAGAATTTTTACTATTTTGTTACATTATAAAATTATATTTTAATATAAAATATTGTATGCACTGAATAGAGAACTGAGAGAAAATGCCTTGGTCTAATTACGTGGGATGTCTTTTAAGTTTTGGATAGTGGGATATAGAGGGCGCTACTAACCAAATGTCGGTAGTAAAAATTAACCTCCGTCTTTAATTAACCTAAATCCAAAGTTTCAGTGCGATACGTGTACTGTTGTAGCTACAACAAACTGAGCTTCGAAAAACCAACCCGGAACGACGAATGATCCTCCACCAACATAATGCAAGTTCGCACACGTAAGGCAAATGAATTTTTAACACAACAAAACGTCGAATTGTTGGACCATTGAGGATTTTAAAGATCTCAATTCAAACAATTTTGCATAAAGAATTGCCTATAAAAAATTTGTTTCCCGTTGGATACCGCATCTGTTGACCAAAGAACAGAAAGCAGCTAGAGTGAATTGGTGTAAAAAAAAACTCTAGATTACTTCAACGCCGAAAAATATAAAACCGTGTACGACATTGTTGGTGGTGATGAATCTTGGATTTACTCAGTACGAGTCAGAAAAAAAACGCCAGTCGTCTGTTTGGGTGTTCCAAAGTGAAGAAAAGCCGACAAAAGTCATCCGTTCTCGAAGTGTCTCCAAAAACATGGTCGCGATATTTGTCTCGAAAGCAAGTCATGTAGCAGCAATTCCTTTACAAGATCAAAGAACTGTTACTGTCGATTGGTACATAACTATTTGTTTGTCCAAGTCATAGCTGAGCTTCGAGAAACTAAGCCCGAACGAAGACTCATCCTCCACCAAGACAATGCAAGTTCGCACACAGCCGTGAGGCAATTGAATTTTTAACGAAACAAAACGTCAAATTGTTGGACCATTCTCCGTACAGTCCGGAACTAAGTTCCAACGACTTCATTACCTTTCCGAAAATCGAGAATGGTGCGTGGTGAAGGATTCCAGTCGTCAGAAAGAGCAATCGCTGCCTTCAAAAACGCAATTTTGACTGTACCAACGAGTTGATTCGAGCTCATACAAAAGTTCATCTTCGTCGAGAATACTTCGAAAAACAATGAAGTCTTTAAAAGCAATCTAATGTTTTATTCCAGTTTTATATGCAAAACTTAAAAGACAACCCACGTATATCCTGTATAACTTCGCGGCTTACTTCGATAATTTAAAGTGAAACCGAATTAGCATACCGTTCGTTAGATCGTTCAGAAACTATATTATTACATTTAAAGTGTAATTAATGTGCCCGTAAACTCGTTACGGTATATATTCGAACGGATGCAATAACAAATTATGGGATGTCATCTACGTTAATGAACTGAATCGAATTAGAGAGTTTATCCTGTTAATTTTACAACGAGTGGTAACAAAATCATTAGACGCACTAATGCGCGAATGTTTTAAGTACTGTTCATACCGACCGTATACGTATGTATGTAGGTTTGTAATCGTAAATGTATGTATAATTAGCACGTGGTTATAATTTAGATGTGGACAAGTTCAATGTTAACTTGACGAAAAAGAATAATACTACCTACATTACCCTAGACCGTTTCATTCTCGTGCGTAGCTCCGTAAAGTTGATAAAATATTGTTTATTTGAATAATATGAAAATATACACATGGATAAACAGTTATGATGGGTAGTGTAGATGCTAATTAATAAATAATAAAGGAATCAATAAAGGAAAACTCTTGGAACTGGTTTAACGTTTTGAAATCAACCTTTTCCTTCATTAAAGGATGAACAGTTATAATGTTAATATGAGTCTGATTAAGGAGAACATTTATTTAGTAGATTAGAAGATATATTATTTATTAATTTTCCTCATATTGTAGCAACTTAGAAGAAAATTAATAAATGATATAACTGCCATTAATTAACAGACTACAAAGATAAGCTGGAATAATTTATTATTACCAGTCTTACGGCTTACTTTATAGATATAATAATAATACTAATAATATTTATTAAGTTACCCAACAGAGATTATTACTCCAAAACGGGTAACAAACAAAGAAATACAAAAAAAATTAAACAATAGTTACATTGTGAAAATGAAATGTGTATCTTAAAACAAATATATTTTTACAAATAGTGGTCATAGCAGATGGTACTGCAGATTGTTGAAATTTACCGCCGAATGAACCAAAGGGGCCTTCAGCAAAATATTGGTCCTTGCCGTAGGGACATAAATCAGTTGATTCGCCCTTGATCCCAGGCGTGGAACAATGAAATAAACACGCAACAGTAAATCCGGCGTATCAACCTTCCCAGTAACGACACTTTGCATAAATAGAGCACTAAGAGTTTTTCTCCTATCAGACAGCGATACGATGTCATGTCGCTCCAACAACTCGTTGTAATTCGCTCCACGGACAGAATATCGACCATCACATTTAAATGAGAGGTATTTCAAAAATTTGCGTTGTATCTGTTCCAGGAGGCTAGTTTGAGATTTGTAGATGGGGTACCAGACTATAGACGCATATTCCAGTTTGGAAACGACATGAGCAAAGAAAAGGGTCTTCAAAGTGTCCATATTATGAAAGTATCGGCATGTGCGAATTATAAAACCGAGAGATCTGGAAGCCGCAGCCGTCACACCAAGAACATGATAGGAGAAAGTAAATTTCTCGTCAAATATTACCCCAAGATCTATGATCGAGGATTTACGAGAAATCGTAACGCCGCCAATTGAGTAACAGGATTCTATTCTAGAAATTCTTCTAGAGTAAGACACCAGGAAACACTTCTCAATGTTTAAACTTAAGCGGTTACACAAGGACCAGTTATAGATTTTGCTGACATTAGCCTGAAACAAGTCAACGTCGGACAGCGAGTCAATTCGATGAAAATCAAGTCATCCACAAAAATATTAAACAAAAGTGGTCCAAGGTTAGACCTATGTGGAACACCGGAAGAAGAATGAAAAAACCGAGACTTAAACCCATTGTAATAAACATAATTCATTCTATTGCTCAAATACGATTGGAACAGCTTCAACAGCGATCCACCGAGACCAAAGGAACTCAGTCTACACAACAGAAGTCGATGATCAATTAAGTCAAACGCACGGGAAAAGTTCGTATAAACGACGTCCAACTGACTACTAGCACCGAGTGATTGAGCGATCTCCTGAGATATAATGGCTAAGTTAGTTGTAGTAGACCGTTGAGTCGTAAAGCCATGCTGCGCGATAGACAGATGTGATATGAAATATGTAATCACTTAAAGTTGATATATAACCCCTTTGCACTTTAATTTTCGTATTCTGTACACGTATTTCAACAACTGTGTAGTCAATATCAGTAGATAATTAAACAGTGTCACACCTGGAAACTACGGCACAACACTCGCGTGAAACAAATTCCGTACACGATCAGTACCGTCGAAAGCCAAAACGCGAATAGTGTCGGAATTTGTTTCGCGCGGGTGTTGTGCCGTAGTTTTCTGGATGCGACACTGTCTACTTATCTTCTGATGATGACAACTTAGTTGTCGAAATACGTATACAGAACACAAAAATCAATGTGGAATGAGGTTTCTTCAATAATTGTGTTAAGGATTTTCCAATTATCGAGAAATTCCGAATAAATTTTCTATAATATCTGTATCCGTACCTAAAAATATTTTTATATATTTTGAAGCAGTGATATTCTTTGGACTGGCGCAATTTTATTCGAATTTGGTTTAACAGTGCTAATTACGCGCAAGACTTTCTTAAGAATTCGCATTTTTCCAGCTTCAGTTTCAAATTACTTTCGGGTAGCCTGAGAAAAACATTTTTTAACTTTCTATTATGATCTTCCAACCTTGACCCATATATTACAATACAAGAAGGAGCGTTTTTTATGCTATTATATTGATAGTGTGATCAAGTGATTAAGTGGTTGATTAACTACAGGCTCCATCAAAAATACCATAAAATATGTAGCAAAACCTATTTAATTGCATTAACTTGAATGCTTGGATAACAAGAAGATTCTAACTTACATAACAACTCTTAAATTTACAAGAAATGTAGCTGTGTTTCGAGGGTGAATAAAAATTTATAAGCCAAGATAAGAGAACACATTTTTGAGCGTATTCTCTTTGTACTTCATTATCTTTCAGAAAAGTAAGCTTAACTGAACGGTTTGAAATATACACTGGTTTCAGAGATTACCTCATTCGACCCAAATCTCTTGCTACGCAACCAAATTTTCAGGATCAGAAAAAAGAAGAAGGTGTATTTGCAGGAATAAGCTGAATGTAGAAACAATTCGAAATGTGTACCCACAAATAATCGGAATGGCAGTGTTGTGGATGGGGCTTGCCTAGCACGCATTTCTGCTGCTGGGTACGTGTGACGCAACTAGTTCTGCGTTCGATGTAGTCGGTTCTTTCGCCGAATAAGGTTGTTGTGTCTTATCAGAGTGTATTTTCTTGTAAAAACATTTTCGGTTGTCCGTCGTTTTTTGTAATGTCAGACTTAAGTGAAGAGCATGCGGCTGTAAAGTTTTGAAGGTTCTGAAAAAATTGCGTAACAGCGTACGACGAAAGAGGCCTTATTTGTGGCAGAAGGGGAGGGTGTTTCCACCACAACAATGCACCTAGTCACACAACCTTATCAGCTCACCAGTTCTTGGCTAAAAACAGCACGACTCCTTTGCTCCACGCCCCCTACTCACATGATCTTGCTCCGCGCGACTTTTTTTTGTTTTTATGAATGAAGAGACATGAAAGGCCATCGTTTTAAGGACGTGGAAGAGATGAAGAACAAACGATACAACAGCCCGCAGGCATACAGAAAAACGTGTTCGAACAATGTTTCCAATAATGGCATTATCGATTAGATAAGTGTATAAAGTTAAATGGAGAGTATATTGAAGGTGTTAAGGTTGTTTTGTAAAAAAGAAATAAAATACAGGTTTCTATAGAGAAATTTCTGTTATTTTTGGGTATTCCCCCGTATTATTTATTTTAATAATATGAAAATATTCACGTGGACAAATATTTATGACCGGTAGTGTAAATGCTAATTAATAAAGGAAGCAATATTGGGTTGGCAACTTAGTACTTTCGGTTTTGTAGTATAAAACACTTCTTTTTTTTAAACAAAGAATAGTTTTTAATCAATTATATATTTTCCATTTTGCTCAATGACCTTTTGCCATCTTTCTTTCAGCTGCATGATTCCGCGCTCATAAAATTTCTGGTCCTTATCAGCAAAAAACTGAACCAGGTGCGAGTGAAGGTCATCGTTATTTGTGAAAGTTTTACCATTCAAAGAATTCTGCAAACTTCGAAATAAATGGTAATCAGATGGTGCTAGATCAGGGCTGTATGGGGGATGTAGCATCACTTCCCAGCCAAGCTCCAATAGTTTCCCACGAGTTGCCAAAGATGTGTGAGGCCTTGCATTATCTTGGTGGAAAACTACACCTTTCCGATTTGACAATTCTGGCCGTTTTTCTTTGATTGCTTCATCCAGTTTTATTAGTTGTTGACAGTAAATATCATAATTGATCGTTTGGTTCCTTGGAAGCAGCTCAAAAAACACAACACCTTTGTAATCTCACCAAACTGACAAACCGACAGCATGATCTTTTTTGGATGCAATTCAGCTTTCGATGTTGTTTGAGCTGGTTTATCGTGTTTGCTCCATGATCGTTTTCGAACTATGTTACTGTACAGAACCCATTTTTCATCACCAGTGATGATTCTTTTTAAGAAAGGGTCGGTTTCATTTCGTCTAAGATGCATACCGTAAAAGTTGATTCTTTGTGTTAAATGAATTTCTTTCAATTCGTGAGGTACCCAAATATCAAGCTTCTTAACTAGCCCAAGACATTTTAAATGTTTTCCAATTGTTGTGTGCGATACATGTAGCCTCTCCGCAACCTCTCGAACAGTTATATGACGATCCTTTTCAATTATGACTTTGATTTGGTCATCATCAACTTCAGTAGGCCGACCAGAACGTTGCTCATCTTTGAGGGAAAAATCTCCAGAACGGAATTTTTATACCAATTCTGACACGTGCGCTTTGTTAAGCAATTAGCACCATAAACTTCACATATCTTTTTGTGAGCCGCAGCAGCTTTCTTTCCTTTACGGAAATAAAATAGTAAAATATGTCGAAAATGTTCGTTTCTGCACTCCATTTAAAATTAACCCACAACTAATAGCTTTAATAAAAATCACGCACTACTTGCTTCTGCAGTTACGTCAATGTGACTAGTATCACGCGACAAACGGTAAAGTACAGCACTAACATACGTTATACAAAAAATAAAGCAACGCTCTCTATCAGTAAAAACCGAAAGTACTTAGTTGCCAACCCAATATAAAGAAAGAATATAATCAAAAAATACATTTTCTATTAGCAATACGTGTCTGTTTTTGTTTTATTTCTGATAAATTTGAAAAAATACAAAAAACGGAAAGTGTAATTCAATTGCCAGGTACTGTATGTGTCTGAAATTCTCAGAAACAACCTGCAGTAGTTGTGAACGTAAGACGATACGACTACCTAAACCCTTTAATGCAAGTTTTGTGACCAAAACGTGTGGAAGTTCAGAAATAATGCATCCGCTCTTGTAAATGTGAGAACGTTTCGGTTGCGCGCGTTTTAATAAATACATATCGTCTTAATGCAAATACCTCGCGGTTTATATTATCTTTCAACATCCATCCAAGTCTATTGTCCTCACTTTGTACAGACTTCCGAATCAGCAGTCACGCAGTAATTAAAACTCGTAGCCTCCAGTCCGTGACTGAACCGCATTCAAATGCAAATACTTTGATTTGTTCTCCAGAGGTACGGTGCTCTCGGTAAAGGCACCACAATTTGATTCCAAAGAAATTCCGAGGGACGTGAAATACTTTTGATATGTACTTTCTCCAGCGCCTTTGTAATAGTTCTCTTTGAAAGAGTTAGAAAGCGAGCACATCCTAAATATTATTCATTGAATTTGAGATTTTCAGTAGTTAAAAGAAGATTTTGTTAATTAAAAAGTCATGTAAGAGATGCGAAAGAAATGTATAATAGTCAGAAATAAAGGGTGTTTCGAATTTCGCGGTTTTTTTAAAGAATAAATAAAACACATAATTTGTATTCACTTTCAAAAACTTTTTATTGGTAATTGAAGTATCAGTTATGTCATTTATATGCGAAAAATAATATCTGCCGAATGGTCTCCTCTTGCAGCTCCACAGACGTCCACTCTTTTGTTTAAATTTTCAATGACATTTTGACATAATTGAGGCTCTATCTCACCAATGACACGAATAATTTCATCTTTCAAAGCAAGAATTGATTGTGGATTGTTTTTATAAACCTGACTTTTCACATAACCCCAAAGAAAATAGTCTAACGGTGTCAAATCGCATGATCTTGGTGGCCAATTAACATCACCGTTTCTTGAGATTACACGTCCAGAAAATGTTTCGCTCAATAAATCAATTGATTCGTGTGCAAAGTGAGGCGCCATCTTGTTGAAACCACATATCCTTTAGATCAATATTCATTAATTCAGGCCACAAAAATTCAGTTATCATCCGACGATATCGATCACCATTGACAGTTACAGCTTCACCAGCAGCATTTTCAAAGAAGTAGGGTCCAATTACACCACCTGACCATGATGCACATAAAACAGTAACTCGTTTAGGATGCATAGGTTTCGCATGAATAATTCATGGATTTTTCTCACCTCAGTTACGGCAATTTTGTTTATTAACATAGCCACCAAGTTCAAAATGTGCATCATCGGAAAACATTATTTTTTGAGAAAAATCAGCTGGTTGTTCATTGATGAAATTGACAAATGAACGACGTTTTAAATTATCTAATGGTTTCAGTTCCTGTGTTATTTGAACCTTATATGTCTTCAGAGCTAAATCCTTGTGTAAAATACGCCATGTTGTTGATCCAGTAAGTCCAAGTTGTTGTGAACGTCATCTAATGGACATTTCAGGATCTTCAGCAACACTTTCACGATCCAATAAACACCCGTGGAAGATAACTGGAGAAGATCGAATGAAAACAACTGTCGCTAAGCCGAAATTGAGATGAATTATGCTTACATGCTTAGGAAACAATGTGCACATTTCTATGACAAAGTTTAGACTTCAATACTCCACACATAGAGTGATTCTCAATTAATGCATTACGAAGAATCCAGAATGAATGATAATATATAAGAATTTGTGATAATAATAATAATATTAATTTATTAAATGCCCAACAGGTACAATTCAGAAGTGTGACACTTAACTGGCTTATTCACATGTTGTGACTGCTGTAATTCCCGGTGCAGCAAAGACTAACGTTAATCGGAATAGACCAGTTAAGTATCATAACGGTGAAAAGACGTTTACGCAAAGAAAAAATTGAACGGAATCGCTGTGCGGAAATCGCTGTTAAGCAAGGCAAAAAAAAAGATAGTTTGAGCAAGACAACACAAGGATTGTATGCTGGAAGGGTGGAAAAAAGTGCTTTGGACCGACGAAATCCAAATTCAAGATATTCTGCTCATATAGAAGGTTTGTGGGAAGATCAGCAGGAGAACGAGTTCCAAAATAATGCATTGCATCCACCATGCATGGAGGACAATCAGTATTCTAAGAAAAGAACTTTGCATAGAAGTTTTGGAATAGAATGCAGTTTACTCTAGAACACGACTAATTGGACAAAACTGTGTTTCAGCAAGACAACGGTCTCAAATAGGAATCAGTAATGGTTTGGGGTTGTTTTGCTAGAAAATCTGTAGGTGATCTTATTAAAATAAGTGATATTCCAAGAAAAGAACGATACACAGAGAGAAATTTTGGAATACAATGCACTTTACTCTGGAACACGACTAATTGGACAAAACTTTGTGTTCCAACAAGACAACGATCTCAAACACACTTACAAATTGTGTCAGGAGTATTTAGATGAATTAAAACTACAAGAAAAATTGTTATTATGAAATGGCGTCTTTAGAGCCCCGATTCGAATCATATGCTATGGGATGAGCTAGATACACGAGTGCAAAAATCAGCTCAATATCCACAAAAACATTATGGACCTAACTACAGGATGCATGGTCAGAAATAGAACCGAAAACTGGCGAAATTACTAGAGAAAATGTCAAGATTATGCCAAGCAGTCACATTTTAATTTTCTTTTCTGCTTCTTGATAATTATGTAATACATTTGACTTTAATATTAATATTTATTAAACAAAATAAAATCTGTTTTTTTTTCTTTATTTTCCATCAGCTGTAAATACCGGACCCTGTTTCCGTAAATGTCCGTTGCTGGAAGGTCATACTGTACTAGATGCTAACTTTTCTATATGACGGTTAAAGTGAAAGTTGGAGATTCTTATAAACAAAACTAATAATAATTGTTCCTAAAAATTAGAATACAGTTTAAATATGAAAATATTTTGACCATTATGGGGAGTTCCCAAATACGATTTGCTTCCAATGAATCAGCGTAATTAAATTATAATATTTTTTGTAGTAAACATGTAAATGCGTAATATCCACGTTGTATGTAGTAAACTTTAAACTTTCTTTTTTAATCTGCCAATTAAAATATAATTAACATAAAGTGTGCCACGAGCTAATGCTTTCGTAAAAAAAGACGAAAAAAAGGCGCACCACAAATAACAAACTCTACACTCTTGCAGCCAGTATAGAAATAGACTCATAAGCAACAGAAATGCATGCTTATTGCCCGCTGGCTCAAAAGACTAGCATGTGAAGCAGTCAGTCATGTGTTTTCAATGCCATTGCCGGGGACACAGACACCAAGTTGTATTGACCTATCCACTTCGAAGCCCGCATCACACTATAACGCAACGACCGGCTTTGGTTCACAACGCGTGCCCGTTATTCAAATAGCCGAGATGCTTTTATCGTAAACTTGTAAATAAATATTTAATGCCCACAAAACGAAACATTTACTTTAATAATTTAATTCTATCGCCATGCGTAAACGTTGGAACAGTAAATGTACCGTTTTATTTGAAAATAAACTACGAGGTGTTTAAAAGGCGTTGCATAATCGAAAGAATGCATAGTAAGTTTAGTAGAAAATCGTGTAACACCTAAGCAAACTTTGAGAAAAGTATTTACAGTGTTTGAAAGTACTTTACACGTACTCTATTTGTTCCAGGAGAGGAGGGAAGTACCGTAAGATGTATAACCAAACTTTATACTGTAGACGGCACAACGAGAGCCAATACATGAAAATATAATTTGGCAAAAAGCTTTCCCAATTTTTAAACAAAGGAATCTGTAGTATTTTTTCTTATTATTTCGCCAAATGTTGTTATAAAGACTTTGCTTTTGTAAATTAAAAAAAAACTGGAATAATACATCATATCTAGACGTATTTTTATCTTTTTCTTATTTACATGTAATGCTCCAATGCAGTAAAGGCACCGAGTAATGCTGCAAACTTGCTTGTCTTGTGCAAAATGATCAAATCCTCTGACGTTTTCTCCCCTATCTTTTTCCATTTCTTTTTACACGACGCATTTATTTTTATTCCTGTTCATATTTCGGACGAACTTTTCCTATGCATTTGAATTCGTTGATCATCGAATTCTGTTTGGAAAATGAAGTTCCTTTTGGCATGACTTACTGAGACTCTTATTTGTTTAATAAATTCTATTATGTAAAGTACAATGCGTTTGGGTTTCGTCTTTTCTGGTTTACTTCAAGAGTACCGCAGGAAAGAAACTCTGGACCACTTCTATTTAATATTTTCATAGATGACCTTATTAAGTCTATCGAATGTTCTGTATTGGCCTACTCCGAAGACATTAGGATTGATCATAGAATTGACTCATTGTCTAATGTTAAATTGTTGCAAGCAAATATTAACAAAATTTGTGACTGGCGCTTATACAATAACCTAAAGCTAAACACAGATAAGTGTTTTCTGGTGTCCTATTCCAAAATTCTAAAAAGATTTCTAGAGTTGAGGATTGTCACGTTATTAACAACATTAGGATTCATCGTATGTACTGGATTGGACACTTACGTATGATATTTGACGAAAAATTTACAGTTTCTGATCATGTCCTGACGACTACGACTTTCGGATGCCTTGGATTTATAATTCGCACGTGCAGATGACAATATTCATTTATCTATTTCATCAATGAACAACCAGCTGATTTGTCTCAAAAAATAATGTTTTCCGATGAAGCACATTTTGAATTCGGTGGCTATGTTAATAAACAAAATTGCCGTGTCTGGGGTGAGGAAAATTCACGAATTATACATGAGAAACCTACGCATCCTAAACGAGTTACTGTTTGGTGTGCATTATGGTCAGGTGGTGTAATTGGACCTTTCTTCTTTGAAAATGCTGCTGGTAAAGCTGTAACTGTCAGTGGTGATTGATATCGTTGAATGATAAACGAATTTTTGTAGCCTGAATTAATGAATATTGATCTAGAGGATATGGTGTTTCAACAGGATAGCACTACACTTCACCGTGCACACGAATCAATTGATTTATTGAGAGAAAAATTTCCTGGACGTGTAATCTCAAGAAACGGTGATGTTAATTGACCACTAAGATCATGTGATTTGTCACCGTTAGACTATTTTCTTTGGGGTTATGTGAAAAGTCAGTATAAAAACAATCCACAATCAATTTCTGCTTTGAAAAATGAAATTATTCGTGTCATTGGTGAGATAGAGCCTCCATTATGTCAAAATGTCATTGAAAATTTTAACAAAAGAGTGGACATCTGTGGAGCTGCAAGAGGAGGCCACTTGGCAGATATTTGTTTTCGCATATAAATGTCATAACTGATAGTTCAATTAGCAATAAAAAGTTTTTGAAAGTGAATGCAAATTATGTTTTATTTATTCTTTAAAAAAAACGCGAAATTTGGAACAGCCTTTATATTTTCATATTATTTAAGGGATATAAAATATAACGGAACGACTTCCTTGAAAGTATAAAAATAAAAAAAAGTAATTTACGAGACTTTACTAGGTGTCCAAACAATTTAAAACAGGAGTATACATCAGTGACTAAATGATATCTAGATGTGTTTTTATATTTTCACTTATCTTACATATATATATTAATAATGCCACCTTTTTAGCGCTCCTTATGACATGATATACATACTCAACCGCATGATAACATCTAAAGTGGTCTTAACAACTGGATGCACGCACTTGTATTAAAAGGAAACATAATCACAGATAACTGCTTTTTCAAATGAACCTTGAAGCGTCATGTATTGTTAACATGAAGGAATGCAATATGTTGTAATTCAATCATTTTGCCTTTCATTTACTTCACTCTTTTCTTTATGAGTTTATCTTCTTCATTTAATGACGCTTTTATGTGTATACAAAAGTATCCATTTTTATTACAAATTAATTATTTAAATTTCACATCACTGAATTTACAAATATAAAGGACTACCAAATTACTGTCTAATAGTTTTAATTATTAAAGCAAACATATTGTTTAAATATTCGAAAATTGTGAGATAGTAAACAAAGAATACTTTCTTCACCTTGACTGACAAGCTCGAACCGCGTCTTCTTCAATACTGGCACCAAAAGTTTCAGAGTGACTGTTAAGCCCTGAAGATGTCCCATACAAGTGGTGATGAAACGTCGGTGCTAGTATTGACGAAGAGGCGGTTCCGACTCGGAAGCCAAGATGAAAAAAGTATAGACAACCACCGCGGAAGTCTACGAGTCAGATTAAATGCAGGGTACTTAAGTGTGTAATGTTTTCTTTTACTTTTAAAGTCACATTTTTAAAACAATAAGTATTACTATTAAAACTTTACTAGATTCGTTTTAATTATTTAATTTATATAAACAAACAAATATAATTATTAAATATCAAATTTTTAATGACAATATTGCAAAGCAAACATATTAAAAATAGAATAAAATATATTAAAAACAGAATACGAAAAGTGATAATTACTTGTAATACCGAATAAACAAACATATAATAAGGGTAAAAGACAACAATATTAATAAAAACTCGTATTAGTTACATCGTTATAACGATGGCACGAATTAACGAAAAATTTTACAGTTCAGTGAGGAACCGAACCCTAGTTGTCCACTTGCCGGGCGGATGCTCTGCCAGCGAGCTATCAAGAACTGAGATTCCATTATTTAATTACGCCATAAACTTTATTATGGCAGTCACTCAGGAAAACGTCGACGCTGTGCGCAAGATCAACAATGAAGATCGACATGTGACATATCGCCAGATTGAAGCATTATTTGGGATTTCAGAGAGCTCGATTCAAAAAATGTTACATAAAGAATTATGTGTAAGGAAATTAGTTTCCTGTTGGATACCACATCTGATAACCGAAGAACAGAAAACAGTCAAACGTCAAAAAACTCTATATCGCTTCAACGTCGGAAACTCTATGAATCTTGGATTTACTCACATGAGCTAGAAAATAAACGCCAGTCGTCTGTTTGGGTGTTCCAAGGTGAAGAAAAGCCGACGAAAGTCATCCGTTCTCAAAGTGTCTCCAAAAAGATGATTGTGACATTTGTCTCGAAGGCAGGTCATGTAGCAACAATTCCTCTACAAGATCAAAGAATTGTTACTGTCGATTGGTATGTAACCATTTGTCTGCTGCGAGTCATGGCTGAGCTTCGAAAAACCAACCCTGAACTGCGAATTATCCTCCACCAAAACAATGCAAGTTAGCACACACCACGCAAGACAATTGAATTTTTAACGCAACAAAACTTCGAATTGTTGGACCATTTTCCGTACAGTCCGGAGATAAATACCAACAATTTATTTACTTTTCCGAAAATCAAGAACGGACTGCGTGGTCAAAGATCACAGTCGTCAGAAGGAGCAATCGATACCTTCAAAAACGCAATTTTTACTGTACCAACAAACGAATGGAACAACTTGCTTCCAGAGTTTGTTCGAGTGCATGCAAAAGTGCATTAATCTTCGTTGAGAATACTTCGAAAAACAATGAAGTCTTTAAAAGCTATCTACTGTTTTATTTCAGTTTTATATGCAAAACTTAAAAGAAAACCTATGTAATTTGTTTCTTAATCAATCTAGTCATGTGTTAAGACAGTGGGTGTATATTTTGAGAATGAATTAATAATAATACAGTACAAATTTTATTTTTATTATATTGTTTACAAATTTTTCTTGGTATTTAAAGTAAATTTAAATATTTTACAATTTTACACATTGAAGCGCCCGAACTAATGTGAAAGGTAGTATACGCACATAAAAAGAAAATTGTATTACCTTGTTATAACTTAACCTTAACTGGTGTCTAAATTTAGAAAATTATTACTTGCAATTTCAATAAAACTAAAGTGAACGGTATCTTATGAACTCGTATTAGTGAATGTAACAAAAAAAAATATTCGGTGAATTGACTGAATTAATACTTAGAGCATTTTCATGACGTTAATCAATTGCCAATTTCTAACACTACAGCATGTAAAACAATTTAATCTCATTTTAATAATTGTCGAATTATTTCCAGAGCGCGATAAACAATCGAAGGAAACGTCTCTGAACCGGAAATGGCGCGAAGAAAACAGGAAGTTTGTCCATAGAACCTGATTGACATAACGAAAAGTGATAGATGATAAGAAGCTGTCTGCTTTCAAAATAGACTGCGCCTTGAAGTAATCATCTGCTGCAATGACTTAGCCATTGTTTTGCCAGCAATATGTGTTTGTTTTTGTCTGAAATATACTGCATCGTTGACGCCTTTGTTTTCCTTTTTTTTTATAATTTGTGGAACTAATTGGAATGTGACAAAGACGTATTTTGCTCCTTGTTTAACGTACAATATCTGTATAATAGTATAAGGACGTGATAGGAATTTACTCGGTGAATCAGTCTTCAAACATGCGTTACGAACACCTTGAATGTTGTTTTTAATTCAATAGCTAATTTTGCGAGTCTCATAAAATGTTTTATTATTACTCAACTCATAAAACTTATGCAACTATCCATCAAATGCACTCTTTTTTCTTGATTAGAACTGAGAAAATATTAATTAAAATTAATAAAATATACCTAATTGTGTAGAAGGCAAAATTTAACGTTAACTACTCAGGGGCGGTCTTAATGGTTGCGAGTCTCCGGCCTAAATGTAATGTACTTCTGATGAACGAAGAGAAATGCAAAAATAATAAATAAATAACTTAACTAAAATTTAGAGTTTTAAAATATATCAGGAGATTTATTAAAGTTAACAAAAAATGATATGAATGACAAATTATTAATAATAATAATAATCAAAGATATGAGTAAGAATTTAAAAACATTGTTTGCGGCTTTTTCTAAGCCTAAAATCATCAATCAAAGCACAGATATCTAACGAATGAGCTACGTCGTTCTGTTATCGAATTCCTCAAATATATTTTAAAAATTTTTAACCTCGAAGAACTACTTCCTGTTGACCCAACTATCACATGTGTGGTGGCAATGATTCTCAGAACTACTTCGATGTTGGGGTATATCTGAGTTTTTTTCCATTATATATTTCAGTACTGAGGTGTCAGAATTGCCGTCAACATCTATAGATGTCCATCGATATCAGATTTTCTCCAACTTTTTTCCAGGTAGCTACGCGAGGCTCTGTGAGGTTGCTCGACTCGTCCCCTCCTAAAACCTCCACTGCAGCTACTAATGTCAACTCTATGAAGCCACTTTTTTTAATTGCAATTAACTACGATTTTAAAGAAAGAAAAACACCTCTCGTGGTTATTCCTCATAATTTTTATTAAATTAATTGCAAAATTATTGTCCATAAAAAATTAACAACCCAGAAGCTATATTACCGCTGGATTAGGCACGGTCTAACTGAAGCAGAAAAGTATATACGTTCTAATTTGAACAGAGAAGCGCATAAAAAACTGAATAGAAATTATGCTTCAATGTATCAGTATGCATCAGAAAATAAATGTTCGTTCACAGATTCAGCAAATCCCGCAAATATAAAATGAAAATACAGTTCAATGAAATTTGAATTTTTAATTTGAGTCCTTTACTAAATAATTGTATTATTTGTTTAATAACTTACTTCTACAAGTAAATTACTCCATTCTTGGATTACGCAGATGATATTGCAAAGCAAAAAATTCATAATTTGGATATAATGGTAGCTTGGCTCAATAAATCTAAATTTAAACCTTGATCGAAAGTGGTGACGGTGTAAAATTGCATCAATTACTACACAAACTGCTTCTTCATTCTGCATATTTTCCCATCAAAAATTTAAAAAATTGTTGCAAAGCAGGAGATGTGAATTAAATGATAAAGTCATAGCCGAAAGAAAGAAGAGCTTGGCAAAATGCATTGGAAGAAACATATGGAAGTGTTAGAAAATCATTGGATGATGTATGAGGGAGCGTTTTTATATTCGCGGAATGGGGGACAAGGGGTGGAAATAAAAAACCAAATTATTTTTCTTTTTCAATATATTCACCTGTAAGACGGATACATTTTTCACATCTTTCAATTAATTTATTTATACCCTCATAAAAAAATGATTTCTCTTTATCTGCAAAATACGCCGAAACTGCCTCCTTGACTTCATCATCGGCAGTAAATTTTTTACCCCGCAGCTCTTTTTTCATTTTCGGAAACAGGTAATAATCACTCAGGGCCAGGTCTGGGCTGTAGGGTGGGTGATTCACAATTTCGAAGCCCACCTTATGCAGGGCAGCTAACGCAACGCGGCTCTTGTGGACGGGCGCGTTGTCGTGCAAAAGCAGAACACCTTTTGTCAATTTTCCCCGTCTTTTCTCTTTAATGGCTTCTTTTAGTCGCTCTAATATTGAAGCGTAATATTCTCCGGTTATAGAAACACCTTTATCTTTATAATCAATCAACAATATTCCTTCCGAGTCCCAAAATACCGTTGCCATGAGTTTCCCAGCTGATTGTGACACTTTAAATTTCTTGGGAAGTGCTGTGCCCTTTTTATGCCACTGCATGGAGTCTTGTTTGGACTCAGGTTCATAATGATGAACCCAAGTTTCGTCTCCAGTAACAATTCCACTCAATACACCATCCTTGTCTTCATTACAGAGGTCCAAAAATGTACGCGAACACTCTACGCGCTGTTGTTTTTGCGGCGGCGTGAGCATTCTCGGCACCCATCTTGCGCTGACCTTAGACATGCCGAGATGATCGTGTAGGATTTTAAAAATTGTTGTATCGGATACTCCAACCATTTCTGCGAGTTGTTTCTTCTTTAGTCGAGCATCTTCGAGTACAATTTGTTCAACTTTTTGGATAAGTGCTGGCGTGGTCACCTCAATGCTCCTGCCCGGCCTCGGGTCGTCTTCAAGGGATTCCCTTCCTTGTTTAAATAAACTATGCCACTTGTACACCAGGGTTTTTCCTGGACAAGAGTCGCCGTAAAGCAATGACATCTCATTCATTATGGTCGCGACTGATTTTCCTTGCCTGGTAAGGAACTTTATAACGGCACGATATTCGATTTTTTCCATATTTCACTTTTCACTCCTGATTATGTTACTTGGTTGACGATAGCTCAAAGACTAACTGTCTAATAACAATGAAACTTCGTATTTATACTAATCATGAGTAGCTGCACAGGCCACGCCCCCAATGCGCCTACTCACCCCTCTACAACCCGCTCATTCCGCGAATATAAAAACGCTCCCTCGTATAAAAGCTAATTTTTTCTTGTATCTCTAGCTTCACTGTAAAGATTTTGGAAACTATGGTGTACTCATTCCTTAAATTCACTATTAATCAAGAAGGTAAAAAAAAATTATTGCATTCATATTTGCATACTACTAGATACGTACTTCTACAAATAAGTTGTCATCTTCAGTAGCAATTAAACATAGTGTTCGATGTTATATCCAAGTTTCACATTGCGTTAACTATTACTGAATATGACAACTTAGTTGTCGAAATACATAGCTAATAAAATACAAATATTGATATGGTAAGTGGTTTTTGTACCTTTTTTAAATCTTTTTTATTTTTCGCTTACAATTAGCCACACTACAAGGTAATTTGGACTTACTTTTGATGTACACACACACACATATTTAATTAGAAACTATTAATTGTTATTTAACACGTTTTGGATCTGCAGTAGATTATAAATTGTGAAAGTTTTAGCTTTTATCGTCTATTTAAGAATGTAGGAATTTGTCTCCCAGTTACTATATTTTTTGTTAAAAAGAGAAGGAACAAAAATAGGTTTCTTTTGTGTGCCTTCAAAATTTCACTTTTCATATGTAAAACCGCGAAAAGCGAAGTGCCTAGGTTATTATACATTTTAAACATGCTAAATTTTTGTAAAAAATTACTTCATGTTCCAAAGATCATGCTAAGTCACGTAATAAAATTACATATTACGGTTTTTAATGGTCTATAATGCGGAGACAACATTTTCGCGTGCAATTTCAAGGTCAGTTACCGGATTTTTTTGTAAACGACTTTACAGTTCCGTCGATTATAAATTTCTTGCGAATCGATTTTATCTCTTTATTATATCTTCTACATGATGGTACTGTAATACATAAAACATATATTTATAGAACTGTACTTTGCGTAAGTAAGTGACATATGCTTGGATGAAATTATGACATCTACAAGGTAGATGATCAGGTCTTTATTTTAGAACTAGAACAAACTCTTGGCTTATTTTTTTCGATTAAATTAAATAGAGACATTTTTCTGCAATTGTTGATTCCGTATACAAAGAAGTGGGTGGCTTACGAGAAAGACATTTACACCAAATAATGAAAACAGTAGCTCATTTTGAAGACTTAGGTGAATAGTATCATATTGATAATATTTAAAAACATCTTTGGACAAAATGTATAGGTTTCGAAAAGGATTATGAACAGAGAAGAAAAGTTTTTTTGCTAGAAAATTCTTCTTCATTTTTGCACTTGTTGAAGATTATGGTGCAAGGTTTAGAATTTTGTAACGTTGTTCACCATACGTGGTGCTGCCTTAAAGCGCCATGACGCCTTACGGTTACGAAAACTGGCAATTTTATCTTGACCGAGTTTTTGTTTAATATTTACGTTAATGATCTCTTGGAACGTCTTGACTGCAGAGTGTTAGCTTACGCCGACGATCTAAAGATCTTCAGCTGTATTAATTCACTTGACGACAGTATTAATATTCAATCTAATCTGTGCATTATTGACGACTGTACCTTTTACCCACAATCAGATAAAGCTCAACATCGACAAATGTGCTGTTCTCTCTTTTAGTAGAAGTGATACTCCGCTTTATTATAACTACAATGTTCGGCAATCCATTATACCTAGAGTACACAACTTCAAAGATCTTGGAGTCTTGCTCGACTCGCATCTTTTCTAAGCATATAAGTAGCATAACTACATCATCCTCCAGAGGTCTTGGGTTCCTTATTCGTTCTTGCAGAGGTTTTAGTAGCTTGCACACTTTGAAGGTGCTTTACGGTTCTATTGTCTGGTCCAGATTGGAATACGCTTCAGTTGTGTGGTACCTGCTTTACCATTACCAGCAGTTACTCCTGGAGCGTGTTCAAAAGAGGTTCCTCAAATATTTATCCTACAGGATTGATGGTCATTATCCTGCCTTTGGTTCGACGTATGAGGATCTGCTTGCTAGGCACAATTTTGATTCTCTTGCTATACGCAGGGAGTTTTCTTTATAAATTAATAAATAATTTTATTGACTCTTCTGTGCTGTTGTTCCAGGTTGATTTCCTCGTGCCTAGTTTTGACCCTAGATCATCGGCAACCTTCTCAATAGCTAGGGCAAGAACCAATGTTCTCTACAAGGCTCCATTGGTACATATGTCCAGAAATGCCAATGCATTATACGAGCATCCCTTTCTCTAATTTGAATCTATTATTGTTAGTTCAGTTCTTTTTTTGTATGACTTGGATTACATTACTATAAGTGTGTATATATATTTTTTTGTTAATTGAATCCTTATTTTTATTTGTAGCACATTAACTGCACCTGTTTTTGTTTCAATTTTAATTTTATTCTTAAGTGCATTATGTCCAGTAAATGGTCTATGTAACTGTTGGGCATTAAAGATTATTATTAAAAAACGAGTAGTCGATGACTATATTTTACGCAAGTCAAGCTTAATGCTCAATGTAGCAATTACTTCAATAATTTATTTAAATAAACTGAGCAAAAAATTACTTACAATAGAAAGATATCAAATATGCTGAGTAAGGCTAATGTTACTATATGTCTTTTGATAAATGAAGTTGGCAACAGTCTTCGCCGGTCGAGACAACATTGTGCGGGGGAATATGACATTTAAAGCACCGCGCAATTAAATCAGGGCCACTCACCTTTTCTGGAAATATTTAAAGCTATTTAGTGAGTAGAGAGAGAGTACACATTTTCTGTTGCTAAAATACCTTCTCTGATACTATTGGCGATAATTCCTTACAACTATAAAACCGCCAGTACTGTAACCACCACTAAACACCTTTCTCGGAATTAAACACAATTATGGGTGGGGGTTACTTCAACCTGCTTTTCATCATTCCGAGGACAGCGTTGTATGTGTAAATTAAAAGTTTTATTCCAGATGTCAATTATAGTTTTAAAATTTTATGACACCTTAGTTTTTATGTTTTCTTTGTGTGTTGTGGGGGTCGCGATTTTTGAACAGCAGAGAAACGCAAAGATATTACCAGTACAGAAAAAGGTGTCAATAGGCCCTTTTTAAAAACTTGGGATTATTCTCATGGAGGAATGGTAGGAGAATAACGTGTTTCTCGTCAAGCAGTGGACAGGTGGACAAGGTGGCAAAGACAATGGCAGAAAACCTACCATCCACTTCGAGTGGCTGCATTAATTGTGGAAGAAAGAGACAACGGATCGTGGAGAGAGATCAATTGTTAAAAGATCATTAGAGAATCGACAGCGACCTATTAGAGAGGTACTACGTATCTTAGAAGTAGTTAACATCAAAATATCGAGACGAACTTAGCAATAATCGATTATACGAGGAGAAAATTTATAGTCGCCGATCAGTGAAAAGCCGGGAATGACCGAGAGGATGAAAAAAATGAGATTACAATGGGCGAAACAGCATAAAAACCTAACGGTTGAGGATTGGAAAAAATATATACATTATTTGATTTATGTTCATAAAATTTTATGTATTCATAATAAAGGCGGTAACGGAAAAGCTCCGCTTCATTATGAGAAGGCCACACGCACGTTTCCCTAAAGCTGCAATAATTGGAACAGTTAAATATCATCCAGTTATTATGAATTAGTCTTGCATATCAAGAAAAGTGCTAGGACCTGTGAGTACAATCAACCAAGTTCAGTAAAAATCCGTAATGGAATCAATACTAACACCATACATTTATTCCTTAGGTTTTGGAGATGAATTTATGCAAAATGTTCACAATGCCACAGAGCAAAATCAATAAAAGATTTGGTTGCTTGTAAGTTTGTAAGTCTTGCTGTCACCAGGCAACTTTTCAGAACTAAACCCAATCAAAAATGCACGGAATAGTTTCAAACAGATTGTTTACTTAACTCCAAATCCGATTGTAGCTGTTTTATAACAAAATATTGAAGACACTTCGCGCAGTAACAGGATTTGAAAGAATTAGCTGCGTCATGTATCAGAAGCATGCCGAGAAGAATTGCAACTGCGATCAAAGCAAAAATTTAACAAAATATTAGTTCATATTATTTAAAAATATTTATAATCTTTAATTTATAATGTTAATAAACAGTTATTCACGTTAAGTCGTTTTTTTTTTATAAAAATAAAACCAAAAAGTTGAATTTGTATGGTAGCCTTAATTTTAGTGCGCCTACAATACCGCAAAATAAAATTAGGGCCACCAAGGGCTGTTACTAGAGTTTATTTTTAAATAAATTCAATTTTCAAATATTCCAGTTCCCTCGAGTTTTTCCTATCTCAGGAATAAACAGCTTTGTAATCTAGCAATTCTAGTGCTGTACGGAAGATTGCTCACGCGAACCACGAGGGAATGGAATGTTTCTTAAAGACGAAAGAGCAGCTGAACTAGGTTTGTTTAAAGAAGTAGAACGTATAGTATATGGACCCGGTATCGTTGAAAGCTAATATCTATACGCGAATATTAACTAAAAATTTGATATTAATTTTTTGTAAAATCCTATTTTTACTTAAAGAACTGATTACGATTACAAAAAAACTATTCATAGTTTCGCTTTGAAACTCAATTCGGTTATGAAATATATGTTTTTATAGAAAATGAAGTACGATGAAGACGATATTTATGATAAGTCTCTTTTAAATGTACAAAGTGTAGAATATTAATCAAAAATTGACTCGAAATTTTTGAGTTGCCATTTTGTCGATTTTGTGACTTAATGGTTTTTTAAATTCAACTGATGTGCGGTCTAATGGAGATGGAATCGTTTTCTTTTTGTATTTGAGATAAGTCGGTGGCTGTGAGTCACTTCCGTAAGATATAAATGTGCGTTTCATAGGCCACATTTCACCGTTACCCTCCATATTGTTGTTTGTCTTATTTCAAAAATAAAGAAACTCATATAATATAATATCTTGTTCGTATATCTCGCCCTAAAAGATATTCATGAAATAAGAACACTTTAGACAAAATCAGTATTTAATACCCAATGCATTCTTTTTACTGGAATAAAAAGATGCTTAAAGAATTAAAATAAATCTTCTCGTCAGGAGAAAATACAGAAAATACTTTACACAAAAATGATTTGTACTGTCATAATAACTAAGGTTGATATATAACCCCTTTTCACATTAACTTTCGTAATTCTGTATACGTATTTCGACAACTAAGTTGTCATCATCAGCAGATAATTAAGCAGTGTTGCACCTGGAGAACTACGGTAATATATAACCCGTACGAAATAATTAGCACACATTCTGTACTGTGGAAAGGGGTTATATATCAACCTTAGTGATTAAGTTAATCAACCACAGGCTCCATCAAATTCAACTTGTACTGTCAATTCAAAAACACAAATAAAATAAGTCTTTTGTACCCCCCTTTCGGCAATAGCAAACACATTTCTTACATCATAAATTATAGATATAAAATAATATTTTTCTTTAAATCTTAAATTAAAATTTAAATTTCTTAAATATTAAATTAATAATTACAGAAATTAGTTTTTATATATACTACCAAAATTTATTAACATTACACATTAAATAAATCTGTTTCTGTCATTGATGTAGAACGTATTTAACGTATAGTCTAGTACAAAAACCAAAGAAAAAATTGTGCGTTTTTAGCAATATTGACATTGTCAGCTACAAAAAGTTCTTTCCTCGTTGAAAAACTGCTACAAATCGTTCCATATAGGAAAGTATTGCACTTTTGTATCTTGTCCACTTAGTATAGATTCAGTTAAATAAAAAAAGTAGTTATTGAAATAAAGAGTTGCCATTACTCAATTTAACTGCAAAATTTTAAACATTTCCACTATATTATCCTTGATTATTAATTAATTATAACCCATCATTTTGCCCTTTCTTTCACTTTGAGTGTCTTAACCTATTGTTTTCTTTTTTAATGTCTTCGTCGTTTTGTTCTTCTTCTTAAAAGAGAAAAGAATACGTTAAAAAAGCCAGGGTGAAAGAAAATGTAAAATAATGGATTATAATTCGAAGAAAACGACCAACATATTAAAAAAGAATACATTATTAACAAATAATAAACTACGAATATCAAGTAACATTTAAGTGAATAAATTATTAAATTAAGAACATCGCATTTCCAATTCTAATTATGAGACAAGTATTTTATGGCTTATTAATATCTAAAAGATAAAATATCATCGCCACAATGAAAGAATACCACACGTTACAACTCCAAAAACAAAAAAGTACATGTACAAGAGTAAATAAACGCTCTTATATGAATTATAATCCGTAATGACTTAGAGAATAATAGAAAAAAAAAGTTGACGGAAAAAGACAGTTTTGAAATAAAAGGCATTGTCTTTATGATAATGTCTTCTTCCTTTACATTCGAGTTTCCATTTTAAGAATGGAGAGAGAGACACGCCTATGAAAATACACACAACATAAAATAACCAGACCGAATAAAGCCGCACGGCTACCAGATGAAAAAAAGAAATCATCCACGGAAACAAAAGAAAGGGCGAAACAAAAACAAATCGATATTTAAAACATGATTTTACAATGTACAACATGTGATATTAAAAGTATTTAAACATACCTTGGACTAAATAACACGATTAACGAGTTGTACAGAATATTCCGCAAAAGTTCTTTCAAAAGTTAAGGAATCTACACTACGGTACACTAAATTCTATTTCTATGTATGTAAAAAAAAAGAACACACTGCTTCTACTAAAGAGTATGGGACACAATATACCAACACACCGACTCCAAACGTGATTGACTATTTCGGTGCGGACACGGCGGTCTTATATATGAGGGTGGGGATTCGAAAAGTCCGTCTCACACTGAAACAAGACAAATGGCAGGGGGTAACCGTTCGGGAAGAAAATATCGCGGATCGTATCCATCTGTTGTTGTTTTTAAAAATGCTGGAGTTCATCGAAAATGGGCGTACGACGGCGACGTGTGCCGAACCAATGAGTTAAAAAAATTACGCCTTAACGGTCGGATGCACGAGGACGAGAAAATAATGAATTCAAGCATGGACCGGGAATGTATTGATTTTGTTGAATGCATAAGACAAGAGAGTAAAGTACAGTTCGATCCACAGTACCCATAACACAACGAACGCATGGGATGCTGTTCTGCCATGGCGGTTTTGTCTTTGCGTGTAATTTCGTCAACGTTAATTGATGCATATTGTACACGGAACTAGTCCATATTATACACTGCTAATAGAATACAAATGTATTTTCATTTTAATTCAACCTAAACTTACCACTTAAGGAATATACATGCAAACACTACTTCCTCATAGTCATCATGCTATGATGAATAATGTATTCCATTTTTCTCATCTAATTACCGTCATGGCTTCCTTGCATATAAAACTAAATAACACTGATGCTATTAAAATGCATTTAATCTTTTAAGAAACATAATTGAAAGGTTAATACTGGACGGTTAGATGCTTCAATTTAATGTTAATCATTTATGGCGTACGTCAAGCGATTGTAAAGAATCTGCACTGCAATCTCTTCTTATAGGAGTATAAAAATGCTTTTTAGAATATCTCTTGCTCGAACATTACTTAATTAATCAAAATCGGGATCCTGGAGTTAAATAGTAGTTACCTAATGACGTATACAAAAGGAAATATTAGGTGCACAACTAAGTTCTCGCTGGTTTTTTGATGAAAATGCAACTTTATTATGAAAAAATGTTTCAAAATATTGCCCATCGTTAGCGACAACTTTTTCCCATTTTTCTGGCAGAGCTCGAATACCGTCAGGATAGAAGTGTTCGTCTTTTGATGCTATCCACTAATCAAACCATTTTGAGATGTCTTCACATAAGCGGAACTGCTGATTAGCCAGACCATGTGCCATCGAACGGAACAAGTAATAATCGGACGGCGCAATATCTGGGAAATATGGCGGGTGGGGTAGGACCTCCCATTTGAACGTTTCTAACTAGGTTTTAACGGGTTTGGCAACGTGAGACCGAGCGTTGTCATGCTGTAGAATCACTTTTTCGTGTCTCTGCTCGTATTGTAGCCGCTTTTCGCGTAGTGCTCGGCTCAATCGCATCAATTGAGGTCGATACCGTTCCCCAGTGATGGTTTCGTTCGGTTTCAATAGCTCATAATAAATAACATCACCCTGATCCCACCAAATACACAGCAAAACCTTCGCAGCGTGAATATTCGGCCGAACCGACGACGTAGAAGCATGACCGGGCAGTCCCCATAATTTTGTTCTCTTTGGGTTGCTGTAATGAATTCATTTTTCATCACGCGTAACGATGCGGTGAAGAAAACCCTTCCTTTTTCGCCGCTGGAGCAGTTGTTCACAGGCGAAAAAACGACGCTCAACGTCTCTTGGCTTCAAATCATAAGGAACCCAAGTTCCTTGTTTTTGAATCATTCCCAACGCATGCAATCGCTGGGAAATGGCTTGGCTGAAGCAAGCTCTTTTTGCGTTTGGCACGGATCCTCATCGAGCGATGCCTCCAATTCAGCGTCTTCGAAGGTTTTTATTCTTCCTTCACGCGAACGGTCGTAAACATCGAAATCACCGTCTATGAAGCGACAGAACCTATCACGGCACGTTGTTTCACTTAGAGCAGCATCTCCGAAAACTTTTTGGAGTTCTCGATGCGCTTCGGCCGCCGTTTTCTTCGAATGAAAGAGGAAAAGCAACACTTCCCGCAAATGACGATTATTTGGCACAAAATCAGACATTTTCACACAACCAAAAGTATATGACGCAAAAACAAAATCACTAATTTGTCAAAGCGGTTTGTTTACCATATGTCTAAGCTTGATTCATGACGTTTTGGTTATGTCACAATCGACCAGCACTTGCTACTGGAACCATTTCATGAAAAACTGCGAAAACTTAGTTGCACACCTAATACAACAAGTGCAATGAGGATGTGCACGCTACTAAAATAATATATTAACCATGCTATTTACTTAATATACTAAATGCGAGTAAAAATAATTTCCTTCACACATAAACAACAATGACATATATATGTACATATATATGTACATGAAAACCCAAATATTATGTAGATCCGCATACCTACACTGGTATATTTATCTTTTAGACACGTGTTTATATTTACATTTCCTCGTCTGACTAGCACTACAACTCAAGCAAATTATATAAATACCAGGTTGTTCAATAAGTTTCGTTGTTCGATAAGGGAAACGCGATTTTCTGGTTTTAAATACATTTTATTATTCAATATAATCTCTTCGAACTTCAATACACTTATTCCAATGATTTTCTAATTTATGGATTCCATTCCCGAAGTGAGAATTCAGAAAATTGTCAAAATACGCTTCCACGGTTGCTATTACCTTTTCGTTCGATGAAAATCGTTTTCCGCGCAAAAATTTTTTGAGTTGTGAGAACAGCCAAAAGTCATAGAAAGCTAAATCTGGTGAATAGGGTGGACGTTGCTGCAGCTCGTATTTTAATTCACTGATTTTTGCGATGGTTTTTTGAGCTGTGTGAGAGGGTGCGTTGTCTTGATGAAAAATTATTTTTTTTTTCTCTAAACCAGGACTTTATACATCAAATTGGTCCAAAACGTTTCAATAATAATTTGAGTTTATTTTATTACCAGTTTGGAAGTAATCCCCGAACAAAATTCCTTTTGCATCCCAAAAAATTGATGCTAGCGCCTTCTTGGCCAATTTCAGAACCCTAACTCTTTTCGGTACCGAATTACTGGGCTCGCACAACTCCATAGCCTATTGTTCTGATTGAGGATCATAGTGGTAGACCCAACTCGCATACATAGTAATGAAACGATGCACAAAATCGTTTTTATTCTTTTTAAAATGCTTCAAATGTTGATGAGAAAGTCGCATTCGAATGTGTTTTTATTTCACTGTTAACGCATGCCAAATACGCAATCTACAGTTGACCAGTGCTTCATCTTTATAACTGTCGACATCTGTGAATAAAAGTCTAAAGCCTTTCATTACAAAAATCTACAATGTAAATAATTGATTCGATTTGTTTCTTTGAATAAAAAATAAAACGATCAATTTTGGCGGTTCCTGTACACTTTTTAAAGATAAATCCTAAGAGTTAAATGGCCACACCATGTAAATGCTTAAATATGTCTGAGCAGGTAAACTGTACTCGTCAAAAAAGTACGCATTAGGGGCTATTATGATCACCTCGAAGATTGTAAAAAATATAATTAAATTTAATTCGATAAATTTCTCAACACAAAATGCACAGTGTACTGTTGACAAGCGCTCCATTTTTGCAACTATCGAAGTCTGTAAGTAAAATTCAAAAGCTTCCCCTTTCATGAGAAAAGCTGCGATGTAAATACTTGATTCGATTTCTTTCTAATAAAAAAATAAAATTATCAATACGTTTTGACCAACCCTGTACATTTTTAAAAAACGAATTCTAAGAATTAAATGAGCACTCCTTGTATATACGTAAAACTTTCTGTGAGCAGGTAAACTCTACCTGTCAAAAAGTACATTATTATCGCCTTAGGAATTGTAAAAAAAATTCCGAAGACGTTAAAAGTAGTTTTCCTATAATTTTAAATGAATTGAATCGATATTAAACTCCAATTTAAGTAAGATGAGTATAGGTACAGACATACATATGTATATCCTCGAGGTATAGTCCTTATTAAGGATGTAATAATCTTGAAGTTTGAAAAAAAATTCTGACGGGTAATCGTTTAAAAGATGACGTACAATTAAATTTTAGTTACCTCGGGACTAGCCCATCCGTCATTTATTACAATAATTGTGTATTAAAAATACAACAAACTACCGTACACTATTTATGCAATTCATATATACTTGGAATAATTATAATTCCATTATTTAAGCTTCACAATTTTAATTTCACGATCCGATTAGTACACAAAATGTTTTGTTTTGAAAAACGCAATGCAAACATGAGTTCCTACGTATGTATGTACAGAAGTAATACATAATCTTTCCACGACATGCCCGTAAATCTAATCACTTTACAGTTAAGAAACGAAAACACAAACACCACAACAAAGAATCGGTTCATCTCTCCTTTTTAGTTTTGCCAATCGAGCCAGATTAATGATATCTCATTCGTTGCTGCTTAACAGACCGCAGAATCTAATCATTAACTGCTAAACAGAGATGGACTGAACTTCATTAATGTTGGAAGCTGTAAATAGTAAAGTACTGCATGAGTATTCGTACGATCATAGTAACTGCATTTTCTAAATTGGGAAACTGGAGAAAAGTGATTTCCCGTTTATTGTTAATGAGGAAATGTAGTTACTGTTGAAGTTATTGCTTGCTTTTATGGTGGCAGTTTTCCGGACTTCAAAACTTATGGTACAAGTTATTGTTCTAAAGGAATACGCAGGATAACAGAAAATTTTTATGCACGCTAAATGTAATTAATATTTGCTCCGTGAAACGTGAGAAAAATTATTCTTTTTCGAAATAATTAATAATTGCTGACAAGAAGTCAATTATTTACAACAACGTGGTGCGAAAACAGTTTTCGTTCCGATCTGAATTCCCCCCAAATGTTATCGAAAGGAAATATTGATCGCAGGAAGCTCATGCTCTGAGTGTGATGGGATTCTAAAGCTGTTATATTTTTTGAGCCCCTACCAAAGGACGAAACATTTAATACAAGTACGTACTGTCAACAATTAGCCAGTTTAAATAAATCCACCATCCAAAAACGTAAAGAACTCGTTAATAGTAAAAAAGTGGCATTTCATTATAACAACGTAAGACCACACACAAGTTTGATCGGCAGTCAAAAATTATTGAATCGTGGATGGCATGTGATCCGCATCCATTATGTTCGTTAAACCTTACACCTTCAGACCACCATTTGTTTCATTCCCTTCAAAATTCATTGAGTGGTCTAGATGAGGTTGTGAATGTATAAAGGTAGGCTATGAGCGAGAAACTATGAAATTCACCGAAAGATGACAAAAACAAAATGTCAATATATAATAGATCGACCTTCTTTGATATTAATAAAATTTTCCATTGCTTTCAATTCTTTTTCTTATACCACAAAAGTCAGCTACGAATGTAATTTACAGGTTTTCTGGGGAATAGCTGCGCATTTATGTTAGCGCAACGTCCACTTTTAACGAATTTTAATACCTGCAAAAAGAACCCAAAGTCGCATGGTACAAGGATGTACAAAGACTGATCGAATATTTGTAAAAATGATGCCTCGAGAAATTGTTCCATCATCTAAGCTCTACGAGGATGGTTACTTCGGCCTAAGCATCATCTTATAGTTTAAGCCAAATTTCTTTCCAGACTGCCATATTTTCAAGTTGGAAAACAAATGATTATTTGTCCTTAAGTTTGCCGGGTAAGATACGTGCAAAAATAATTCGTGCAACTCATTATGAATGAGCTGGCACATTGTCGTGGTGAAGAAGTAACTTTTTCAATTTCTTCAGTAATGCTGTACAATATTTTGTTATGGTTTTTCTTTCGTCAAGATGGACGTCGAGTATTGCACCATGTACAATCTAAAAAACAGTATACATTATATTACCAGTCAATGGAACTTTGCCTTCTTCGGAGCAACTAAACGAGCTTCTACTCATCGTCTGGGTTGTTCTTTTGTGTGTAGTGATGAAATCAAGTTTCAGTAGCTATGAAACGATCAAAAATTCAGAGTTATTGCAATGGTAATAGCTCTTTTGAAATGTCTAGTTGTTTACGGTTTTCGTCGATTGTTAACAATCATGGCACGTATCTAGTCAAGAGCTTTTTCATATGTAAGTCCTCACATTATACAGTGTCTGTCAACTCCCGGATGAGGTTTATTGTCTAAATTGGATGAACTTCTCTTAAACTTCACGAATTATCTTTGAACTCTATATAAATTTCTCGCTTTATTTCCCTTTTTAGATCCATACAATATCTCGAAAAAAATGTATCTACAGTTCCTGATTTTCAAGCACAGCATGCACTGGTGGCCGTATTATAATTATAGGTTATATTCTATATAACATAGGCTCAAATAATTTTAACAATTCGTTTTCTATTAACAATAATTTCAGATATATTTTTAAATACATAAAACAACAGAAAATGTGCTTTGGTTTCTTGAATATTACTTTCTTGCAATAAAAAATTAAACAACCCGTCTCTGATAAAATGCTTCTTCTTTTCGAATCCTGAACTTCTTCCATACTTACATGCATACATACATATATGCATGTGTATTACACGCTCTGTTTTTCTTTGAACATGTATATCATCCGTTTTTTTATTGCTAATTTGCGCCAAAATAAAATAATTGGATCCATTATCATATCGTCACTGATCGTACGTCTAGCGTGTCTAGCGCACAACGAACTTCTAATTATGGAGTGGAAGGAACAGTTACTTTAAATAAATTTTAGAAAGCATTCTTAAAATTGCAGAAGATATATATAAAACACAATAGATTCTCTATAAATAAGCAAAAAGATATTTGCTCTGGGGTTATGCTGGCTTTAAATAAATAAAAAAATTTCTAAATTAATAAAAAACAACTTTTGATCATGTAATAAGAGTGATAAATGCCCTTTATCTTCTTTGCATAACATATACATACATTATATACAATCTGCTTGCTGAACAAGCGAGGTATTACCCCTTCTATTTTAAAATTTCTTTACCCTTGACTGATTTTCGAAAAAACGCTTAGTTCTCAAAGACACGAGGTGATAAATGTCTTTTCAAATTATTATTGCACCCTAAATAAAATGACGGTGTACTGTACTGTTTGTGGGGTCATTTGAAACATTAGTGCATACTACTTCGGCGGAAAATTAAGAAGATTTGAGAAATTGGATAATCGATTACTTTCAAAGACTGAAAAACCTTATTTAAGAACGTCCTTTTGGTTGAATTTAAGAAAAATTCACACTAAAGACGTGTTAAAAAATGTTCAAGGTTAATAATTTCTACAAAGGGTACTAGAAAAGTTTTGCAATACAGCTTTGTTTATTTAACCTTTTCAAAGTAATTTGCTCTACACTCAATACACCTCTCTATCGTCCGAAACCAATCTCTAAATCAGTTCTGCCAAGTTTCATTAGGGAGTAAAGCACACTCGTTGTCCCAAGCCCGCAGAAGGTCCTTATCACTGGAAAACCGCCTCCCTTTTAGCTTCATTTTCACATGCGGGAACAGTGCAAAATCGCAGCGAGCAAGATCTGAACTGTAGGGATTGTGCTCGAGAATTTTCAATCCTGTCCTGGTCAAATAATCGGTGCGGGCTTTGGCGCGATAAGCTGGAGCATTATCGTGATGGACGAACCAGGTGTCCATTCTTGACTTTAGCCGCAGGTTCTTCATAAATCCAATGACTTTAGGCAGACATTGTTAAGTAACCACTTAGCTGTGACTGCCTTCTGTGTGTCCAAAACAACGCGTTCCACAATTCCACTCGGTTTGAAAAATACAGCTATCATTTTCTTCTTTACAGATCGGGATTTTTTGACAACTACGATCCAAACTTTGTTTTGAGCTTTGGTCGGCACATCACTACGCACGAAATTATAACGCAAAACTGCCCTTACCTCATTTCGTGATCACGATGCCATCTCAAGCACTTTACACTCTCACTGCTAATGAATAACTGAGTCCATCGACATAGCGCGGCGGCTACCATGCACGTATAAACATGTCTCAACATGCAGCAACAAGCAGCTTCCTACGATTCATTGTTGCGTCATATTGCAAAACTTTCCTAGTACCCTTTGTAGTATTTATCTAAGATACACAAACCAGCTAATTCGATGACGCCAATTGTTTCAGGGATTAACTCATCGACTTATCTGATTTCAAAGTAGTTGTTAATAAATATAAAAGTTTAACCGATTATTATTTTATTATAAATTGATGGTCTATGAAGCTACATTTAGACCTATTCTAATATATGGCAATGAGAGTTGGGTACTCACTAAAAGAACGATCAGTAAACTTCAGGCAATTGAGATGAAGTACTTTAGAGCAGTAATAGTCATTACAAAGAGAGACAGAATTAGAAACATCAAGGTGAGAGTACAATTGTGAGCAGAACCGCTAACGACGATAAAAAGAAATCAACTGAGATGTTTCTGGAAACAATGGAAACAATTGTCCCATTGATAGTCATTTGTGTGATCCTTTGCCTATGTTTGTTTCTTGCATGATTTTGTAATGAATGCTGTAGAAGTGTTTTTTCTGGATCATTTCTGTTTCTTTTTGTTTTCTGTGGTTATTATTTGAATTTAATTTTCTACGTTTTTTCTTGTTTTACATTTAGTGGTGCATATTTGTTGTTTGTTAATACAATTGCTTTGTGTATTGAAGTGCTTTTGTTTGGAAAGTATTTTCTTAGATTTCATTTTTTTAAAGTGTGTGTTTGGTTTTGGCAGAATGAGTGTCAAGTATACAAGACAACGGAGCTAAGCACGACACTGTGATTAACAGTCTGCTGATGATGACAACTTAGTTGCCAAAATACGAATACAAAGCACGAACATTGATGTGGGAAGAGGTTTTTTTATTTCTTTTTTTCTTTTGGCAGTTTCTTACAAAATTTATCTTATATTAATGTATTCTCCACTAAAATGCACACTAATTGTGTTAATAACCGTAAAGTAACTAAAAATATATTTAGAAAATCGTCGTCATTCAAACTAATCTAACCATAATAAAACAAATTGATTGACTTATCCCATTTATTAACTTATTCCCAGATCGAGCAATTGTAAGCATATTCCATAACATTAAATACATTTCTAGATAAAGCAAAGAGTTGGCGAAGCTTTTCTGGTTTACTCACCATTCAGTCGGTGATCTATTACTTCTTCTGATGACTCTAAATCTGGATGAATTAAGGCCAGAAAGTTTTCTGGACAGTCTGTACCAGCGCTGTTATCATCTTGTACCCGTACTGCCTGTCCTGGCCAGCTTCCAATGTCCCCATCTGCAACAATATAAATTACTTTTAATCAGTAATCAATACAGAAGAAGAAGATAATCTGTAAATAGACTCCAAACCGTTAAACTGATATGCAAAATTTTAAATATTAAGAACTCACGTCCAAACATCTTTCTCTGTTCCCTGCAAACGCAACGCTCGTCACAGACAACAGCTAGTTTCCTTCTGGCGTTTTCGGCACATTTTCCCGAATGATAACCCTTTTCGCATAGAAGATTTTTCGGACAGGGCATTTTTGGATTATCTCTAGATGATTCGGGAATTTTACATTTGGAAACTTGCGGTGTAGTCTGAGTGTGAGTGTGAGCGAGTTGCCTTTTGCGAAATTTCTCCCGACAAAATTTGCAAGAAATGCTCGAATTCTTGTTACTTAAGATAATGGACATGGCCGTTCTAGTTTCTTTTGGAAATTTTGGTACGTATATCGGCTCTGGACTCCAATTATCTGAAGAAGATGGAAAAAATCCATGGGAAAAACAGCATTTTGGACCAAATTGTGAAAACGCAACAAAATTTGGACATTTTTGTATTGACAGTATTTGAGAAACTTTCATAACAGATATACTCATGGAAGTACGAAGCGTGTTTTTTAAGTAAGGGCCTTTTTGTTGTATACACTAATAGGTAGTGCGCGTGCCGTAACACGTCGTGTCTCGACATTCCTCGGGAACAACTGTGCTCATTTGCAGCTGTGTAGGTAACCTGTACGATCTGTTCTGTGTCTTTAAAATGTTCAAGATTATCGAATCGCCTACTCCGTGCGAGGTACAGTTAGTGATACGTTTTTTGTCGGCAAGAGCAATTCAAAACAAAAAACGTGGCATGCTGACAGAGGAAATTTTACTACTTCATGACAATGCAAGGCCTCGCACCGCAGTTCACCGTAGATCCGAACTTTATCGGACTCTTTTGGCTGGGAAGTTTTGGACCTCCCCTATAGCCCTGATCTTGCGCCGAGCGATTTTCGTCTTTTCCGCTCATCTCGGCAGCAACCACTACAACGATGACGAAGATGTGAAAACGGCTGTAACCTCTTAGTTATCGGAGCAGGTGGCAGGTTTCTATGAAGAGAGTATTCAAGATCTAGTTGTAAGGTTTGATAAATGTTTAAACAAACTTGGCAGCTATGTGGAAAAATTGAGAAATGTATGTAAAATTTGAAAATAAATTTGGTTTTTGAAAATTTTCTTTCGTTTGGTTTTATTTTCAAACGGCCTTACTTAAAAAACACACCTCGTATAAAGGGTTATTCAAAAATGAGTTCTTAGTTTGAAAGGGCTGTATTTTTAGTACGTATTAACAGTTTAATAAATATCATTATAATTTAGATATTTTGGGGTTTTATTCTAAGCTCGTGCTCAAAATTAGCACACCACTCAATGTTTTTGATATATTTGCTATCATTTTTGTATTTTCTAAATTTTAATTTTATTTGAACATAATCTAGTAGCTCTGTTTCACTACAAATAAATTTTTACATCTATGGTGAAAACAGAAAAAAGGTAATGTCAAGTTCCATTAAGCAGTTTTTCTTGAGTCATTAAGTTACTATTAAAGAATCAAATAAGTTTTAATTACCAGTTTTTGTTATTTTATTGCGTATATAGAATTCAACTTAACAAAGTTTAAATTCAAAATCATGAACCGACAACATCGTTTAACCAATGATGTAAGATCTTCAATTTTGCTAGAAGAAAGACATATAATGCGTTATGTGGCTTATCTGCTGAGTATTAATCATGCCACAGTCAGCCGAATGATCAAGTGGAAGACGTAGTCAAGGTAGAAAACGACTCAGAAGTGCTATAGATCGTTTGTAACTGTACACTTTCAAAAAAAGACGATTAACAAGCACAGAGTTCAGTAACCAGCTTGAAGCAATCGGAAATATCAGTTTCTGCTTGAACTGTAAGAAAAAGGTTCAGGGCATTAAGGTTGAGTAGAAGGAGGCATGCAGTTACACCATTACTTACTGCAATGTACAGAGTCAATGTTTGAGATTTGTCAGAAATCATGCAGATTGGACAGTTGAAGATTGAAAGCGAGTATTGTTTGCGGACGAAGCTAGAGTAAATTTAAAATCCCCAAATGATCGCGAAAGAAAACAGCGAATAACTGGAGAAAGATAACATGACTGCACACACTCGCAAAAGAAGCCTTTTGGTGGTTAATTTTCCAAAAGTTCTAGAGAGATATTTACTTTTAGGCCCGCAAGGCAAGAGGTCAATATACAAGTTGAACTGGCCAAGACCAAGTCTAGATTAAGCACGATTGAGTTTAGGATGCTTTAAAAAGATCAGTAAGGCGACATTTATCAGCTCCTAGTAATCTCCAGGAATTGGAACACGCCGTTCTTTTCGAGACTCCCCAAGAAGTGATAGTGAGCTTAGCACGGCGAATTCAAACAGTTTTCAGAGCTAGGAGAGATGTTGCGCGATGTTTCGCCAGTTCTGTGAATTGGCGAGAAGTTGGTTGTGTTCTGTAGTCAATTCATGAGGTACTCCTCTGCATCATCTGTTTACCTTTTTTTTGTCAAGATGGTGAGCTACTGTCCACCGTGAATAGGCAAGTTTGTGTGACAATCGTCCTTTACTGGAAACCGGAGTAACCTCGATTCTTTGTTGAAAAGCTTCTTGATGCAATGATGGAATGTCACCCCCCCCCCTCGAAGATCTGTTTGACCATTCCTTACCAATTTTGCGCAGTTAAGTTTAAGATAACATCTTGGCTTTTAACTTCACGGAGTATACGAGCGGCATCAATAGCGCCTTTGTCTAATTTTTTGTAATGACAAAATTGACAAAATATCTCTATTTGTATTAGGTATTTCGAGTTCTCAAAAAATGCGCATATATCAATAAAATCTCAAGATAACTTAGTTACACAATGATGTTTGATGTGGCAATAACTATGACAACTATTTTACTTTTATTTTTGATAGTTTTATAAAGTTTAGCAATCCAAAAGGAACGAAAAAATTTTTAATTCGTCCCATTTTTTTGCAAAATCTAAAAATCTAGCAAAATTACTAATATTTGGAACTGGGAACTCTTTTGAATAACAATATATGATAGATTTTATAGACATTCTATAGATTTATAAAACTTACCATCGCAATCATTTTTGGTTACGTTAGTCTTTTGGAAAACTTTCGATCGAATGCTCTCAATAATAGAATTCTTAAGACTACCACCGCTACCACTATTGTTTGCACAGCAAAAACTATAATCTGGATTGAACAGTTCACCATTTTTTCCACCATAATTCTTGAATTTACTAATCGGAGGTAAGCTACTAGATCTTTTCGAAATCGTCGAGGTACTCTGCACGCTCCGAAAATTTCTGTAAATTTCAGTTATGTCGTCGGATTTTTCAAAATCATTCTGTATTTGTTGCTCGACGCAGTTAATAACTAAAGTCGTCGGTCTGATATTTTTCAGCTCAAGTTGTCTTTCGCGATTTTCAAAAAAATTTCTCCGCCTTTCCACTAGAGTACTACGACGCAAAGGTTTTTCCTTAGATATTCTTTGGCAATTACAATCATCACTCCTTTCTTTGCTTTGATGGTCAAGGCGTTGGTCAGAATTCATGCAACAATAATTAACCTGGTAACACTTCGCCTGGTCATCCTTTGGACTTTCTTTAAAATGCAGCTGTTTGTAGTTATTATAATAATCCTTAAAATTTTCAAAAGTTCCTTGGGAATTTTGTACAGCATTCTCTCTAAGATCTACATTACTCTTACAATTGCCTTTCGATACGTTATTTTCAGTCGTCGAACTCTTTATATTACCCATCGACTTATGCTTGTGAATATTTTTCGAATGACATACCCTTACTTCCTGTTCATTATCGAAAATGCTCAGACCGCTTAGCAGATTCTTCATCAAAGCATGATCGGGTATGCTTTTCTTCGAGACATTCTTGTGTGCTTTATGGTTGTCCTTATACAATCTTGTCTTGAAAATGAACCGGGGTTTCCTTTGCTGCGATATGGAAGGACAAATATATTGGGGTGGCTTTTCCAAATATGGGATCTTTGGCAAATTCGGACTTAACGATCTGGGCCTAGTAGACTTGTATTTTGACGAACTGTCAAAAGGGCTGGAAAAGCAAAATTTGTACGTCAAAATTTGTCATTATAAAAACATAACCTCATTTATCACTAATATATTAAAAAGTGTCATGAGACAGGTCAGTTTAAGGCACAATGAGTGAAGCCAAGAGGACTTTTAAGGCCAAATGTGCTAAGTATCTTACGACACAAATTTTTTATGTTATTTTTTCCAATTGACTACTTTCATGACCTTTTCTAAATAAATAATAGTACATTTAAAATTCGAGTGCTTTCGTAGTGGTTGACTATGCATTTGTCAATTTCTATTGAATATTGTGTACTTGTTAAATTTACTGGAAAATAAATGACAATTATTCATATATTCCATCTGAAATTAGAGAAATTGTCGAAAACATCGTTAACAATTTACTTCATGAGAAGATTCACCGATTTCCAAAACCTTTTTTACATCTTTCGTGGATCAATTTCTATGCTCTTTTACAAGTTTATGAAATGCCTTAGGGGTAAGATTTTCTTATTGTAACACAGCCTCTTAATCCAGAAGAAGCTGTCATTTTCTTCTGACGGTTTTTATTTACCCTTAATTTTTGATACTGCAAATTGTCGACTACATTTTAATGTTGTAAGAATCAAACGATCCTCAACATTGGCAACTGTATTTAAGCACTCACTACATTTTTTATCTGTTTTTTTTTCACAGGTTTCGCTTCTTTCTAATAATTGTAATTTGCATTTTTTGTGAAATTCCATGAGCCAATTCCTATTACGAAACTGGACAAGATTGTCCTTAAGCCTCTTTGTCTCCATATTCTCAATGAAATGCGTATTGTTGTCTCACCACCTTACTCCTCTATAGCTTGATCCCAATATCCCTATCAGTCCATTGTAGAATCCCAACCAATAACTTGCCCTCACGTGGGAGTCGTTCTGTTAACTGCTAGCCCAAACCGGTAAACTGGCACACACTGGTGGTGGTCGATCTTGACGCTCTGCCATCTGTTTGACCACCTAATATTCCGATTCCCCTGCCCTTTTCCCAGTACCTGCAGCCTGAATATTTAGGTATTCCTGTAAATGATGAACACCTAAATCCCTATGAAATTCTTCATTGCATCAAGACAGTCCTGACAATAAGTGTAATGATTTTGTTCTGCAGGCTGTACAAAGTTCAAATGTGTGTCTTGGTCGCAGTGCACCAGGCCAATGCCACGTATACAAGTATCGCTCGAAAGAAGGATGAATTGACCACTAATTTGTTCCTTATGTACAATGGACTGCTGCGTTACAGCAGGAAAAGAATAATATTTATAGTCTACAGGAACAAGGATTTCCGTATGTCGTTATATTTTTCAACTTGTAGTCAAAACGAACACTCAAATACTTAACGTCGAGAGTCCAGGCAATTCAGGTCTCTTCCACCAAAATGTTATCATGAGGCGGATGTCATTTTCTTGTTCTTCTGAGGGCCTACCAATTGCTCTCATTGATTTAAAATCCGTAACGCATCATCCATCGGAAAGGCATTCATGGCTTTTTACAGGCCACTCTAGAACAGTTCTTTAGAAAGAGGGATATATTGCAGTGGCGTCCATATATATGACGTAATAAACAGACTGAGTCCTCGGAAGATCCGAGGTTTATATTATAAAGTGCTTAGGGGTCAGAAGGGGTCCTTGCGGAATGCCAACCTCGATTGATCTGACCATCAACCTGTTTTCACTCAATCTTCTAAATAATGATCGTTCATGGAAGCATGAGTTAATCTCACGATTAAATTCAAAGAATTCTAACGATTTCTTATTCAAAAATTATTTATAATTTAACTCGAAAACTATGGCAGATTCTTTAATGATTATCTACTTGCACCGTGGCATTTCGAAAAACTATAAATATTTGTGAATTAAAAAAACTTTTGTCCGATGTAAACTAAATTAACATTTAAAGATAACATCGTTTATATTTTCCAGAACAGGTTTTTATCCAGCGATGTTGGAAAGGTGACGGACAATACCCGTACCAGCTGTCATTTATGAAATAGGCATTAACGCACATGAAGATAATAAGGGGGACACAACCCTAGCTCCGAGAATAATTACATAAGCGTATTACATTTAAATATATGTAAACTGAAGTTTGAAAACTAAATAGGTTTATAGTTTGGATAATGCAGTAAAATAATTGTTTATATTTTCTGTGAAATTAATATTAGTTACAAATCTTCCGTTGATAATGTTTCTGTTGAGCGGAGATAATGTATTTTATTAATAAAATTTTATTATTTTATTATTCATAACGTAGCAAAGCTGCAGCATTTTAATTTATAATACCTCTAACTATGCGCATTTTCATCTACTACAAGGCATACCTACTATGGTGTGACAGATAACGGAGAAGGCAGTGAAAGAGAGAGAAGAAATGTGTAAATTTCCTTCATCAATTTAGAAAAACCCTTTGATAAGATTGATAGAGAAAATTTATGTGTAACATTAGAAAAGAGAGGTGTTTCAAAGGACTTAAATTGGGAAATAAAATCTCTATATTCAAAGACAAAGAATTATGTTAGAACAAGATAGGAGAAATCAAAACTGTTTGAAATCTTTCTTGGAATAAAACAGGAATGCCTGCTGATATACTTACTGTTCACATTGATACTGAATAAAGTCATGAAGTATATAAAAAATAATGTTAAAGTCTATGAAATCGGATACTGGAGTATGCAATGAATATCTATCTCGGCAATATACAGGTTGGAAGAAAAGTTTTGAAAGCGACACCTATTAAGCAGTAGAGGAATCAAAATTCATACGCCATTTTAATATTTCATGTGCCATATGAACACACTAAAAATTTTATGTCGATCTGTCAATTCATTCATTGTTAGCAATCCATTTGAATTAGACGTGTCGGTGTATTTTTTAACAATGGAAAAAACTGAATATCGCGCTGTGATAAAATTCTTTGTTTTGGAAATTTTATCAGCAACAGAGATTCATACAAAAATGGTGAACGTGTTAAAGGAATGTGCTCCTTCATTTCCAACAGTACATCGATGGGTTTTAGAGTTTAAACGTGATCGTACAAGCGTTGAAGATGAACCACGTAGTGGATGACCAAAAACTGCTACAACAGCAGAAATCATTGAGCAAGTACATAATATGGTTAGTGAAGATCCGAATTTGACTAAGCGTCAAATTGCTGATACCATAGGCATCTCAGACAAATGAGTACTCCATATTTTACATGAAGAATTACATATGAAAAAGCTGTTTGGAAAGTTAGTGCCGCATTCGTTAACAATTCAACAAAAACTGGATCGAAAACAAATTTCTCAGCTTAACTTGGTGCGTTTCAAGCGGAATAAAACCGATTTCTTGCATCGTTTTATAACTATGGATGAGACTTGGATCTACCACCATGATCCTAAATTGAAACAAGAACGATTACAGTGGACTACGGTTGGTTGTTCAACTCCAAAAGAGGTGAAGTCAGGACGATCGGCAAGAAAGGTTATGGCATCAGTGTTTTGGGATGCAAAAGGAATTTTACTGATTGATTATCTTGAAAAAGGTAAAACAATTAACTCAGAGTATTATTGTAACCTTTTAGATCAACTGGATGCAAAAATTCGTGAAAAAAGACCTGGTTTAGCGAAAAAAAAATAATTTTTCATCAAGACAATGCGCCTTCACACAAAAGTGTTTTGACGATGGCTAAATTGAATGAATTAAAGTACGAATTGCTTGAACAACTACCGTATTCACCAGATTTGGCTCCGAGTGATTACTACCTCTTCAGAAACTTGAAACAATTCGTTCGTGGAAAGCGTTTTTCATGAAGAAGCTATTTCAGCCGTGGAACAGTATTTTGCAGAGCTTCCAGAAAATCATTACAGAGATGATATAAAATTATTGGAGGATCAATGGAATAAATGTATTGAAGTTGAGGGAGATTACATTGAATAAAAAAACTAATTTCATTTAAAAATTCACATCGTTTCATTTATGCTTTCAAAACTTTTCTACCAATCTGTATTGTGCGGGTGATGATGATATTTGTTACAGGTGAAAATGAAAATCTTGAAATATATAAAACAATTTCGAAAGAACACGGAAACAATTGCAATTAGAAAATTATGACAATAGCATGTTACATAATTGACTGCTACACGAACAAAAACCCAAATATTTAGGATCTGTAATAATCCAAGAAGGAAAAATGGAAGAAGAAATTAGAAAAAGAATAAGAAAGAGTAGAAAATTATTATTTAACACCATCTAACACACCTTCGTGAAAGAAGAAAGAAATACCGAAACAAGTAGAAATAATAGGAAAAGGTTGGAATGCTTATACTCCAAAATTCTTCCTGGACAGAAGAAGTACCGAAAGAAGTAAAAGTAGAAATATGTAAATGAAAAGATAGTGATCTTGTTGTTGACATATGTTTCAGAAATTTGGGCAATAACTGAAAAACACAAAAGGAAACTAGAAGTCACTGAAACGGGATGCCTAAGAAAAATAGAAAATAAAACGAAGAATCGACGAAACAAAAGATTTAACATACAGGGAAAACTTAAATGTGAAATCAATATGCTTTGGGCGTGTAAGACAGATGATGAAGTGAAGACAAGATTAACAAGAATGGTGATCAAAACAAGAAGTACCAGACACAAAATAAGAAGCAGACCGAAGAGTGTCAGAAAGGCTGACAAGAGTTAAGCAAGCTCTGGATGAAGAGGAATGAAATAGGAAGAGATGGGAAATATGGAACAGGACATGAGAGGAAGTGGAGACAAATATGATATGTAAGCACCCACGTGAGATAACTCAACTCTACAGCGCATTACATCCGTGAGGGTAGTTAGGCTGTACGGATTAAGTAAGTAATATTTACTATGATATGCTGGAATAATGGTGAATAACTGTTTTTATTGCCTGCGAAAGATAATAATAATAATAGAAATTATCGTAATAACAATAATATATATATTTAAGCCCCTAATACATTACCTATAATTATATGGAATATCAGAAGGTCATTAACACTATAATCATGCTCATTCTGAGATTTTAGATCTTTAGCAGCGGACATTTACTTCAAATGAGTAGCAAAATCACGAAAAACCTTCCAGGACAGCAATTTAGGATTCGTACTCTAAACCCAGGCCTGATAAGTCAGTAACTTACTTTAATACTCTAACTCTTATTATTTGATAGATGGCAACAATGCGTGTTGTTAGTTGGTCTCGACTCTAATAACTTCTTAATTATTTAATTGAGGACATTTTTCCCTCACGGCCAATTCGATTTGCTGAAACAACTGTGGAAACACATCTGATGTTTCAAATATTTAACCAATCTTATTCTATTTGTTACCATACTGAAAATGCTGTTTAAAAGGGTGTTTCACGATTCATGAATTATATGTAACTACTTATTTTAACTACCTCTCCAGCGGACGCCTGTGGTGTGCCGATTATATTCCTAACTCTAATCAACAAACGCATTCTTCAGTTCATTGAATTGAATCATTCTTGGTGGTATAATCAATGTTTGAAATTGAATTTCGCTGATTTTTCGATAGCAATGAATACTACTTCAAAATACCACACTTTTGTTAAATTCGTAAAAAAAAATAAAAATATTACAATGGTATTTGCATCAATAAGAAGAGATTCCTAGTGGTAAAGCAATTTATCGATTTTTAGATATAATGCAGAGGAGAAAAGTACAAATATTTATGTACAGCATAATATTACACATGATATACAATATTAAAAATGTCGGCATCATTCTGATTACAGTGTAATGTTACACAATAGTCTTCCCACTGTCTAGTTTACACTTAATGATATCTTCTAATGCAAACAAAGCAATCGCTAATTACCAAAAACAAGTCGAAATTATTTCATGCTTCGGTTAATAAAAGGAAGAGCTCAACAAGTCAATATCTTTGTTTTTCATTGGAGCATTTCTTTAAATTTCACAAATAAAATATAAAAGAGTAAATGTAGTAATTACTAAATTCAAAAATTTGATTTTTCTT